>ML777836.1:506611-540313 GCA_009831015.1 Picea engelmannii
GGCTCATAGTGATAATAGTGGAGGTCACTCGATGTAAGGTGGACTAGGTCCACTATATTATTAAATAAGGCCCACTATGGTAGTTAGATATAATAAATGTAAGAGGACTTCTTAGAAGGTTCAATGTAAGGTAGCTAGAGAGGTAGTGGTGGGGCCCAGAGGGCCCATAGTGATAATAGTGGAGACCATTCGATGTAAAGTAGACTAGGTCCACTATATTATTAAATAAGGCCCACTATGGTAGTTAGATATAATAAATGGGTAGTTAGATATAATAAATGTAAGAGGACTTCTTAGAAGGTTCTACTTCTAGAAGATTCATCTTCTAGAAAGTTCTTAGGAGATGGTAACATTATATAAAGGGGTTCAAGAAATGTAATGGGATATGAAGAGAAATATTGTATTTGGAGCTGATTCTCATTAGGAGGATGCCCCCTCAAAGAGGCAAGTAAACATGAGAGGATCCCTTCCATAATAGGATCCATTGTATGGTGTTGCCCTACCTCAAGGGTTTGGTATAATAATAAAGTGTGGTTTCTTCTATATTGATCTGTGGATCTATTGTGTATTTAATATTTTTGGTGATTATATTTGTAGATCTATTCAAGTTCTTAACAAGTGGTATCAAAGCACTTTCTTTGGCAGACATTGTGGACAAATATTTTTTATTTTTGTAGGTTTTTTTTTCGGAGAAGAAAAAAGAGGGTTGTGACATTCCATAAAGTTTTGGTATATTTTTGTGCAAAATTTTTAGAAATAGGTTGTATATCTAATTTATTCTCAGAAAAACACCCAAGTTGAAAAAAAAATCGTCCGAAACGGAGTCCGAGAAGTCAAGATATTGAAGTTTTAAAATCTGCAATTTTTTAGGGTTTTTTCCGTGGACGGCAGCGCAATTTTTTTTTATTTATGTAGCATCTGGAGGATAAATTTGCCCAACCAAATTACAGATCTGAGTTCCTCTCATAATTTACCCAATTTAAAAATAAAAAAAAACAGCCAAAATGGAGTTCGGGAAGTGAAGTTATGAGCCTTTTAAATTCAACAGTTTTTTAGGGTTTTCCAGAAAAAGCCGCAATTTTCTGTCATAACTTATTGCTCTATTTTTGGGTTTTTCCTTGATGGCTGTGGGAGGAAAGAGTTCATAGGGTGCTCATATGGCTATTTCTTCTCAAACCCTCAAATAAATTCTACAAATTACTAAAGAATTCAAATCCCAATTGTATGACACATTGGATGCTAGATTGCATGGTCTCACAAACTACCTCAATGATAGTTTTCGTAGTATTCAAGATTCATTGGATAGCATGAAGAAGAGATTTATTATGGTGGACATCAGGGATGAATATAATCGATAAATATGTTTGGTATAATTTGGAGGCCGATTGTGATGATTGGTATATGAATAGTTGTCATTTCTGGGATGACAACCACTTCCATATTTTATTTGATGACTCTACTCCACCTTCTGTAGAGAACATCAATGTCCCACATCAGGAGCTAGTTACCAACATCCAGCCTGCATATTCTACGATGGTATTGTTCCTTCTAGATTCATATTTGATCATCTCCCACTATGTCGATGGATATTCTTATTTGGATCCACATGATAGGTGTCAGTATTGGGAGCATCATTTTCAATTGGTTATTAGGTGTCGATATCTTCCATGTGGGGTTTATAGGAGAAATTGGACATGGGACCCTAGTTTACAATGGCGGTTGGACTAATTCAACATGGTGGCTTCCATTTTTCAATGGGACCCCGGTTCTCTAGTCTACTTCAGCACTAAGGTCCACGCTTATCCATGGGACCCTGGTATATGGTTGTACATCAAGCGTTGAGGACAACGCTTTCATAAGGGGGATGGAATGTAAGGTAGCTAGAGAGGTAGTGGGGGGAGGTGGGGGGGCAGAGGGCCCATAGTAATAATAGTGGAGGTCATTCGATGTAAGGTGGACTAGGTCCAATGTATTATTAAATAAGACCCACTATGGTAGTTAGATATAATAAATGGGTAGTTGGATATAATAAATGTAAGAGGACTTCTTAGAAGGTTCTACTTCTAGAAGATTTATCCTCTAGAATGTTCTTAGGTGATGGTAGCACTATATAAAGGGGTTCAAGCAATGTAATGGGATATGAAGAGAAATATTGTATTTGGAGCTGAAACTCATTAGGAGGATGCCCCCTCGAAGAGGCAAGTGAACAGGAGAGGATCTCTTCCATAATATGATCCTTGTATGGTGTTGCCCTACCTCAAGGGTTTGATAGCAATAAACAAGATTTTGCATATTGTTCTTGTATATCTGTTGTGGTGATTTTGTATTCAGTCTTTGGTTCTTAACAAACTTACATCTCTGAAAAGAATGAAATCATTTTTTACCTCCTTGTAAAGATGATATGCCTTGGTGGTATTTGAGTAGCCCAAGAAGATGCACTTTAGACTCCTTGCATCAAGATTGTTTCTTTTCTCCTTAGGAATTAAGGCATAGCAGATGGAACCAAAGACCTTTATATGCCTCACCAAAGGAATGTGACCATACCACATTTTGTAAGGAGTCTTATTTCCATGTGTTATCACATATTTTTGCAAGGGGGTGTTTCCTTTGAAGTTGGCCATTAGGTGACCAAGTGCGAAAGAGTTGGGCTTTAAAAACCACAAATGTTGTTCATCCAAAGGCGGAGCACGATTGTGCAAAGGCATGCACAGATTAAATCTGGGTCATAGATATCATGAGGAGAAATCAATGGTGGAAATCCATCAGGCAGATCAGATCGACGACCATCGGGCGATCGGGATTGTAGAGTTGCACGAAGTATAGCATCAGAGTTCTGAAACTGTGAGGCCAATCCCATTCGTCGATCCTGGGAAGGACACGTGGTGCAATATTAGCATTTTGCTGACTCCCAGGATGCAGTGGTCAAAGGGCAGAGTCATGAGGGCTCGTGAAATGTGAAGTCGTGAAATAATTTGGGCCATTCACTTCAGAAGGACATGTGGTGCATGATCAACATAGTCGTGATTTTGCGAGTTAGAAAGGTCAAAGGGCAGAGTCATGAGGACTTGCAAAATGAGAAATCGTGAAATGATCTGAGCCATCCAATTAGGGGATCACATGGCAACAAATAAGCTAAATCGCAATTTCGCGTTTCATAGGTTTCAGCATGGAGCAAGGCACGAAGCCTCGAGTCCCGAAATGTCGATGTTAATCAGGGTCGTCTGATGCAAAGGGATGCGTGTCACCCGATCCGAGCGATCGCGATTTTGCGATTCAAATATTTCAGCATGGAACACAACGTGAGTTCACGAAACGCAAAATAGCGACGCACTTGAGATTTGGGCCCATGATCACAGCCTGCAGTCATAAGGAAGCATGGCCATAAAGAAAGGGAAAGTGCCTATCGAGAAATGGGTGGATGAGACTGTTCAAGGAAATGATCTTGTCCGTCAAGATCAAAGAAAGTCTGACCATCGATCTAGATGGGTCATTTCGCGGGATTGGGCATCGGGATATTTGAAATCAAGAGGAGTGAAAACTCCTGACAGGAGAAATTCTGAAATTTCATATGGATAAGCATGAGGTCGCCTGGAATGATGGATAAGAGTTGCGCTAAGGGATGAAAGCGCTTGTTTTGGTCTCATCAGAAGATCTGTGTGGTTTCGAAGCGTTGGTCTTGACTTGGAGGAGTCGTAAATGTCTCCTGGAGAATTCATGGGTGTGAGGCTCCATCCCAGTCCTAATGCAGCTAGTTAATGATAGCAGGGGGAGGTGGTTGAAACCTTGTCTCACCCCATAAATGGAAAGCATGGAGGAGCCGACCATGGAAAATAGAGCTGTCAGCCCATGGTACCCCTGCGAGTGGTTTTTTCTGCAAGCCCATACTATTATGAGATCACGTCTAACAGAAGAAGATGCAGACGCCAAGTTTTGAATTTAATAGCTAAGTCACATCCCTGATGGTGTGAATTTGTTCTGAGTATAAATACTTAGTTTAATATTTTGTTAGGGTCAATGGTAGAGCAAAGTTGTCGTATTGTAAAGTTTTAGTAAAGCCTTTGGCTTCTGGTTATGTATCTGTATCTGAGACTTCTTGTTTGATAACAGTCAGCTTTCTTTCTCCATCTTGTTTGCCTCTGATACTGAAAGAGTTCATGGTTGACTGATTTATTTGAATTATTGTGACTGCATTATGATGAAATTTTGATTATAGTGATGTTATAATTTCTTTCAATTCCTTTGAAATTTGAATTCAAGAAGACCTTGTGTTTAAGTTTTTATTCCTTAGGCTTCTGGAAATCCTGATGTTCATGGAAGACCTCTACATTCTTCCCTAAAGTCTTCCTCGTACTCACCCTTACTACAACCTATTGACTGAAGTTAAGCTGGACCTCACATTCGTGTGCATATTAGTCGAGTTTTTTGATTTAAGATGATATTTTCTTGAGATTGCACCCATTTGACCCTTCTATAACCAACCTGTGACATAAAATATTGATGGGTATCAGGCTTACCTCTGCCACAATCCAGGGGTGACTTTAGGTTCTAACATTTTTGGCGTCGTTGCCGAGGACGAATTGAAGATTTTCCCTAGGTAGAATGACAATGAAATTTTGATTATGAAGGTGAATCAGAATTCAGAACCTTTTGAAGGTTGCAACTTGCACTTGGCGACTCCACTATCTTGACTCCACTGTTTCAGTGTGGTTGCTTCTGGCCACACCTGGTAACCCCTGGGAGAAACACAACGATCAAAACTAGTCTTTGATGGTGAACACAGACTAGACATACTCACGTTGCATATATTTCACCTGGCAACTCCATGATTAAAGAATCGATCGTCAACTCCACTGGTTTGACATGGAAAAAATCTTGGCTTGGAGGTTTGCTCCTTTTAATTTTTTTGTTGTTCCTAATTTTCCTAATGTTGTCCCTACTATGGATGAATGGGGTGATTATTTTCCCATATTTAGAGAGTGTAAAGATGACAACCCTACTCGGCATATCCATGAGTTTCATGAACTCATGCATCAGTGGGAGATACATCATGAGGACGTTTTAGTGAAGATGTTCATGTTCTCATTGGACATGGATGCTCGTGAGTGGTATCGATCCTTTCCCCCTGATAGCATCTCCTCCCTGGAACAGTTTCACATCCTTTAATACGCATTGTCAAAGGTATTATTCCTCTGATTTTATCTGTCATAAGTGTTGTGAGGGATGTGAACACCATGATCAAGGTATGGCTATGTCTAGTGAAGGCTATGAGGATGAGGACAATGAGGAAGATGAAGACGCTTTGGACGAAGTTATGGAATTGGTAAAATCTCTCACTGGAAAACTAGAAAGATTGGAATCTGGAGAAAGCACAGAGGATTTTCCAATCCTTGAGGCAGATGTCCTTGGCAACTCTACTGGGAATGATAATGAAGATTTCATAACTGTAGAGGCCTTGATTTTTTCTCCTGAGGTGCAGTTTGTCCCTATCTTTGATGATTATTCAGATGAAGATAAACAGAGCCCCACGTCGCATTTTGTTGACCAGAGGAGAAATCGACCTGTATGTGACAGCTACGAATCAGATTCTGAGTTGGATATGCAACATTTCCAAGAGCATACAACAGAGCCTTATCCTTTATTAATTAAGGAAAAGCATTGTGAGGAAATCAACCGTTCTGAGCAGCATGATGAAGAGCAGAGCTTTCCCATGGGTCCTGTTTATGATGATTATGAATCTAACCCTTCAGAGAGCCAAGAAGAAGAACCAGAGGAGCAACAGAAGGGGCAGTTTATCCCATGTCCTGAGATTTTCCGTGACCACCCATCGCCTGAGATCAGTCAACCTGCATCGATTTTTCACCCACCTATGCCTACCAAATATATTAAGCCATATGTGAGCAGTTGTGTAGCAGAGAAGGTCATTTGTTACAAATTTTATGGAATTTTCCTCTCGGCCTACGAGCCTATGAAGGAATACATGGAATTGTATTTTCTTCATGTTTTGAAGCCGCCTAGCTTTATCCCGACCTCGGCCTTAGGAGGAAAGATGAAGAATGTAATCGTTCTACTGTCACGGTTGCATTATCTGTTTTCAATCATCGACACAGTGAAGCAACTTCTAGTTAGGAAGTTACTTGAATGGCTATGGTGGAAGTTTGTTTTCACCTAGCACCATGTAAAAATAAATTAGTTTAGGATTGTACATAAATAAGCTCTTGTGGAGCATGTATTTTTGTTTTCGTTTTTCTTACTTATCGGCTTGTATTTTCCAGCAGGATCTTTTTTAGCATGACTCCATAGCTCAATGCATAAGGCAACTGGAACTGCTTGTTCTTGGTAGCTCACAGGGAGCATGCCATCCCCCATGGAGCCTAATGTTATCACATATTTCTACAGGGGGATGTTTCCTTTGAATTTGGCCATTGGGTGACCAAGTGTGAAAGAGTTGGGCTTTAAAAACCACAAATGTTGTTCATCCAAAGGTGAAGCGCGATTGTGCAAAGGAGTGCACAGATTAAATATGGGTCATAGATCTCATGAGGAGAAATCAACGTTGGAAATCCATCAGGCAGATCAGATCGAAGACCATTGGGCAATCGAGATCATAGAGTTGCATGAAGTATAGCGTCATAGTTGTGAAACCATGAGGCCAATCCTTTCCATCGATCCTAAGAAGGACACGTGGCGCAAGATTATCATTTTGCTGACTCGCAGGATGGAGCAGTCAAAGGGCAGAGTCATGAGGGCTCGCGAAACGCGAAGTCGTGAAATAATCTGGGCCGTTCATTTCAGAAGGACACATGGTGCACGATCAACATAGTTGTGATTTCACGAGTCATAAAGGTCAAAGGGAAGAGTCATGAGGACTCGCAAAATGTGAAATGATCTTGGTCATCCAACTAGGGGATCACGTGACAACAGATAAGCTAAATCACGATTTTGCATTTCGAAAGTTTCAACATGGAGCAAGGTGCGAAGCCCAAAGTCCTGAAATGTTGATGTTAATCAAGGTTGTCCTATAAAAAGGGATGCATGTCACCCAATCTGAGCAATCACGATTTCACAACTCAGAGATTTCAGCATGGAACACAATGTGAGTTCGCGAAACATAAAATCTCGACGTTCCTGAGAGTTGGGTACACAATCACAGCCCACAGTCATATGGAAGCAAGGCCATAAATAAAGGGAAAGTTCCTATCAAGCAATGGGTGGCTGAGACTGTTCAAGGAAATGATCCTAGTCATCAAGATCAAAGAAAGTCCAACCATCAATCTAGATGGGTCATTTCCCGAGATCGAGCATCGAGATATTTGAAATCAAGGGGAGTGCAAACTCCCGACATGAGAAATCCAAAAATTTCATATGGATAAGCATGAGGTCACGACCCGAGGTCGTGTGGAGTGATGGATAGGAGCTGCACCAAGGGTCGAAAGCACTTGTTTTGGTCTCATCAGAAGATCTACATGGTTTCAAAGTGTTGGGCTTGACTTGGAGGAGTCGTAAACATCTCCTAGAGCATTCATGGGTGTCAGGCTCCATCCCGATCCTGATGCAGGTAGTTAATGAAAGAAGGGGGAGGTGGTTGAAACCTAACCTCATCCCATAAATGGAAAGCATGGAGGATTCAACCATGGAAAATAGAGTTGTTAGCCCGTGGTACCCCTACGAGTGTTTTTTTCCTGCAAGCCCATACTATTTCGAGATCGCATCTGATAGAAGAAGATGCAGAAGCCAAGTTTTGAATTTAATAGCTAAGTCACATCCCTGATGGTGGGAATTTGTTCTGAGTATAAATACTCAGTTTTGATATTTTGTTAGAGTCGATGGTAGAGAAAATCTCACGTATTGTAAAGTTTTAGTAAAGCCTCTAGCTTCTGGTTATGTCTCTGTATCTGAGACTTCTTGTTTGATAATAGTCAACTTTCTTGCTCCATATTGTTTGACTCTGATACTAAAAGAGTTCATGGTTGACTAATTCACTTGAATTATTGTGACTGCATTATGATGAAAGTTTGATTATAGTGTTGTTATAATTTTTTTTAGTTCCTTTGAAATTTGAATTCAATAGGACCTTGTGTTTAAGTTTTTCTTCTGTAGGCTACTAGAAAGGCTGATGTTCATGGAAGACCTCTACATTCTTCATTGAATTCTTCCTCCTACTCACCCTTACTACAACCTATTGACTGAAGTTAAACCGGACCTCACCTTCGTGTGCATATTAGTCCAGTTGTTTGAGTTAAGACGATATTTTCTTGAGATTGTGCCCATTTGACCCTTTTATAACCAACCTATGTGTCACATACCTACTACCTCAATCAAATTTTTCGTTGATTTCCACAGAATCAAAACCCCTGAATTACCTATGGAGGCTTAGTGCAAGCTAGCTTTTTCTCTCTCTATTCACATGTGATCGTGGGTCATGATCACAGTTCAAATAAACGCAGTGTCTTTTGTATTTCGTGCCTCGGCGCTACAGTGATGTCGAATCATTTGACTCTGCAACAGTTGTACCCCGACAGGACTAGTGACCAACGAATAGGGACGAATCCCTACAAGGTTAGAAAATGACAAATGAGAATGGGCTCCGTCGCACAGGTAAGTGGAGTACAGGTGGCAGAGGGGAATTGCGACACAATAGTCAACATGATAGGAGGGGGCCCCATTTCACATGCCACACTATTCCAGACCCCCCCCCCTCATTAAAGGAAGAATGGCAAGGGGGGTCCGGAATTCACCTGAGCACCGTTGATCAAGGTGAATTAATCTCACCCATTTGAGAGTTGTACGTCCGATTCTGGACCCACCCCCCCCCACCGCTAAAGGTAGAACAACAAGGGGGCTCCGTAATGAAACCTCAGCCGTAGATCTGGGCGGGTGGACCTTGGTCATCCAGATTTGCTCGCCACTTACCCTAAGGCGCATTCGCACCCTAGTTTAAAGTTTTCATCTCTTCTCCACATCTGACGGTCATTATAGACCCTGAGATCCCCCGAAGGAATCTCATCCGTTCATCGGGATTTAACCACATGCTAACATCTCCATATTATAGGTTAGGATTTATCAAGGTGAGAGTCCGATCTCTTTGTCAACGGAACTCCCAAATCCCTAATTCCCGACTTCCCAATACGGGTAATATTTTGACACATGGCCTCCATTATTTGGACGGTCTAGATCTATCACGGGGTTTCCACAATGAAAAGTCCCAATCTCTTGTCAACGGAACTCCCGAATCCCTGATCCCCGATTTCTCGATACGGGTAATATTTTGACATGTGGCCTCCGTTAGTCGAATGACTCAGATCTATTCCAGGGATTTCACCATGGAAAATCCTGAACTCTCGTCATCAGAATTCTCGATTCCACGATTCTCGATTTCCCAAAATGGGTAATCTTAGGACACGTGGCCTCCGTCATTCGGACGGCTTAGATCTATTCTGGGGCTTTTGCCCCTATACACTGGGGTCTTAATCCTCAGGTAACTCCTGACAGATCCAACGACTGTTGGGTTTTCCAGCTGAGATCTAACAACTCAGATTGGTTCCTACCTGTACATTCTTCCACAACTCCCTGGACGTGGAAAAATCAACGGTCCAGATACTCCCATGGACCTTGGAGATCCACGGTCCCAAATTATTCGCCGTCCACGAAGACATTGAAAACAAAGGGGTAAGGCATTTAACACCCTTCTTACTCCTACCAATCTAACAATCATGCGTGACCACAGGTTTCCTGATGGAATCTCGTCCGTCGATTAGTACCTATCAGAGTTAAGGCACTTAACACTCCATCTTCTTCTTCCGATCTGACTGTCGTGAGTGACCACAGATCTCCTGATCGAATTTCATCCGTCGATTCGATACTTCATCCTCATGCTGCCATCTCGGGTTTTCAAGAGGATCGTTCCTCCTCGTGCAGGGTTACTAAGGCCTTACGCCTTCACAATTCGCTTTCCCGGTTCTTGATGGGCTTTTCAAGGAGGGTATCTCTATGGGTAGGTTCACCCAGGGTACTATCTGAGGTAGATAAGGGTATCGTCCTCCTGAGAACCAGACGTGAAGTCTGAATTAGATCAGTACGCATGTAAATAACAATTCATGAGGACATAAGCCATACGTAGTCTTTCCATACAAATATACAACTACTAGTACTGATCAAAATACCATACATACATTCTTAAAATGAAATCATTCACAGTTTCCCAGCTTATGAACATAATTATCAGAATACATATATTTCAAAATGCCAAAGGAAAAACACTTATCAGAAATAACACCAGGGGTCAAGGAATTGTTGAGAGGGGTGCTCATTTCCACCCAACTGTAGGCTCAACGACTCCTAGTGGATTTACCACTCGCCACCCCCGAGCTGAGACCACGATGATGTGAGACTGGGTCTCTGTTTTCTAGTGACCAAGAGCGAAGGTTACTCTCCTTCCTCTCTGCTATCACTCACTCTGCATATTGCTAGAGTTCTCTTCTTCCCCTCGCGTCTACCCCCAATCACTTTCACCCCACGCCTTATCCTCTTGCGAGGTTGCATGTGGAGCGATTTCCCTCGCGTTGGTCAATCATGATGGCTCTATGGATGGGCAGTTCACCTCCCCATCCCTCATTAATTCCTTAGGAGCCTTCAACCTGCCAGCCTGAGAGACATTTAATTCGTGGCCAGCGAGCCGCTTTTGGTTCTCCAGGCCAGTGAAGTCCAAATACAGTATTAATTCTCGGTGGAAGTTAATGCCACCTTTCCAGGTGCCTTCCACCGCCATCATGGTCTCTTTTTTTTCACATCCCCTCTCAGCAGTCCTGCAATAAAATTCATAATGTTATTCACATTCATTGACCTTTTCCTCAAGGTCCATTTACATCACATATTCACATTTATGAGTTTGCCATAGTTCTTGGCCAGTCTAGTTATTTTTACAAACTGGGGGAAACAGGGTGTTACAATTCCCTCCCCCTTAAAAGGGAACATCGTCCTTGATTTTCTCATCTATTAACATGAATTGCATGTATAGAAGTAAACAAAATCGGATATTCATGTCTCATGGCATCCTCCATTTCCCATGTAGCCTCATCTGGGCCAAAATGTCTCCACTGCACCTTTACCTGTGTAATGGTTCAGTTCCAGAGCGGGGCTTCCTTTCTGTCCAATATGCATTGGGGCTCTGGTATAAATTATCCCTCTGGTTCCACCTGGATCACAGAACAATCAATTATATGATTAGCATCATGTACATATTTCTTCAGTAATGAAACATTGAAAACATTATGTGCTTTTACTGTGGGAGGAAGTGCTAGCCGATAGGCTACAGGTCCCACTCTATCTAGAACCTCAAAGGGTCCACAATACCAAGGTGCCAACTTGGCACAAGCTCCCATTTTCAGGGAACTCCTTCTGGGCTTAATTCTGAGATACACATGGTCTCCTATTTTGAACTCTCTTGGAGTTCTCTTTTGATCAGCATAACTTTTCTGTCGGTTCTGAGCGATCTTCAGGTTTTGTTTTATCTGAGTCACTTGTTGTTCCATTTCTTTCAACATGTCAGGTCCAAAAGAAATCCTATTTATAGGATTACTCCAGTTGACTGGAGTATTACACGGTCTGCCATAGAGGACCTCGAAGGTACTCATTTATAAGGATGCTTGGTAGCTGTTGTTGTAGGCGAATTCTACCAATGGCAGGTAGTCTTCCCATTTCCTGGGTTGATGCATTACATGCATCCTTAACATATCCTCTTATATTTGATTCACTCTTTCTGTCTGTCTGTCGGTTTGAGGTTGATAGGCGATGCTGAACAACAATTTGGTCTCTAATCCAGCCATCAATGATTTCCAAAAATTGGAAGTAAATTTTGCGTCTCTGTCAGACACTATCTCTTTCGGCATACCGTGCAGTTTGAATACCTCTTTCATGAATATCTGGGTGATATCTATCACCTTGCAAGTTGATTTGATGGGGATGAAATGAGCAGACTTGCTCAGTTTATCCACCACTACCATAATGGCATCATTCTGATAGGTTGAAGTCGACAATCCAGTGATAAAATCCATGGAGATGGTTTCTCATTTCCATCCTGGGATGGGTAAAGGGTGTAATAGTCCTACTGGGTGTTGATGTTCTACTTTAACCTCTTGGCATTCTATGCATTGGGCCAAATATTTGGCTATGTCTTTCTTCAATCCAGGCCAATAAAATTGTTTCCGGGTGGCGGTGATCATTTTCTGGTATCCTGGGTGACCAGTGCATGGTCTTTTATGTAGTTCATCCATAATGAACCTCTTCAAGTCGTCACAATTTGGAATGTACAGTCTATCTCTGTAAGTGAGCAGATCTCCTTCGGTCATCTGGTAGCCTTCATATTTTTCTCCAGCGGGTTCTTGCTGTAGGTACAGGGTCACCGTCTGAATGAAGGAATCTATCTCCTGTGCATTTCTGAATATGTTCTTGACATCTGTCTCACAGGTACTCACCGATGCCAGGTGAATTGTTTTCATGCTTCTTCTAAGAGCATCGACTACCCTATTTTCTTTCCCTTTGATGTGTTTGATTTCAAAATCAAATTCACTAAGGAGGGCCATCCATCTAGCCTGTCTAACATTGATCTTTGGTTGGTCAAACAAATACAGTAATCCACAGTGATCTGTCATAAGTACAAATTTCCTTCCCAGGAGGTAATGCCTCCACATTTTCAAGGCATGCATTATGGCAGCTAGTTCTAGATCATGAGCCACATAGTTGACTTCATGTTCATTCAATTTTCGGGATTCATAGTAGATCACACTTCCTTCCTGCATAAGGACTCCTCCGAGCCCTTCCTTACAGGCATCTGTGCACACAAGGAAGTCATCTTCTGGGTTAGCGATTTTCAACACAGGTGCATGGGTTAGTAGATGTTTCAAGGTTTGAAATATTTCTTCACATTGCTGTGTCCACCAGAATTTTGTCCCCTTCTTCTGGAGGGCAGTGATTGGACAACCAATCTTGGAGAATCCTTTTATAAATCTCCTATAGTATCCCGCTAATCCCATAAAGGATCTGATGTCTGAGACATCCTTTGGGGTAGGCCATTCCATGATAGACCTGATATTGTCGGGATCTACTGCTACCCCTTCCTCGGACAGAACATGTCCCAAGTAATGTATTTGCTTATGAAAGAAGTCACATTTGTCGAATTTAGCATAGAGCTGATGCTCTCTTAGCACTTGCAGCACAAGTCTAAGGTGCTCTTCATGTTCTTCTCTATTCTTAGAGTAGATTAATATGTCATCAATAAAAACTAGTACAAATTTATCTAAAAATTTACTGAGTACATTGTTCATTAAGCACATGAAAGTGGCAGGGGCATTGGTGAGCCCAAATGGCACTACCACAAACTCATAGTGACCATACCATGTCCGGAAAGCAGTTTTATGGATGTCTTCACCCTTTATTCGGACTTGATGGTATCCTGACCTCAAGTCAATCTTTGAGAAAATAGACGCTCCTCCCAACTGATCGAATAAATCATCGATCTTGGGCAAAGGGTACTTGTTCTTTATGGCTACTTTATTAAGTTGTCTATAATCTATGCACAGTTTAAGGGTGTTGTCCTTCTTTTTCACGAACAGGACTGGTGCTCCCCATGGGGACACGTTGGGTCGAATATAACCCTTATCCATCATTTATTTCAATTGTAATTTGAGTTCCACTAACTCAGGTGTGCTCATCCGGTAGGGTGTCCTAGACATTGGCACCACTCCTGGTGCGAGCTCTATCGAGAAGTCAATGTCTCTTCTCGGAGGCAGACCCAGTACCTCTTTTGGAAACACATCTCTATATTCTCTCAGGATAGGGTGATCATCAAGGCTTGGTTTAGCACCTTTGATTGTTTTCAACACCTGTATTGCATATAGGGGACATCCCTTTTGGCAATACTTTCTCATTTGCAGGGCTGATATTTGCCTCACGGAGATCAGTTTTCGGATCCCTTGAAGGGTTATCCTTTTTCATTCTTTGCTCACACATTCTAAGGTTTTATGGTAACAGTCTAGTCTGGCTTTATGGGCGGCCAGCCAGTCCATACCAATCAACAGATCGTATGATCCCAGGGGTAATACATTAAGGGTTGCTTGGGTGGGGAATTCACCCAACATTAGTTGGTAGGCTGGTATGACCTCTACTACCTTTCTTTTGGTGCTAGTGGCTAACTGTACCAACCATGGCTTAGTTTTCTTTCGTGGCTGTAGCTTACACTTATCAACAACTTTAGGGGATATATAACTCAAATTTGAACCAGGGTCAATCAAAACAGACACCAGATGGTTGAAAATCATACCTTCTATTTCCACCACTGAGGCTTGGTGGTCAGCTTGGTTATTATCCAATGCTGCATAGATCTGCGGCACACTCCTTGCCACATCAATGACTGTGGGAGCTTCCTGAATGTTATAAACTTTTCGACTATTTTTTTGTCGGTGTGGACAGTCTCTCAAGAGATGCTCTTCTCCACAACCCCAACATTTCAGAGGTTCTTTCCTTGGGTTATTAGTCTTCACTGGTATAGGTCCAGAAGTTTTACCTCCATCCACCAAGGGAAAGTTCTACTGGAGTACACTTCGAGCTAGAAAGTTCATTCTGGGGTTCTTCTTGTAGTTCTTAAATCCTGAGGATTTGATCCCCTTTTTATGAAATCTCGACCCACTCTTCTGTTTCCAGTCTCCAGGAGACTCTACCCGATGTCCATATTGTTCATGACAATACGTTGCTTTTCGAATAATGTCTTCTAAGGTCTTTGGCTCGTTGAATTTGGTTCGGTTCTGGTATTCCTTAGGTAGCCCACTGAGGAAGCATTGCACCTTCACCTTCTCTACTTTGATGTAGGGTACATATCTCAATAAGTCGAGGAATTTGTTGACATATTCCTTTATAGTGAGTTGTCCCAGTTTGAGTTCATAAAACTCTTTTGCCTTCTCGTCGAAATATCTTTCCAACAAATACTTCTTCCGGAAGTACTTTTCAAACTGTTTCCAAGACAGGTCCTCCTCGCGGACCCCTTTCATATTCTTAAGATCCTCCCACCATATGGAAGCCTTTCCGTTCAGATTGAAAGTGGCCACTCGGGCCTTCAAATTCTCTGAAAAATCATGGAATCTGAAATATTTCTTCAGTCCGAGTAGCCAGGCCTCGGCTTCCTCTCCCTTCTTTATCTCACCGTCGAAGGAGGGAGGTTTTTCCTTTCTGAATTCTTCAAATTTATGACCCTTGGAAGTCTTTTGTTTCTTTTATTTTCTTCGAGAATAGGAATTGGTCCTACTACTGGAAGAGCCTTATGAATCGCCAGCTTCCTTCTCAGTGGAATCGTCCGGCACTGGTCCTTTACCTCTGGGGTGGACCTTTCTTGAGGTGCTCCTCTCAGTATGGCCACTGATACGACCATGTTTCTGCATCTCGGGTTCATGATGCATTTGTCACTGTAGGTCGGATAAGCTCTACAGTAAAAATGCATTAATTTCAGTTTTCTTTTCTTGTTCTTTCATCATCCTTTCATTGTCGGCCTTCCAGCTTTGCAATTCAACCATGAGACTCCTCACAGTCTCAGCTAGATTTGGAGGGGTTCCCATTGCTCTTCTTTTGTCAGAATCTTCGTCTCTATTGCGGGAGCCTTCTCCCATCTCTTGGGGAGTCACCATTCTCTGCGTTTGTAAATTCCCGCGGTTGATCATCCGCTTGGGTGAAAAGACAAATGATCGTTATTAGTCAAGAGTTAAATACATTTTATAATCTGCGCATGAATTTATAACTCTTTCACATGCATACACAGTCGGGTTCTTGTTTCCAAGTTTTTAATCCTGGAGAAGAGAGTTAAGTTAGGGGGGTTACTCCTCATAGGAGTGCATCGAATGGAGCTTATGCACAACTCGTGCATGAGCCCAATCAGGTCAAGTGTTGTAACCATGCTCTGATACCACTTTGTCACACACCTACTACCTCAATCAAATTTTTCGTTGATTTCCGCAGAATCAAAACCCACGAATTACCTATGGAGGCTTAGCGCAAGCTAGATTTTTCTCTCTTCGTTCCCATGTGATCGCGGGTCATCATCATAGTTAAAATAAACATAGTGTCTTTTGTATTTCGCGCCTCGGCGCTACAATGATGTTGAATCGTTCGACTCTGCAACCGTCGAACCCCGACAGGACTAGCGACCGACCAATAGGGACGAATCCCTACAGGGTTAGCAAATGGCCAATGAGAACAGGCCCCATCGCACAGGTAAGTGGAGTACAGGTGGCAGAGGGGAATTGCGACATGGTAGTCAACAAGACAGGAGGGTGCCCCATTTCACATGCCACACTATTCCGGGCCCCTCCCCCCCTCATTAAAGGCAGAATGGCAAGGGGGGTCCGGAATTCACCTAAGCACCGTTGATCAAGGTGAATTAATCTCACTCATTCGAGAGTTGCACTTATGATTTCGGACCCCCCCCCGCCCCACCGCTAAAGGGAGAACAACAAGGGGTCTCCAGAATGAAACCTCAGCCGTAGATCTGGGTGGGTGGACCTTGGTCGTCTAGATTTGCTCACCACTTACCCTAAGGCGCATTCGCACCCTGGCTTAAAGTTGACGTCTCTTCTCCACATCTGATGGTCATTATAGACCCTGAGATCCCTCGAAGGAATCTCATCCATTCATCAAGATTTAACCACATGCTAACATCTCCATATTATAGGTCAGGATTTATCAAGGCGAGAGTCCGATCTCTTTGTCAACGAAACTCCCGAATCCCCGATTCTCGAATTCCCGATACGGGTAATCTTTTGACACATGGCCTCCATTATTCGGACGGTCCAGATCTATCCTGAGGTTTCCACAATGGAAAGTCCTGATCTCTTGTCAACGGAAATCTCGAATTCCCGATCCCCGACTTCCTGATACGGGTAATATTTTGACACATGGCCTCCATTAGTCAGACGGCTCAGATCTATTCCGGGTATTTCACCATGGAAAATCCTGAACTCTCGTCATCAGAATTCCTGATTCTGCAATTCCTGATTTCCCTAAATGGTAATCTTACAACATGTGGCCTCCGTCATTCAGACGGCTTAGATATATTCCGGGGCTTTCTCCCCTATACACTGGGGTCTTAATCCTCGGGTAACTCCTGATAGATCCAATGGCTGTCGGGTTTTCCAGCCGAGATCTAACGGCTCAGATTGGTTCCTACCCGTGCATTCTTCCATGACTCGCTGGACGTGGAAAAATCAACGGTCCAGATACTCCCATGGACCTTGGAGATCCACGGTCCCGAATTCTTCGTCGTCCACGAAGACACCGAAAACAAAGGGGTAAGGCATTTAACACCCTTCTTACTCCTACCAATCTAACGGTCATGTGTGACCACAGGTTTCCCGATGGAATCTCGTCCATCGATTAGTACCTATCAGGGTTAAGGCACTTAACACTCCATCTTCTTCTTCCAATCTGACGATCGTGAGTGACCACAGATCTCCCAACAAAATTTCATCCATTGATTCGATACTTCATCCTCATGCTACCATCTCAGGTTTTCAAGAGGATCGTTCCTCCTCATGCAGGGTTACTAAGGCCTTAAACCTTCATAATTTGCTTTCCCAGTTCTAGATGGGCTTTTCAAGGAGGGTATCTCTATGGGGAGGTTCACCCAGGGTACTATCTAAGGCATATAAGGGTATCTTCCTCTCGAGAACCAGACATGAAGTCTGAATTAGATCAGTACACATGTAAATAACGATTCATGAGGACAAAATCCATACGTAGTCTTTCCATACAAATATACAACTACTAGTACTGATCAAAATACCATACATACATTCTTAAAATGAAATCATTCACAGTTTCCCAACTTATGAACATAATTATCAGAATACATATATTTCAAAATGCCAAAGGCAAAACATTTATCAGAAATAACACCAGGGGTCAAGCAACTGTTGAGAGGGGTGCTCGTTTCCACCCAACCGTAGGCTCAGCGACTCCCAGCGGATTTACCAACCGCCACCCCCGAGCTGAGACCACGATGTTGTGAGACTACGTCTATGTTTTCCAGTGACCAGGAGCGAAGGTTACTCTCCTTCCTCTCTGTTATCACTCACTCTGCATATTTCCAGAGTTCTCTTCTTCCCCTCGCGTCTACCCCCAATCGCTTTCACCCCACGCCTTATCCTCTTGCGAGGCTGCGTGTGGCGCGATTTCCCTCGCGCTGGTCAGTCATGATGGCTCTACGGATGGGCGGTTCACCTCCCCATCCCTCATTAATTCCTGAGGAGCCTTCAAATTGCCAGCCTGCGAGACATTTAATTCAGGGCCAGTGAGCCACTTTTGGTTCTCCGGGCCAGTGAAGTCCAAATACGATATTAATTCTCAGTGGAAGTTAACGCCACCTTTCCAGGTGCCTTCCATCGCCACCGTGGTCTCTTTTTCTGCACATCCCCTCTCAGCAGTCCTGCAATAAAATTCATAAGGTTATTCACATTCATTGACCTTTTCCTCAAGGTCCATTTACATCACATATTCACATTTATGAGTTTGCCATAGTTCTTGGCCAGTCTAGTTATTTTTACAAACTGGGGGAAACAGGGTGTTACACTGTGACATAAAATACTGATGGGTATCAAGCTTATCTCTGTCACAATCCAGGGGTGACTTCTGGTGCTAACACCATGAGCATGAGATGGGAACCTATTTTTTAAATAAACTGCACATAGAACCACATCAATGCAAAACGTTCATTTCACATTTTTTAAAAACATCATGGAATGAACCATATTTAAGAGAGTTATGTTCATTCTTTCGGCTACACCATTTTGTTGAGGATTGTATGAAACAATGTTGTGATGCTTGATCCCATGTTGGCAAAGATAGTTTCAAATTCATTAGGTGTATATTCTCTTCCATTATCATTATGAAAAGAGCCAATACAATATTGGGCTTCAATTTGGATCCATACAAGAATTTCTTTTTAAAGTTTAAAAAACCTGTGATTTATCTTTCAACAAGTACGCTGAACACATCATGGTGTAATAATCAATAAAAGTTATGATATCTCTTTTCCCATTAACATATGGAACATACACGGGGCCACACAAATCATAATGCATCAATTTTAGCTTTCTATGTGCTCTTGAAGTACAATCATGAAATGGTTTCTTGTTGTGTTTTCCAAGGATACAAGCCTCACATTTCTTCAAATTCCTTAGAATGGTGCAAAAACCAAAAACACCATTCTTTTTCAATGAACAAAGTCTACCCTAATTATTGGGTCCAAATCTAACATGTCATAAGAGACTAGATGGCAATATACCTTCATCATGTTGAGAGAGGTATGCAAAATTGTGTGCATGAGCGAATGTCCCTTTCAACTTCAGTAGTCTTCCATTCTCCACTCTGGTCATAAAAAAAAGCGAATGCCTGGTCAAAATTGTGTGCATGAGCAAATGTCCCTTACGATCCATATTCAATGACTCATCCAACACACATTATAATCTTCCTTATTGATTCCAAAAAACAATATCCTTTTCATGAATTTCCATTGCTGGAAGATAGAACTACATTACTTTTTCATAGTACACGTAGCCTTGTTGGGAAAACGCATTAGCCAAATTCTTCAATGCTAAGAGATTCAGTTGAAGCATATTACCATCGCTTTCATTATGATCTAAATCTTCACTTTCTATGAGAGGTTCATGTATAATAGCCTCGAACAAATTTTGAGCTCTCAAATATTCTCCAACTTGCAAGTGTAAAAGAGCTTCTTGATATGTACATGTCAAACGAAATCCTAAGCTTTTTGTATTAGTGCCAAAGGATCCCATTGGCTCTTTGACTACGTGTCATTGATGGTAGAAATTGAAAAAATATTCCCTTGTCTTTTACAACCATGATGCTAGCATGGAGCGTGATAGAATTTGGAAGGTTAATGTCTGATGAGTTGAAAAACTATACGAGTTTAATTCATTGGGCTACAGATTATTTCCTCAAAACAATGACTTATCCCGACACTTTATACGTGTAGGTCGGTGAACCCTTTTCATATCATGATTTCTTTGAGAGACCAAAGGACATGGACACAACTAGAATAGTTTACAATATTACCAAAGATCATTTGGGCCCAAAGGTTACTGCAGATAAGACAAGCTAGGTGGTCGATTATTCGAATCCTTCATAGATCGACTATTGTAAAATAGATTGAGGAAAGAATACGGCCAATATGACCATTTAGTACCCATGTCTATATCTGACGAAGGGGCTTCACCGTCATGAAAAATTGTATGCTTGGGTGCCTGTGGCCATGAATTAGTGGGCATGTCCACCCTCTTTGGTCGGATGCGGTTACACCCAATTTCAAAAACTAATTCTAGTTATGGGTAAGGTTTGTCTATTACTTGAATGAAAGTGTCCACTCTTTTCCATGTAGAGAACACAATTGAGCCAAATGAGAATGTAGACGAAGCCAAGGGGCATGCACAACATTTACAGGGATGAGGATGACGGATGGAAGAATAATGTAGAGGGAATAACTAGAGGCATTTCTTCATGTGGGATACAATAGGGAATAACTAGAGGATTTTTTGCATGGGGGACATACTAGCAGAGGAAATAACTACAAGATTTTATGCATGCAATCATGGAGTTAAAATGGGCTATGATACTAGTGTGAGGCCAACAGATGAATTGTATTAACATGAGACATTTATAAATACAATACAAAGTGACATTTGGTTTCATCTTTCAACAAGTTTGAATGACTCTAAGTATTCACCTAAGCCTCTTCATATTTCTACTAAATACTATTTACAAAATATCATAATCACTAAGATTAATTATCCAACAATCACAATCCAAAAATAGCTCACATGTGAAATGAGATGTGAAAAATAGTATCACAACAACCAAGTTGTTTTCACTATCAAAACCCTAGATTATTTATAGTAGAAAAACCATCACGCTAGGAAATGAAATATTGGAAAAAAAACTGAAAACTTTCCATTTACAAATGGAATCTGATAAAAAAAGTTACAAGTAATATCAAAATTTAATCCCACAAATACAACACAAAACTCGGGAAAAAAAAAGTTTAAAAACACAAAATAAAATCCCATTACCTTTATTACTCACACAAAATCTCATATTTACAACCTCTGAACACATGATTCCCATAACATTTATCTACTCACGTAGAGTTCCATCTCTAAAATATTTAAGCATAAGATCAAATCTCATGGCCTTTTAGTTAGTCGCATAAAATTGCACTCAAAATAACTTACAAAAAGCGCAACAAATGTCAAAACCCCCTAAGTAAAAGCTAACTAGCTAGTGATAAGTTGTGTAGAATATGTGTGAACTCAAAATCACTAGTTGTAAATTTCTTTCAAGGCTCGTTGCTTGGAATCTTGGCAGCGGGCTTGGAAATCTCGACCTTCTTACTAGGATCTCCCCTCACAACCTTGGGGATTATTTCCCTTGTAAGAGAAGCCAAAAAGGAATTGCACACATTAAAAAAATCAATTAAGCTTTCAAAGAAAACAAATAATGTTCCATTCTTTGGAAAATTCATTCTCTCATTTATGTTCAAGAACGTAACATCACTAACAACGAAACACAAAAATTGATGGATTGTGGCTACTTCTTCTCCCTTTCTTGCTCGGACAACTGAGAAACAAACCCCTGCTATGCTAAGTTCCTTTAATGGGAGACGTGGGCACAAATATTTCTGTTGCAGCTAATGGAGCTCTCCCAAAGTCTAGGTCGTCACAAGCAAAGATTTTTCGTTGAGACATATGCCATTCTACTTCTTTTGCGTCTAGATTCTTGTCAAATTGTTATCAACCAAACTCCGGTTGGAGAAAGTAAAATATGCATTATCGGCCATATTTTACTGCAAACAATTTCAGCCATATCAGCACAATAATTCTCAAAGAGAGTAATCCAGGGAAGAAGAAAAAAAAGCATTCAAACCTGCAAGTTAATGCTAGTTGAAAATGACTTTGAGTGAATCGAAGCTTAGATGTCCAATCCTGATTAACAAAAGAGAGCTTCAGGGTGGCACAAATAAGTTATTGCATTACTGAATACTTACAATACATTGTGACTCAATATATATGGATTCCATAGGTTGTTATTAGATCTAACTTATTCCAATCATAGAAGGAGAGATTGAGAGAATATCTCAACCACACGCCAAACTAGGAGCTTATCAAACAACCTCCACTCACTCAATATTATCTAAACACTAACCTATACTCACAGGTCATCTTATAATGTCACCTTCTTAACAGTTCATGAGAAAAATCTTACAACAAGCGACAAGTATGAGTTACATTTTCCAACACACCCCCTTAATGAATACTTGTTGATTGTATCTTTAGTCCTTTTGTTTGTTATCACTAGTTGTGCTTACTGATTGTTATTACTGGTCCATTCTTCATTTTTGGGCTTTCATTACTCTGGTTTGTGTCTTTCTCCTGTACCTGCATAAATTATATTATTGATTTCCATATAAAATTTAATTCATCTACTGAGATACATGGGTACCAACCACTATACTCGCAAGTTCCGTAGAAATATTTTTCACGTACGTGGTTCATCAATATATTTGTTCATCCTTCATCTTGGATCTTCATTCTTTAGTTGTCATTTGTTAGAGTCGTGAATTCTAAAAAAATGACATCACCTTCATATTGAGGTCATGAATCTCAATATGTATGTTAACAATATCAAATCCAAGACCATATACCACTTATAGGATGCCAATTACCATCGAAAATGCATCCCCTACTTCCTCTCATAAAGAATTTTACAAAGATTTTTCACTTGCACACATTACTTAGGAAACCATAACAATGAACCTATTTCATGACTATTACAATCAATATTAATTACCATGACCCCATTTGTTTTGATGACCTCTTATGAGCCTAGAATGAAACCCCACGTGATCATTCATCCATAACTTTCATGCATCACACACTTTCACACTGCAAGAAATATGTATCAGTCGCCATTACATCTGAATGGTCTCTTTCAAAATTATCTTTATGATGTGAATTCATCTATTTGTCATTTTCACAGTGGCATAATTATGAATCAACTACCAAAACAAATCCCTCCTCATCTGATGGCGGTCATTTTGTAACTTTCCTTGTGTCTACGTGAATTGTAGATGCCTATGATCAGTGTGGATGATTGTTTCCTCTTAATATAATGCTTCCATTTTCAACATGGTTTCATAATGAACTACATCTCTTTGTCATAGGTGGGATATCTGTGAACAACATCAAATAGTGTTTCACTATTATAGGCCACTAGATGTCCCTACTGAGTGAGGAATGCACCAATGCATAGTCAGAGGCATCTGTCTCAATCTCAAATGGTTGTTGTAGGTCTAACAATGTGAGGACTGGTGGAGAGAAGAGGCGATTTCTTAGATCCCGTAATGATTTCTACTACGATTCGGACTAGGAAAACATGGATTTAGCTCCACCATTGGTCACTTGACTTAAGGTCCAAGAGATATGAGAGAATGCCAACACGAACCTACAATATATGTTGGTGAGGCCCAGGAAGTTGTGGAGATATATCATAGTCTTCGAGGATAGCCAGTTGTGAATGACTTGGATCTTGGTTAGGTCCACATCCACCCCATGTTCATCTATTACGTATTCCAAGTATTGAATTTGCTTCATATCGAATGAGCATTTCTCCAGATTGGCATATAAATTGTGTTGTTGTAGGTTTCTCAGGACATATTGGATGTGATGCAAATGTTCTTCCCAGGTCTGGTTGAATATGAGGATGTCATACAAATATATGACCAAAACATTTTTTTTGAATGGTCGTTAGATATCATCCATCATCCTCATGAATGTCGCTAGAGCATTTTTCAAGCCAAAAGGCATGACAAACCATTCAAAAATGTCTTCTTTAAATTTGAAGGTTGTTTTCCATACATCGGTTTGTTCTATTGGAACTTGGTTGTAGCCATACTTCAAATAAATATTACTAAAGAACTTGGAATCCTTAATCTGATCGAGAAGATTGTCAATCCGGGGGGTTGAGTATCAATTCTTGACAGCGATATTGTTTAAGGATTTATAATAAATACAAAGTTGTAATGTCCCATCCTTCTTATGTACCAACACAATTGGTCTCCCACAAGGAAAGGAGCTCAGTCAAATGTGGTCCTTGTGGATGAGCTCATGAATCTAACTCTTTATTTCCTCATTCTCTATAAGGGAGTGCCTATATATTGGACCAATGGGTAAGGGCGCACCAAGAATCAAGTCAATGGAATATTTGACTTGATAATGTGGAGGCACCCCTATAGGTGAAGTGAATATATATCTATATTACACTACAATATTTTCCACTTTCTTATGTTGTGTAGAGAGATACTATGTAGAGGTTGTGGCAATCGTAGTGGCCTTTCGTTCATCTTATGATTGAACATTAAAGATGACAAACATTTTAGTCTAATAGATTATCTTTTGGCACTGTTTTTCCAAGATCAATGAAAATGTAGTAGTCGAAATTACCTCTGGTACCCTGTAGGGATGACATCCCACATTAACAATGACACTATGGGATTGAGACTCATAAACAACATGACACTTCCACATATAAGGTTTTCCTAAAAGAACATCACAAACTTTGAGTGGGGCAACATCACAAAGTACCTCATCTTTGAAGGGCTTGATGCCATAGGAAAAGCGACACTACTGGCTGACGCAAATGTATTTTCTCTATCTCAACCAACCGATGGTGTATGCATTAAGTACCAAAGACTTGAATAAAAGAGCACCACAAAAAATCCAAGAACAATATAGAATAACGCCCACTTTATTATTACGAAAACTCTTGATGTAGGGAAACACCATATCATAGATGTTATTACAGAAGGGATCCACTAATGATCACTTGTGTCTTCGAGGGGGCAACCTCCTATTGAACTACTCCTCCAACTACAATAGTTTTTTACTTCCCCGTTACATTGCTTGAACCCATTTATATAGTGCTACCAAACACCTAAGAACATTATAGAGGAGGAACCTTCTAGAATCAATTCCTTCTATTGAGTCTTCTTACATTTATTTCATTCACATTATTTCTTATTCATTAAAAGTGACCTTTATACGTAACAATACTTATCTACTATACCTCCCTAGGTACCCCATATTATTCCCCCTAGCTACATTATATTCCATCCCCCTTATGAAAGTGTTGTCCTCAATGCTTGTTATGTGGGTGTAAAACCATATATCAGGGTCCCATGGATAAGTGTGGACCATAATGTTGAAGTAGGATGGAGAAATAGGGTACCATGTAGGAGTGAAATACATCATTTTGAAGTAGACCAACTTCCACAGTAAACCTAGGTCCCATGTCCAAGTGCTCATGTGAACTCCACACTGAAAATGTTGGAACTCAATAGCCAACTAAAAATTATTCTACCAATATCGACACTAGTCATGTGGATCCAAATATGTAGAGCCAACCAAAACATCATCCATGATTATTAGAGATTAAGAAAATTGAATAAGAGTATGCATATAAGTCTCTTGTCTTCTCTCCAGGATGTGCTCTATAGAAGGTGGAGTAGAGTCATCAAATAGAATATCAAAAAAAAAAACATCCCAAAAATTACAACTATCCATATACCAAGAACCACATTCAACCTTCCAATAAGACCAAACATATGTTTCTTGATTATGTTCTTCTATGAGACAATGGTCAATGATCTTCATATTATAACTCTCCATATACCAATCATCACAATCAAATCATAAATTATACTATGCATATATTTCTTGATCATATTATATCTTGGTGTAAATGTTGATGATCT
The DNA here is from genome assembly GCA_009831015.1 of Picea engelmannii. Classification (NCBI taxonomy): domain Eukaryota; kingdom Viridiplantae; phylum Streptophyta; class Pinopsida; order Pinales; family Pinaceae; genus Picea; species Picea engelmannii. The sequence continues at coordinate 532,470 of ML777836.1, forward strand.
ATAGATTAAACTTCTCTTGGATTTTGGCTATGGTCTCTTGAGTCTTTTGACAATTGTTCTGGATGTATTTCCAGAAGGGTCCAAAATGTCGATGCATATCTTGGAAATTCTTTTCTAGGCCCATGAGAATTTGAGGCTGGATATATATTAGAAGCAATACATATAATATACCAAAATAAATATCTTAAAATCTTTTATCTAATGGCATTTATCTAGTAGCAATATGAGAATCCTGTCAAAAGTTATGAGCTCTGCAATCCCGTCACTGTCACGAAAACCCCTAAATATCGTTGATTTTAAATCAAAGATATGCTCACTTCCAGAGATTTGATTCATACATTTTTTTTTGAAATGAGGTAATTTTTCAAGAGGAACTTAGATCTGCAATTTTTTTGGAAAAATTTGGCACCAATTGCTACAAAAATCAACAAAATTGCATAGTTGTCCACAAAAAAAACCTGAAAATTTATAGATTTTAAAATGATGATAGCTTAATTCTTAGACTCTGTTTCAGATGATTTTTTTTTTAAATTAGTTTTTTTCCAATAGGAACTCAGATATATAACCAATTTCTACAAATTTTGCATATAAAGCTACAGGAATTGTCCAAAGTGTCGTGGACCTCTTTTTTTTTCTTCTGGAAACAAATCTGCAAAATAGAAAAAAAAATCCCTTTTTTGTGGTCGAAGAAAGTGCTTTCATGCCACTTGTTAAGTTATTTAGATCTGAATATAGAAACAACACAATAGATCCAAGAACAATATAGAAAACTCACACTTTATTATTATAGGTACAATATATCCTATTACGGAAGGGATCCACTCCTAATCACTTGTCTCTTCGAGGGGGAAACCTCCTAATGAGAGACATGCTCCAAATACAATACTTATCAAATTTCTTAATACATTTCTTTACCCCCTTTATATAGTGCTACAAAGTACCTAAGAAAATTCTAGAGGAGGAACATTCTAGAAGTGAAACCTTCTAGTAAGTCCTCTTACATTTATTGCATTCATACTAGGCCTTGTTTGTTAAAAGTGCCCTTTATACATAACAATACTTATATACTGTTATTCTCCTTGGGTACCTCCCTAATTACACCATGTTATTCGCCCTAGATACACTATATTATGGTTGAGGGTGTGGTATTATCGACAACTTCAGTCTCTTGAAAACCTCAACTGATATCAATTTATTTTGTCTCTTGCTGTCGACATCGAAATGTAGTGGGGTCCCCTTCACCCACATATGTGAATGGAAGAGGCCCTCCCTCTCCTCAAGTTCCTCTGACTCGTCTGGTTGGATATTTTTTATTGCGATGATAACACTGGGTTCTACATCAATGATCCATTTTCCTTGTTCTGAGTCAGGGTCTGACTCCTTTTCTTTAAGCTCAACCAACAATTACTATTTCTAGAAACATTCACTAGTGTCATGCTAGGGGATTTTGTGGAAATCACACCACTTTCCATTGTCCTTATTTGTCTTCCCATTACCCTTCTTTGCTTCCAACTTGGATTTCCTTGCTCTGCCCCTTGTTATGGGAGTTTGGCCTGCATTTATCATACTTTTGTTGTTACGGATTTGTAGACCTGAACTCCCTCTTATTCTTCTACTTAAATTTCTGTTCAATTTTGATAGCATATCGATACGTAACTCCCAGTGAGGAAATGTCCAAGAAATTGATCTTTGTTTGGATATACTTGTGTATGCCAGTGCGGTACTTCAAAACCAAGTGTCGCTCAAAGTCTATGATACCCATATGTGAGTGAAAGGTATGGAAGGTGTTGGTGTAATCCAACACCATTTGGTCTCTCTCATGATGTAGATTCGTCCATCTTGTGTATTATTCATCATATTTTCCAACAAGGTAGAATTCATTTTTAATGGAATCAACAAAGGCCACTCAAGTGGGTCCTCTCCTGAATGTCATAGACTCATATTCAATGTGTCTCTCCCAATAACTTTCCCACCAATATTTGACATGGGGAAGGGATTTAAGGAGCACGAAGGTGATCTTTTCAGTATCGGAATTTTTTTGAATAGATTAATAACCCTCTAATAGATTTAACCATTTATTCAAAGAATTTGCACCTATCTATCCTTCAAATAAAGGGATATCAAAGTTAACTTGTACCTTGAAGGGTGTCACACCTCATAAATGTATTCTTGTTGAATTTTCCTCATCCATTGTCAACATTCATCGAAGGATTTGGGAGAATTTGTCCATCATCTTGTTCCTCTGTCATGCAAGGGATTCCTCGAGCAACATATTGAAAGGATATCCTACTCTGTCATCTCTCTTTTCTTCCTCCATGGGAGGCTGTTTGGGTTGGCGAGAGTGTCATCCCCAAGTGAAACTATCTCGAGACCCAACTCTCTACAACCTAACCTCGTTGGGGACATGCACTAAGAAATAAAAAGGAGCAGATTACTATGATTCCATTGATATAGATTATATTGAGAACGAAATGGAACACACACAAAAATATAGAGAGTACAACAATACGGTGAAACCCAAATTCTGTTAATGAATAAAATAGTAGAATATTGTAGAACAAAAAGTGGCTAGAATGGTGGTATCTTATCTCTGTAGAGAAAGAGACGTCGTCTACACTCATTCACAAAAATATGATTACAGTGAGGTCTAAAGGGGCCTTTTATCATGAGTCCTAAAATAAAAAGAGGAAAAAACCCTAAACATCAAAACCCTAACCTTGAAGATGAAACACCAAAAGTATTGTGGGCCCTGAGGCGATTTGTTGATACGTCAAGTTTCCTGGGGCGTAAATTTTTCATATAATCTTAATTTGGGGTGCACGATAGCTTGTTGGAAAGAAGTTTCTGAGGATTGCAGATTTTGTTTGGGACCAAGGAATTCCATGGAAACCCTTGGCCCCTTGAATGTCCAAAAAAATTGTTTAGGGCCTCAAAACAACCCCAAAAATTTGGGACCCAAAAAACTATAGGAAAATTTCCAAGAAGATAAAGAATCATTGAGTTAGTGAAAGAGGTGGGTGGTCATTGATATCCACTTGTATCAACCCATTTGAAAAATAATCGACCCCATCAATATCGAGAAAATGGTTTCATGCCTTGCATATGGGATTCTTCCTTGGACTACATCTGATATTATATTGAAACTTGTCAAATATAACATCATCCTTCCAACTGCAATTCCCTCCTAAGCTACAAATTCCAAGGGATCCAAAGATAATAGGAACCTTGTATACATCCTGAAAGTAGATTTTCAACATGTCTCAATCAAATGCCAATTGAATCTGTACTTGAATATATGTTCTCACATTCCCATCTTGTCCAATTTAAAAAAATGAAATAAATCCATTCTGTGATGAGCACTGATGATAATCTGTCTCAGTTTGAGTGCTTGAACCTATGTTTCTTGCATGCATTCAATGCTTATGTTGAGAAATTTCTCTAGATTTATGCTTTCACCTTTAAACTCATAGCACAAGATCATGTTATTGTAGGCATAATGCAAGATGGAGCTAAGATAACTCAATGAGTCAATGCCCAATAGATTGTATGTCCATACCCCAAAAGGAAGAGACAATGGAAAGTTTGTGTAGAGAACAATGCCCCCTAATTCCATTCTCAACATGTATGGGCCTTCAATAATTCAATCATGGATTTTCTTGAGATGAGAACTTTACATGAACCTAGATACCCTACTTGAACAATTGTGATAGTTGAGAAATCAAAACTTGCCCAAGTTGTCACAGTTTTAGTGTCTTGCAACACCAGATTGTCTAAATCCATGAATTTTGAACTATTTATTTGACTAACATTAGCATACCATGCCATAGACCCTTTTGTGTCTTGTAGAATTAAGTTTGTTGACTTGGGTCCTAGATTTAAACATGGCTTCCTATGATGGGTCTATTTATGTTGGCTATCCATATTATGGATTCATTAAATTTGATATAAACTACTACCATGCACTAAGTTTGGTTATATTACCTTTTCAAAGATATGGTGTATAAAGAGAAACCTTGGTCTCTCATGAAGAGGAATTTACCGATCAATTTAGATAAACATGTTAACAAATAAAAGTGTGTTGAAACAATTTGGTTCTATTAAGAACTTGCAAAAAAATAGCATTGATCTATGATGTTATTTATGTGGTGTCAAGTTGTAGATACAAGGTGGACAAGAAAAGAGGTGGTTAGTTCAAACACACACACGTGATTTCCATGCATTCTATATGGTCCACATTGAAGGACATGTTCAACTAGGAGCTTTGACTCCAATGAGAAGGTAGTGGGGAGGAACCACATAAGGAAACTTGAGTTGAGGGAACATGCTAGGGTTCACTAGGATGAGAATGGTCTCACATAGGACTACAAGAGTTACACATGGCTTAGATTGATGGAGGACAATGCAAGTTATTTTCTTGTACCCCTAATAAATGAGGCCAAATCAAAACCTCAACATGGAAAACTCAAGAGCATGCCAATTTTGTAATATATTTAGTATTATTGGTATAAATTAAAAACTTGATTGCATCGAGAGAAAGGGAGGTGTCAAAGGGTTATTGCTAGATTGGTAAAAGTAAGGTTCAGGTCTTCCCAACCACATGTTTTCCCCTTGTGGACTACTTGTGTTATTGTTAGTGCTAGTGCTTATATTTCTAGATTACACAAAGTGCAAGTTCTAAGTGAATTTGGTCTACCACTCAAATCATGAGTGATTAGAATGGTAGAATAATTAAAAACTTGATTGCATCGAGAGAAAGGGAGGTGTCAAAGGGTTATTTCTAGATTGGTAAAATTAAGGTTCAAGTCTTCCCAACCACATGTTTACCCCTTGTGGGCTACTTATGCTATTGTTAGTGCTAGTTCTTATATTTCTAGATTACACAAAGTGCAAGTCCTGAGTAAATTTGGTCTACCATTAAATTGGTAACTTGTGAAATGCTTCTACCACATTGTAATATCTCACGTCAATAATTGTCATTTACTAGTGCTAATGTGTATGCTTGTTTTTAAAATTAAACTTAGGTGGAAGTCCTAGGCAACTTTAGTAGTATAAATACCACAACAACAACTACTTGCCAAAGAGATGCTCATGTAGCTTATAATATATTTTTATAATATTGTAATACCTCACATTGAATACTTGGTGTGCTAATATCGTAGCTTGTGATATAGTTTTATAATATTGTAATATCTCACATTGAATAGTTGGTATGCTAATATCAACCAACTCTTTTCCCTCCTCCTCTCGGTGAAAGGGTGACTCAATTCATTTCCGCCTTGATCATGATGTGTATAATAAAATCACTCGGACATCTATTTCGAATGCATACCCCACATTGAATAGTTGGTATGCTAATATCAACCACATGCAAACTTGAATGTCTTTGATATAATAGATACTTTGAATCTCTACTTTTTAAGCCAAAAGGAAATTAAAAAACACAAAAGCTTAAAAAAAAAAAATGCTCTTACAACTAAATTTGATAAGATATGTAACATGTATTTTTGATATTAATTATAAACAAAAAAAAATACCATATACTATTAAATTAATAATAATAAATGACATTTATTTAAATATTTTAATTTTGAAAAAAATGATTTAATTCTAAATCCTATACATGTTTAATAAATAGAGTATTAAAAGGAATATATATTCTTAAAAAGTGAGGAAAGTGACCCTATGCGATTAAGAAACATAAGGTTAAAAATGGATCCGTGCTCTTAAAAAAGTTATGAAGCTGTATTGACTTTGGAATCTGTAGCTTTAAAGGTTCCCCGGATCAAAGGAAAAAGCCCTTTCAAATTGGGTTGGTTATGAATAAATCATTGGAATTGTTTGGTCGTCGTGGAATCTAAACACCTTAGGTGCTTGCAAGTTACATCCAATCAATATGGATCATGGGAAAATGCACCGAGCCCAGATAGCTATTGCAAGTATCGGACTTATTGCAGTAAAGTTTGAGCTTCTAACATCTTTTTGAGACTTGAATAAAAATGAAGAAGGGACATGATTAGATTGGTCCCTCAAAATGATGCAAAAATTATTGAAGGAATGGAATGACACTTTGAAATGGGAATATAATATAATATAATGTAAAATAATAATATAATATAATATAATGATGAAAGAAGTATAAAATAAGGTCTACTTGACTTCATCTCATATCATAGTGAGATACTGTCAGATATTGTCCGTAAGTACCCTACTTATGAAAAATAAATGTACTTCATTGTGTAAGCATGTCGTCAGTGGAGACATTACATTCTTGGGAAGGAGACAGTCATCCACATTGATCATAAGTCACTACAGTTCATGCAGATGCAGGGAAAATTGTAGAATGACCGCCATCAAAAGTGGTCCACATACTTGAAGGAATGGAATGATACTTTGAAATGGGAATATAATATAATACAATGTAAAATAATAATATAATATAATATAATGATGAAAGAAGTATAAAATGAAAGTAAAGGTTTTGGGATTAAAATATAATGTAAAATAATAATATAATATATATATATATGAGTTTTTTGGTTGTTCGTGATAATGGGTGGAGTGTTTGGTGATGACAACTATTGATGCAAGACTCATGAAATAACTTGAAGTGGACACTCCATTTTCTTTATCCCCGTAAAAGTCTAAATCATAATATTCAATCAAAGTGAAGTTTAAATCATAATATCCAATCAGAGTGAAGTCATCCATCTTAGAATACTTTATTCCAAAGTGTTGAGTTCCCTTCAAGTATTTTAGAACCTGTTTTGTAGCAAACCAATGTCCTTCACAAGGTTTTGCATGAACCTCGAAAGAATCCCAACAACAAATGAAATATTTGGTCTGGTGGTGGTAAGGTAGATAAGACTCCCCGTGAGTTGTTTGTACTTGGCTGCATCTTCAAATTCATTCTCTTCTTTCCATGTGAGCTTTAAATTTTGTTCCATTGGAGTAGAGAGTGGGTTACACTCAGCGATGCCAAACCTATTCAACAATTCTTCAATGTACTTCTTTTGGGAAATGAATATGTACTATGGATTTTGAGTCACTTCAATCAAAGTGTTTGAAATTCAATTTCAGAAGATGTTCAGTTAGATTTTCACACCAATCTTGGTGCTTGTTTCATGCCATATAAGGATTTGATGAGTTTACATACTTTGTGTTCTTGTCCCGTCACAACAAAACCTTCTAGCTTAAACATGAAGACATCCTCTTTCAAGTCGCCAATCAAGAAAGCAGGCCTCACATCCATTTGATCAACTTTCCATTCATTTTGTGCTACCAAGGAAAATAGAGTACAAACGGTAGCCCATTTTTCTATGGGGGAAAAAGTATCCTCATAATCAATACCTTATATCTTTGCAAATCCTTTTTTCACGAGCCTCGCTTTGTGCTTGTCAAGTGAGCCATTTGATTTGTACGTGTTCTTAAATACCCACTTGCATCCAATTGGTTTGGTTCTGAATGAAAGGTCCACCAACTTCCATGTCCCATTTTTTATGAGAGCATCATACTCCTTTTGCATGGCTTCTTTCCACTCATCATGAGAATCAACGTCTTCAAAGGAATTTGGTTCAAAGTTAGTAGATAAATTCAATTCACAATCATATCATCTGCATCACTTGAAATTGATTTATCTACATCACCTCTATGTTGTTTGGTTGAATTTTTGGTTCATGTCTTTCTGACCTCATTTGGATGAACACTCTCAATTGTTTTTATGAGCCACTTTAGTGGAACTTTATGAGATGATCCAGTTTTCTTAGCTGATTGAGATGGTGTTGAATTCTCATCAAGGTGCAACCTTTCAATCTTCTCAATCACATCATCCAAATGAACTTTAGGTT
>ML777836.1:558970-585647 GCA_009831015.1 Picea engelmannii
GGAATCTAATGTTATAAAGTAATTTTTTAATTACAAAAATCATGTAATGATGTCCTAGTTATCTTATGTACATGACTACAACATAGCATTAATGCACCAAATCCCATTAGAACTCTGCAGTTAAGTGTGCTCATGCTAGAGTAGTATTGGGATGGGTGACCACCTGGGAAGTCCTAGTGTTTGACATGCGTATGGAATTTTATAAACTTAGTCCAATTTATCCCACATGCATCATGGGAATTGTTCTCCTCTCACTCTCTCATATATAATTGAATTGAAGGAGGCCCTTTAAGCATGCAATGGAGTGTGATGTAAAGCTTGTTGCGAATGAAGCGTAGCCAACATCTCTTTATTTTCAGAGATAGGCTACCCCATTCTTCCAGTTTGTGTTCTACAATGTTTTTCTCTCTTGTTCATTAATAGAAGTTGGTTTTCACTATATTTATGCATTCTCCACATTATCTTTGTGTATTTCCTTGTTATATATCAGTTATATTTTTGTCTTCATGTTGTTCTCAAAATAATCTGGATCAGTGGTACCAGAGTAGGTTGCTCCTTGTCGTTTCTCAGAGTAAGTCCCCGACAAGGTCAGGTTATAGACAATTGGGTATCGAGGTAGTTTCTATTAAGGAAAAATTCTCTCACCATCCCAAGCGACCTCCCATGGTGGAGGAAAAGAGATATGACAAAGCAAGAGATCCTTTCAAGACATTGATCAAGGAATCCCTCGTGCAATAGAGGAACGAGATGATGGAAAACTTTTCTTAGATCCTTTGAATACTATCGATGGTGACAGATGAAACATATTTGACAAGAATCCATTTTGCAAGTGAAACACCCTTCAAGGTACAATTCAATTATGATATCCCCTTATTTGAAGGATAGATAGAGGTAGATGCTCTAGAAAAATGGTTGAATATGCTAGAAGGTTATTACTCTGTCCAAAACTTTTCCGACAATGAAAAGATCACCTTCGCGCTCCTTAAATTCCTTCCCCATGTCAGAGCTTGGTGGGAAGGTTACTGGGAGAGGGACACTGCATATGAATATACACTATTTGGGAGAGAACCCACTTGGTCGGCCTTTGTAGATTCCCTAATGGAGGAGTTCTACCCTGTCGGAAACTATGATGACCAATACATGAGATGGACAACTTTGCGTCAGAAAAGAGATCAGACAATGTCGGAGTACACCAACATATTTCATACATTGTGTTCAAAGTTAGGTATCAAAGACTCTGAGCGAAACTTGGTTTTGAGGTATTGTAGTGGTCTACATAGGTACATCCAAATATTTATGGATTTCTTGGATATCTTCTCATTGGGAGATGCTTATCGATATGAAGTCAAAATTGAGTAGAAATTCAAGCAGAAGAGTAAGTGGGAGAAGCATGGAAAAGGAAACTCTAACTCACATAATGAAGGACAGAGCAAGGAAGGAAAACCTCAAGAGATCCAATCCTAGATGCAGGAAAAGAAGGGTAATGGGAAGTCTAATAAAGACACCAAAAAGTTGTGTGATTTCCACAACATCCATTGGCACAACACTGATGAATGTCTCTCAATACAATCATTGGTGATCAAGCTCAAAGACAAATATCTAAACCCCGACTTGGACCCTGAGTCAGAAAATAATAAAAGGAGACAGATCATTGATTCAGAACCCACTTCTACTATTGCAACCGCACCAATCCAACCAGAAGAGGACCCTGAGGAGGGGGAGCACCTCTTCGATTCACATATGTGGGTGAAGGGTACTCCACTGCATTTTATTGTTGATAGCGGAATCCAAAAGAACATCATCTCAATAGAGGTTTTCAAGTAGTTGGATTTACCAACAACACCACACCTGCAACCATACAACATTGGGTGGCTTCGCCAGGATCAAGATCTTTGTGTCAGCCAACAGTGTTGCATGTCCTATGACATCAAGCCCTTCAAGGATGAGGTATTGTGTGATGTTTCCCCACTAGAAGACTGTGATGTTATATTAGGTCATCCATATATCTGGAGGCATCATGTTTTCTATGAGTCTCGACCCCATAGTGTCATTTTTACTCTGGGGGGTCATGCATACAGGATGCCAGAGGTAGTTCTGATTATTGTCCCATCAAAACAATGCCACAAAGTAATCTCTCATACTAAAAAGTTTAGCCTATTCACAATCTTATCAAAAGGTGAACATAAGGACCCTACAACCATTATAGCCTCATCCCAAGACCTTTCTATCTAGCAAAAGCAGATCAAAAAGATTGCATAAGAGTACCAAGATGTTCTTACTGCACCTAGAGGGGTGCCTACACATTGCCCAGTCAAGAAAGGTTATAATATAACCCTTCATACTCTTCATGATGCAGATTCACCGAAAAATTCTTCCCATACTCAGGTAGATCATGCAACTAGAGTGGTTGGATGGATCCAACCCCATCCTTCAACAAGCTAAGCATGACAACTTCTTCATCAAAGCAAGCAGTGCACCATTGTTTAGATTTAGCAGAAGTCTCCCCATCTCCCAAGGGAACTTAATGCAATGGGGACCATTGCTTCTTAAGGGGGATGAATGATCCAAATGGATCTTGGTGACCATCCACCTTTTCCACTGGATCACCATTTTGAACCTGTGGTTTTGATAAACCATGATATTCACCCTTTTGATGGGGAATGGAATGTAATTTCATAAAGTCATTGTTAATTACAAACATCATGTAATGATTTCCTAGTGGTATTATGTACATTCCTACAACATAGTGTTAATGCATAAAATCACATTAGAACTCCGCAGTTAAGCGCACTCACACTAGAGTATTATTGGGATGGGTGACCACTCGGGAAGTCCTAGTGTTTGACATGCCTATGGAATTTTATAAACTTAGTCCAATATATCCCACATGCACCATGGGAATTGTTCTCCTCTCACTCTCTCATATATAATTGAGGTGAAGGGTGCCCTTTAAGCATGCAATGGAGTGTGATGTAAATCTTGTTGCGAATGAAGCGTAGAAAACATCTCTTTCTTTTCAAAGATAGGCTACCCTAGTATGCTAGTTTGTGTTCTACAATGTTTTTCTCTCTTGTTCATTAATAGAATTTGGTTTTCAATATATTTATGTGTTCTCTGCATTATCTTTGTGTATTTCCTTGTTATATATCATTTATATTTTTGTCTTCATGTCATTCTCAAAATAATTCAGATCAGTTGAATATATTGTTGGTTCCTCCTGCTACACTCAAGTAATTTGGATGAAACAAACTCTAGAAGATTTACAAGTAAAGTATGATCATCCAATTCTTATGAACTGTGGCAACACTAGTGCTATAAACCTTTATAAGAATCATTCCATGCACTCAAAAACCAAGCATATCCCAATTAAATTTTTTTTTTAAGGGAACAAGTTTCCCAAAAAGTTATTAACATGGAATATGTGGATACTAAAGAACATATTGTAGATATACTCATAAACCATTTACCCGGAAGTACTTTTGAATACCTTAGACACAATTTGGGGGTAATCTCTATATCTAATTGAATTGTACAAGTTTCATCAGAGAGGGAGTACATGGGTAGGGGGAGTATAATATCAGGGGGAGCAAAGAAACATCCCTTCTTCCATTGTTGTCAAAGGGGGAAAAGAAACAACAAAACCCAATTAATTGGAAAGGGGTTTTACTTTGTTGCCATCAATGCTAAAGGGGGAGAATGTTGGACATGGTGTTTCCATTGATGTCAAAAGGGGTCAATATGCTCAATATTGAACATGATGTTTATGGATTTGGCATTGATGCAAAAAGGATTAGTTAAAGTAGATTGTTAAAAAAACAAAATGTGGAATACAGTGTATTGAATCTTGTCAAGCTCATGCATTGTCAAAATATTATGATTGGTGTTTGTAGTTTCCAGGAGAAGGATTTTAGATAGAAGATGAAAACAATGATAGAATAAACTCAGAAAGGGAATATAGGCAAGATCATGAAAATACCCAAGGCATATTTATCACTGGTGGGAATTTGTAATCACCCAGTCAATTTGAATTAACACAGGGTTAAAAAAGACAAGACCTGAGATCTTGGAGCTCTACCTTGATACGAGGTTTAAACAACTAAAGGTTGAAATTGTTCTCTTCACTTATGTTGTAAGGATTGATGCTCTGATCATCGCTTTAAATGTGTGAAATAAAGGTATTGTATCGACATGAGTCTTATCATGATCGCTAGATCACTAGATCAAGCCACATGAATGTTCAACGTTGTTCGTTGATCAGAAAGAGAGCAAGCAGATCCAACAATCCTAATACCTTTAACGTTTTAAACTAGTATTTAGAGAGGGACTCAATTCCTTATTAGAATCAAAGCTATTATATTTTTGAAGTCTCTTCATTCCCCCCTAGTGGGGCTTCACCTATAGCCATCACCCTCGAGGAGGAAATCTTAGTATTCATATATTCTTATTTATCCTCAATCAACACTTTTGGACAAACAACGTTCTCCTTCTCTTGAATAGTAGATTGCTAATTAACATTGTTTTGATCTACTTCATCCTTGAATTATTTGTTTTCACATGTTTGCCAACTTTTTGGTTTAGATTTATTTCCTTTGTTCCTCTTTTAATAAGTGAGTGCACCAGGACAATAATCTTAGAGATGCCTAGGTTGTTAGCAGATCCAACACCGTAAATTGGTACTATCGTAATCTAGAACTTGTACACATCTAAAATATCCTTATTTTAAGAACATCTTGTCCAGTAAAACTTGATTGATATCAATCTCAACACATATTTCTAGCATATGTGAAAATTCTCAGTTTAATCTGTTCTAGATATGATTTGATGTAACTTCCCAAAGTATTACCAATGAATTTAAGAACTTATAAATGTAAAAAATGAAGGGCTAGATTTGGGAGTCAAACCTAAACTAGCATTTTTGTTATAGACATAGTGGAAGGATCGAAAGTGTGAAACCAAGGGGTAACAAAACAAAAAAATAATATGTACATATCATGTTAGAAACACAAATTCAAGTTGCTTAAAGAAACCATAAAACAAAAATCACTAATATATCTAACAAATAAATGTCCAATATATAATATTTTATCCCTAAAGTATAGAAAATAACTAATACTTTTAAGTCACATAATTTAATTTAATTTAGATATTAATGTCCATTAAAAGTCAAAGTTGTCCCATATGGCTACAAGGATTATAATACACAAAGACATCAATGGGAAGATGAAAGGACATCTCAAGGGAAAAAGAACTAAAAAGAAGAAAAAAATAACTAGGAAACATCAATGCAACACAATAAGGAACAATGAAGAAGTTGAAGAAGAACATTTTTCCTAGTCAAAACAAGTTTCTATGGAAAAAAAAGTTACAATAAAAGTAGTTTGAGTAATAAAACTACTACAACCATGACCACAAGAAAAACGAGTTAAAAAACCTAATAGTTAAGTGTTTGAGGTACAAAATTTTCTACCTAAAATAATTTTTACAAAACACTATAACCTATATAAACAAAGGGGGGGGAAACATGACAAGGGATTATAATTGAACAAAGATTTTTGGAGATGAAGCTTCGATGTTTCAAAAACCCTATCCATAGGGTTTAATTCCAATGCATTTTATGAAAGTTACAAAGATTTCATTTGGTGGTGACTTACCCTTTCTGTTCACAATGACAACACCCTCGTAGGAGGGTCTTGATATCCATTCCTTCAAGTACATTGTCATGGGGTAGGTCGTTCCCTATAAACCCACATTTAAAATGGGAATGGAAGGAAAGGATCCCATGAAGGGGATCAACCCTAAAAAGGAAGACCAGGAAGGAAATGAGACAACCAATAAGCTTCATAAGGGCTACCTAGCCAAGACTAAGAACAATCCAATGTATGAGGTAACCTATCCTAACATTGGAAACTACATTAAATATATGAAATGTCATTCAATAATAGGAAATTTCATGAGCATTTGGCCCTTTTAAAAAACCCTCATGGGATGGGTGAATTCTAGGTGGAAATCAAAAGGGTCAATAAATTTGAAATTAGGTTCTAAAGGTTTTTTGTTGCAATATTTTCCTACATAAAGGATAGGGAATGTATCTTCAAAGAAAATCCTTAATTATTCAACTCCATTGGTATGAATTTGAGGTACTATATAGAGTGATTCAACCCCAAGAAAGAAAATTTCAACAAAGCCCCGGTCTGGATCCACATGTACTCCTTTCCATAGAAATTTGGGTAAAAGAAACCCTAGATGGAATTAAGAACATCGTTGGAGATTTTTTCAAGATATATGAACTCAACAAGATGGGAATAAACACCTCCTATGCCAAAATATGTGTGTATATGAATGTGGAAGGGGTGCTACTATAAACCATCAACATTAGATTTCAAGATTTCGAATGGTTTCAAGCACTGAATTATGAACACATCCCCTTCCATTGTTAGAAGTGTCATGAATGTGGATACCTCTTTAGGGATTGTCCATTAAACTTGATGAGAAATGTAGACAAAAACAAGGAATATATATACCTTGAAGGCTTCACAAAGATTCCCATAAAAAGGAAATAAGGGAGGAAAAATGATAATCTAACCCCTACTACTGCCACAACAAACAACATCAATAAATTCCAAGATCTTGCAAATTTAGAGGGAAGCAAGCCTCAATAACCATCAATTGGTAACAAGGTTTCTAACAACCCATCGATTGCAACTGATTATGATAAAAAATGCCAAAAAATAGATATGGATGTTCCAATCACAAACAATACGGCCAACAAAGGAATGAAATATGGAAGTGGAGGAGACGAACCTCTAGGACTTGGAGGAAGAGGGAATACCTCATGGCATGGAGAGAGAGAAAATATAAATGGACATTCCATCTCTCATTGCCAAACACAGAGAGAAATTTCTTTCTAACCTCCAAATACCAGAGTTACAACATATGTAAATAGACCTACTAAAGATAAAATTGAAATATGGTAGCACTTTGCAAAGCCACAAACAATACGGTGGTTTGGGAATCAGAACTAATTCTCTAAAGTCTCAAAAGAAACTATCATAGGAGAATAAAATGGGTCACAATACTTCTAAACAAAAGTTGGAAGAAGTAGGGGAATTTATGGTAGATTTTGGCCAAGCCATTGGATTACTAAAGAAGTATTTCTCTTCCCAACCCAAGGTTTAAATATGAGGTTATTTCATGGAACATAAGAGGCCTTAATAGTCCCAACAAGCAATGCCTTCTGAGGAAACAAATAGCTCAATAGAAACTAGTGATGGTCATGCTCCAAGAAACCAAATGTGATGGGGACACATTGATTGTCATAGCTAAAAAATGTAGGAGGATGTGTGAAGTATTAGTAATGGTAGCTAGTGATTTTGAAGGGGGATTGGTCCTACTTTGGGACCCAGGGAAAGTCATCATTGAATACCAAATGGAGACAATTAATTTCCACTTAGATATATATAGGATTATGGACTCTCAAGATCAAGGATTTATCACCAATGCCTATGATCCATCCAACCCTCTTCCTAAAACCTTCTTTTTATATTTTCTACTTTCTTTGGGTGAG
This sequence comes from Picea engelmannii, assembly GCA_009831015.1. Taxonomy (NCBI): domain Eukaryota; kingdom Viridiplantae; phylum Streptophyta; class Pinopsida; order Pinales; family Pinaceae; genus Picea; species Picea engelmannii. The sequence goes on from ML777836.1 coordinate 566,535, forward strand.
GTCATCCAAGGATAGCACTAGATCTTAGGAGGGGGATTCAACATGATTACATCCCTAAATAAGAAAAATGAATTCCAAAGGAGGATGGATTCCAAGAGAATATCCTTTAGGAACATGATTGAAACTCTGCGACTGGTGGAAATTTAGACAAACTATGAGTTCCATACTTGGAACAATAGGAAAGGAGGAGGACATAAAATTCTGGTAAGGATAGATTTCTCCCTAGATTTAGAGTCTCTCTTTTATAGGAGAATGTTTATCATTGTAACATCCCAAACCACCCACAGGCCGGGGTATGCTACCTTCAATCCCACCCTTGGACTTCGTACTCTTACCAGTACCTTATTTATTTAATAAGGACACACAAGATAAAAGATTTAACGACATGCACAATAATATCCAACAAGCATGCATAACATAAGATTTAGTTAAATGATAATTAAAATACATGGCGGAATACATTCATACATAGATAATAATATCACAACAAAGAGCACTTATCTTTATAAAAATGAGACACCAATTGGCTACACACCAAGGACATTCCACCCAACCGTAGACACCACTGCTCCAAATCTCAACAATAGTTTCACCCCTGAGCCAGGGCTATGAATCCACAAGGACAGTTCTAGAGTGTACTTGGGTTCCCAAACCAGTCAAATCTCAAGATCTCACAGGTTTCTCAACACCCACAACAATCCAAGTACCCAACTCTCTTCCACCTAGCTTGTACCACCAAAGAGAATGGACCTCCACCCTTCTCTTCCATGCAATCCCTCAGGTAGTCCTTCTCCTTTTTCCAGGGCCTCCAGTACAGTTGGTCTAGACTCTCAATGTTGGAACTCTCAGGACTCGCAGTTGTGAGAAAAACGGGGCACAGGCCAACGCATCTCAGACATATAGGCCCCAAGTCATGGATGGATTACACCAGCGACCATTACAACCAACTATCCCATGGCTAATCTTCAACAGTTCATTTCCCTTTACCAAACCAAGACGCAGGTGGGGATGGATCAATGAATGGGTGAGTGAGTGCATGAAAGGGTGTGAGGGAAAGAATGGTACGAATGCAGGAAGGAGGGGATGAGCCAACGACCAACCCCATAATCAGACCAAGGATGGGTTTAAGTATTTTCGTGGGGAATCAAGAACCTCCTGGCCTTCGCCAAGAATCTCACATAACCTATCCCCTCCCTTAGGAAAAAAGGGTAATTAACATAGCAATAAACATTTATCCCCTCAATCCCCCTCTCTTGTGGAATCATAGCCCCCTATAACTCTAGTCCTTGTCTGTCTAGTAGCCAACGATGTGTTTATTATTAATAATGATCAAACATTACATTTCTTGGGCACACTAACCCTTTAATAATTGTTTGGGCAATCAGGCCTCTCAGCATTGTAACAATACATTATTTAAAATGGGGGTTGGAAACCCAGGGTGTTACATCCCCTCCCCCTTATCTTGGCACTCTCCTCAGTGCATATACAAAATAGAGATCAAAATCTCAAATTTATTCAAAAATCTGCGTGTACTCTGCCCACATGGCATCTTCATGCTCCCAGGTAGAATCTTTAGGACCGTAGAAGGTCCACTGAACTTTTACCAGCTCTATAACTCGATTCCGGAGCATTTTGACCTTTCTGTCCAATACCCGCACTAGTTGAACCTGAAAGTCTCCCTCTGTCTCTACCTGAATCAGATGCTAATCAATAACATGGTTAGGTTCATGTACATATTTCTTTAGTAAATATACATTAAATACATTATGCACATTCATGGAAACAAGCAATGCAAGCATGTATGCAACTGTCCCTATTATGTCCAATATTTCAAATGGACCACAGAATCTAGCTGCCATCTTTGTACAACTACCCAATTTCAAAGAGATTTTCTTGGGCTTCACTTTCAAAAGAACATGCTCCCCTACTTTAAATTCTCTAACTATCCTGTTCTTGTCTTCATATACTTTCTGTCTATCTTGAGCTTCCTTTAAATTCTTCTTGATCTTAACCACCTGGTCTTCCATGTCCTTGAGCAACTATGACCCAAGTACCACTCTATCTGTTGGGTTGTCCTAGCTTACTGGAGTATCACATTTCCTACCATACAAGGCTTCAAAGGGCTCATTATTAATGAAGCTTGATACCCATTATTATATGCAAACTCAACCAAGTGTAAGTAATCTTCCCACTTAGATGGCTTATCCATCACATACATCCTCAACATATCTTCAATTATTCGATTGACCCTCTCTGTTTTTCCATCTGTCTGGGGATGATACGTGGTGATAAAGTTTATATTTGTTCCAAATCATTTAAACAATCCCCTCTAGAAATTGGAGGTAAACTTTGTATCTCTGTCCGAGACGATTGTTCTAGGTATCCCATGCAGCCTAGTAATTTCCTTCATGAAAATTTATGCAATATTAGCCGTTGTATATGTTGTCTTCACATGCACAAAATGAGCAGCCTTTGTTAATTTGTCAACCACCACCATGATTGAATCATGTTGCTAATTCGTTCTGAGTAATCCTGTGATGAAATCCATGGTGATCACTTCCCATTTCTTCTTTGGGATTGGCAATGTCTGCAGCAACCCTGCTGGGTGCTTATGCTCAACCTTCACCTTCTAACATTCCATACATCGAGCGGTGTAATCAGAAACATCCTTCTTCATTCCCAGCCAAAAGAAATGGATTCTTACTACTGTAATTGTTTTCTAGTAACCGGGATGTCCAGCATAAGGAACATCATGCATTCCTTCAGTACCAAATTCCTCAGTTCTCTGGAACTAGGAACATAGATTCTAGTTTTATGCATGAGTAATCTGTCTTCCTTTATCTCATACTCCTTTATTTTTTGTTGTACATTTCCTTGCTGTAAGTTTTCCTTTACCTGTAGGTAATTCTAATCTGTAATAAGACCATCTAAAATTCTTCTCTTCAAGTCTGACTGATGCATACTGACAGCAATAGCATGCATGAGATGTACTCTTCTACTAAGTGCATCAACAAATTTATTCTCCTTTCCTTTGATATGCTTGATATCGAAGTCATATTCACTTAAAAACTCCATCCATCTTTTTTTTCTGGCATTCAAGGTCGGTTGTTCAAAAATATAATTCAGGCCAATGTGGTCTATCCTTAATTCGAATTTCATACCAGAGACCATTATAACCAACTATCTCATGGCTAATCTTCAATAGTTCCTTTCCCTTTACCCAACCGAAATGTAGGTGTGGATGGATCAATGAATGAGTGAGTGAGTGCATGAAAGGGCATGAGGTAAAGAATGGTACGAATGAAGGAGTGAAGGAGCGGATGAGCCAATGACCAACCCCACAATCAGACCAAGGATGGGTTTAAGTATTTTCGTGGGGAATCAAGAACCTCTTAGCCTTCCCCAAGAAGCTCACGTAATTGATCCCCTCCCTTAGGAAAAAAGGGTAATTAACATAGGAATAAACATTTATCCCCTCAAGCCCCCTCTCTTGTGGAATCATATCCTCCTATAACTCTAGTCCTTGTCTGTTTAGCAAACAACGATGTGTTTATTATTAATAATGATCAAAACATTACATTTCTTGGGCATGTTGGCCCTTTTATAATTGTTTGGGAACTCAGGCCTCTCAACATTGTAACAATACATTATTTAAAATTGGGGTTCAAAACCCGGGGTGTTACAATCATAGTATAAATATTTCATTTTACTGGCTCTGATTATTGTCCAATAACCATGTCCTATGAAATCTCATCATCATCAAAACCAAATCATTTTAGATTTGAGAAATTTTGGTTGGACCACCTAGACTTTATGACCAATCTCAAAACCTGGTGTATGCAATAGGGCACCACAAAGGGCTCTAAAATTTACTAATTCTAGCAGAATATCAAACAGGTTAAGTAAAACATAAAACTCTAGAATGAGGAGGTCTTCAAAAAAAATTTCATGAGAAAAACCAGCTAGAGAAGGACATGGAGAAATTGTAGGCTATCATTATACTATAAGGTGGATCTGAAGAGTATGCATCCTAAGAGAACCATCTATGAAAGGAAATTGAGACTAGGGAAAACCAAGAGGAGATTCTATGCAAGCAATAATTCTAGATCAGGTGCCTCAAGGAAGGGGACATAAACTCCAAATTCTTCCACGACTCTATGATAAGAAAAAAGAACCGTAATAGGATTGTGAACCTCAAATCAGTAGCCAATATCAAACTATAAAATCATGATGGCATTGAACAAGAACTGAAAGTCCACTTCAGTCATATTTTATCCAAACCCCTAGAGGATAGGTAGGCATCCAATGATTCCATATTGATCTCCATTCCCTCCATAGTTTCACCCAAACATATTTTAAGCCTTATGTGTCCCATTTCCCATGAGTAGGTCACACTCAGAATCAAATCTATGGTGGAACAAAATTTCCATGGACCGGATGGCTTTACCTATGACTTCTTTCAATCTTGTTGGCCAATTGTGGGGGAATATATTTGGCAGGTGGTGGATGATTCTCGAATATTAGGTAACATTCTACAAGCCTTCAAATCCACTTTCATCACTATAATTCCTAAAGAACATAACGCTAACTCAACAGATAAGTTCAAACCATTTTTTCTATGTAATGTTATTTATAAAATCATCACCAAAATTATAGCAAACAAGATAAAGCCTATCATGTACAATATTATCTCATCGGAGCAAGGCATCTATGTTGAAGGTAATCAAATTTTAGATGGTATTATCGCAACACATGAAACCATTCATTCCTTGAAAACTAACAAATCTATTGATATGCTTTTAAAGTTGGATATTTCTAAGGCATATGACAGTTTAAACTAGATTTTTGTGGAGTGAGTCTTGAAGGCATTTGGGTTATGTGCTAAGTGGGTCTCTTGGATCAAAAAATTAATCCCCTATGAATTTTTATCTATTCTTGTTATTGTCTCTCCCTTCGCAACCTTCAACTCTTCTAGGAGTATTTGATGGGGGGAATCCTTTGTCCCCTTTCCTATTTATTCTAGTTGCAAAGGGGTTAGGTAGATGTCTCAAATATACCCTTTATTTGGGAAATATTAAAGGTCTCAAACTCCATTTGAACTTGTACTCTCTCTCTCTTTTTAATTTGTGGATGATACCTTACTTATGGGCATTCCAACTGTGCATAAATCCCTCTCTCTAAAAGGAATCCTAAATACTTTTATGCAAGCCTTTAGAGATCTATTAAACTAGTACAAATCCAAAATATCCCTTTAGTAGTCCAATACAACATTACCATAATTTTGGGCTTTCAAAGAGGATCCATCTCATCCAAGTATCTTGGGGAACCCTTTCTAGAGAATTCCCTTCGAATTACCTCGTAGGAGGATCTCCTCTATAATATCGATGATAATTTAAGCAATGGGACCTTTTGATTTTTATCCCTTCTCGGAAAAATCACCCTCATCAAGTCCATCATCCAATATTTGCATATCTATCATTTTTTGGTTCTAGTGGCACCCTTAAGAATCATCAAATCCATGAGATCCCTCCAAAGAGCCTTCTTATGGGGTGGTCCAAGAAAATAAAGGAAATGGGTTTTCATGGCTAGGGAAATTGTATTCCTTCCCAAGAGTGCAAGGGGGGCGGGTATCAAAGACCCATTGATCAGTGGAAAACAAGAAAGGATGATCTATGGAGTGAAATATGGAAAGACAAACATTCAAGACAAATCCCATAGGATGAAGTCATACACATGGAAGTTCCATGTATGGGGTCATTAATTTTAAACAATGCTTATATTAATAAAACTTTGGTCTAGGCACAATGCTTGTGGGAGGTGAGATTAAGGGCTTATAAACTATTCTGGGAAAATGCTTGAAAACAAAATTCCAAATTAATCTCTAACCCAACTCTACATCAGGAAAGAATCAAATTCTAGTCTTAGGATGGAATAGGGTTAATCAATATTGGAAGGAAGTGGACCACCCAGGGCCTAGATCATACCAAGGATGGAAATCAGGGGGTTGATTTCCATGTAGTCCTCATAAGGGAGAAAAATGAACATCTAGAATCTTTCTTGAATGGAAGGAAAATCATCCTCCATCAAGGCCAAGATATCCTTCGTTTGAGTTCCCATGGGAATGATAACTTTGGAGTCAAACTATCATATGAGTGGGAATAAAAACTAGCATAAGAGTGGGAAGCAAAAAACACTATCTTGGAATTTGAAACTATCTTACAAAGAATATAGAATGTTGAACTCTGGCCCAAAGTTTCATCTTTATCATGGTTGTTGGCTAGGAGGAATACCTTGACATGGGATAGACTAATCAAAAGAGGTTTTGAGGGCCCCTCTATGTTATATGTGTAATGAAGTGGATGAGAAACCATATCATCTCTTTAATGGTTGTGTAGAAGTCAATGATATCTGGGATAGAGGATCCCTTCGCTTCAAGATGTTTGATTGAAATGGAGACAGTATTAGGAAACTCTAGGGAATTGGAGACATACCCCCTATGACAATCAAATTATAAATAAAGCATGGAATATCTTTCCAGGATTCCTCCTATCGATTGTTTGGAAGGAACACAATCATAGAATTTTCAAACAACAACACCAAAGAACTAAATATTCATGGCTCAACATTCAAACAAATATCAAAGAATCCATTAGTACTTCTTCATGGCCAGAGGATGCTTACAACCTCCAAGGAAATGAGAAAATTATTTTTGAAGAATGGTAGTTTGACATAATCCTTCTCTCTTTTGTCAAGCATAACCACATGGGGAAGGATCCCTCTCTAGATTCGTGGGATAGAGCCCCCAAGGGGTTTTTCAAGTTGTATTTTGATGGTGCTACTTGTTATCACATATAGTTGTCAAGGGCAGCAGGTCGTCCAAATTCGTGGTCTGCACAGGAAACATTCGAGCACAGCATGAAAAGCAACTCATTTCGAGCTTAAAATACAAACAGGCGGGCTCGGTTTTTCCTCCTTGGGGTTTTTCATGTTCAACGTCAAAAGTAGTGTCCCCCATCAGGGCACCGTTTGGAAGATTCTAAATATGGCGGGCGGTTAAGCTAGGCGGTGGTGCCAAATCTGGTAGGAACATCCAGATCTACGGCCATAGTCCATTGCGGGGACGCGACGTGCTCGGGCGATAATTTTCTTGAGTGATCCCGCAATTGAAACTGTGGTTTGGAAAAGGGACTACATGGAAAAAGGTGGTGGATTTCTGACTCGAAAGCGGTGTGAACCCAAACCACCTTTGAGCGGCCCCACAATCACGCATTTATATAGCATCCTATCTGAGATCAATGTGTGGTCGCTCCCTGGGCATTAAGCTACATTTAAATCCCGATGCAAGTTGTTAATGAAAGTGAGAGAGGTGGTTGAAACCTTTTCTCACCACATAAATGGAAAGCCAGGTCGGGTTGTCAGCACGTCGAATCCTCTCAAGATCCCTACTAAAACATGATGGCGTCTGATAGAAGCTCACGTCTAACAGAAGACTGCATGTGCAGTCTGCCAGAGAACATGCAGATGTGTGGCATTGGACGTGAAGCTCAAGCACGCCTATGCTGGGCAAATTTTTGAGTATATGTATGTAGTTTTGATATTTTTTATGGTCGATGGTTGAGCAGTGCTCCCGTATTGTAAACTTTTGATGAAGAACATTGGTTCTCTGGTTATGTAATTGTTTTTGAGATATCTTTTTTAATGAAAGTCAAATTCTTCTCCATCTTATTTGTCTCTGATACTAAGAGAGTTCATGTTTGATTGATTCACATGGATTGTTGTAACTGTATTATGATAAATGTTTGATTATAGTATTGTTATGATTTCTTTCAACTTCCTTGAAATTTGAATCCAAGAGGACCTTGCATTTAAGTTTTTCCTTCGTAGGCTGTTGGAAGACCTAATGTCCACAATAGACCTCTACACTCTCCTCACCAAACTCTTCCCTCTACTCACCCTTACTCCAACTTATTGACTGAAGTTGATTCCAGACCTCACCTGCATGTGCATACCAGTCCAATTTTCTGAGTTAAAACGATATCATATTGAGTCTGTGCCCATTTGGCCGCTTTAAAACCATATTGTGACATAAAACTCTAATGGGTACTTGGCTTACCCTCTCTACAATTAGAGGGTGACTTTTAGTGCTAACATTTCTGGCATCGTTTTCCGAGGAATGAATTGAAGACTTTTCCCTGGGTAGAACGACAATGAGCTTATGATTCTGAAGGTGCATCAAATATCAGAAACATTAAATATTGCATTTTCACCTGGCAACTCCACTGTATCGACTCCACTATTTTGGTTGTGGCTGCCTCTAGCACACCTGAGCTGACCCAGAGAAATTTTTTGAGAAGGCTTTTAGCAACCGCTTTCTCATCTTGAAAGTTCCTTGGGAGATTAACAACGATCAGATTTGGTCTTTGATGGTGAACAAAGACCAGACACATTTAGAATGCATATCATTCACCTAGCAACTCCATGATTAAAGGATCGATTGGTGAATCCACTGGTTCAAAATGGAAAGAATCCTGGCTCGAAGGTTTTCTCCTTTTAATTTTTTTGTTGTTCCTGGTTTTCCTAATGTTGTCCCTACTTCAAATGAATGGGGCAATTATTTTCCCATATTTAGAGAGAATAAAGAGGACAAGCCTTCTCAGCATCTCCATGAGATGTTCATGTTCTCATTAGCAGGAGATGCTCGTCAGTGGTATCACTCCTTAGCAGGAGATGTTCATGTTCTCATTAACAGGAGATGCTCGTCAGTGGTATCACTCCTTACCCCCCTGCTAGTGTCTCCTCCCTGGGAGAATTTCATGCAGCTTTCAATAGGCACTGTCAAAAGTTTTATTATTCTAAGTTAATCTGTCATAACTATTGTGAGGAGTATAGAGATGGTGTTCAGGACATAGTTCACTCTTGCGAAAGTTGTGAGGATGAGGGACATCCCCCAGAGGAGTTGATGGAGCTGATACAATCACTTTCTGCAAGTATAGAGGAATTGAAGGCATATTTTTCTCGCCTCTCTTACGAACAAAATATAGAGGATATTCTAGTCTTGGAAACAGATGTTCTTGGTAGTCTTGCTTATGATGAATAAGTGATGTCAGATACTGATCAAGAACAAACAATTGTTGATGAATATCCCAGTGAATATGAAAAAGAGCAGAGCTCTCCCATGGTTCTTGTTTATTATGATTGTGAATTTGATCCTTGGGAGAGCCATGTAGAAGAAAAGGTGGAGCAAAATGCGCAGTTTATCTCCAGTTGAGAACCTATAAATGAGAAGAACTTTCCCATGGGTCTTGTTTATGATGATTATGAATCTGACCCTTGGGAGAGCCATGAAGAAGAAAAGGAGCAACAAAAGGGGCATTTTGGTTACTCTCCTGAGCCTATAAGTGAGCATCCATCGCCTGAGAACAGTCAGCCTGCATCGGCCTTTTGCCCACTTGTGCTTGCCAGAGACATTCAACTTGGTGTGAAAAAATGAAAGAAAAATCAAGCTACCTATTGCAAATATTTTGGATTTTTCCACTTGTCCTATGAGCCCGTGGAGGAATACATGGAGTTGTATTTCATTCATGTTTTGAAGCCGCCCAGATTTATCCTAACCTCAACATTAGGAAGAAAGTTGAAGAATGTAATCTTTATATTATCACAGTTGCATTATATGTTATCAATCATTGACATAATAAGAAAATTTGCAACAAGAAAGTTTCTTGAATGGCTATGGTGGAAGTTTTCTTTCACCTAGCACTATGTAAAAAAAAAACAATTAGTATAGGAATGTACGTAAATAAGCTCCTTTGAAGCCCATGCATTTGTTTTCATTTAGAATAGTGTGTTTGTCGGCCTTTAGTCCTCAACAAATTTTTTTGAGCTAGACTCCATAGCCCAATTCATAAGGCGACTGGAACTGCTTGTTCTTGGCAGCTTGCAGGGAGCATGCCATCCCCTGTGGAGACAAATGTTATCACATATAGTAGTGAAGGGAAATAGGTCATCCAAGTTCGTGATCTGCACAAGAAACGTCCAAGCGCACCATGCAGAGTAGCTCATTTCGGGCTTAAAATACAAACAGGTGGGCTTGATTTTTCCTCCGCGAGGTTTTTCATGTTCAATGTCAAAATTAGCGTCCCCCCCAGGGCCCCGTTCGGCGGATTCTAAAGATGGCGGGTAGTTATTATTGGAAATGGTGCCAAATCTGGTAGGAGTGTCCAAATATCAGATCGAGACCAGATCTACGGCCATAGTGCATTGCAGGGACGTGACGTGCTCGAGTGATAATTTTCTTGAGCGGTCCCGCAATTGAAACTATGGTTTTGCAAAGGGACTACGTGGCAAAAGGTGGTGGATTGTGGGCTCGAAAGTGGTGTGAACCCAAACCACCTTTGAGTGGCCCCGCAATCATGTGTTTATATAGTGTCCTATCCAAGAGCAGTGTGTGGCCACCCCCTGGGCATTAAGCCGCGTTTCAATCTCGATGCAGGTTGTTAATGAAAGTGAGAGAGGTGGTTGAAACCTCATCTCACCGCATAAATTGAAATCCAGGTCGGGTTGTCAACACGTCGAATCCTCTGCAGATCCCTATTGAAACACGATGGTGTCTAACAGAAGCTCACATCTGACAGAACACTGCATGTGCAGTCTGCCAGAGAACATGCAGACATATGGCATTGGACAAGAAGCTCGATCACGCCTCTTCTGGGCAAATTTCTAAGTATATGTATGTAGTTTTGATATTTTTTTATGGTCGATGGTTAAGCAATGCTATCATATTGTAAAAGTATGATGAAGAACATTGGTTCTCTGGTTATGTATTTGTTTTTGAGATATCTTGCTTGATGAAAGTCAACTTCTTCTCCATCTTATTTTCCTCTGATACTGAGAGATTTCAGTCTTGATTGATTCACATGGATTGTTGTAACTGTATTATGATAAATGTTTGATTATAGTACTGTTATGATTTCTTTCAACTTCCTTGAAATTTGAATCCAAGAGGACCTTGCTTTCAAGTTTTTCCTCCATAGGTTGCTGGAAGACCTGATGTCCACATCAAACCTCTACACTCTCCTCACCAAAGTCTTCCCTCTACTCACCCTTACTCCAACTTACCGACTGAAGTTGGTTCCAGACCTCACCTTCATGTGCATACCAGTCCAGTTTTCTGAGTTAAAACGATATCATCTTGATTCTACGCCCATTTGGCCACTTTAAGACCAACTTGTGACATAAAACTTTGATGGGTACTGGGCTTACCCTCTCTGCAATCGGAGGGTGACTTCTAGTGCTAACACTACTAAATTCAACTAGGGCCCAACTAGGGTAGGGAGGTTTTCAAGGATGGTAAAGGCACCATCCTTTTCATTTCTTCCATCCATTTGGGAAAAATGACAAACAGTGTTGCAAATCTTGGTGATCTATTAAGGGGACTAGCTTTAGCAATCCAACTAGGATTCCAAAAACTAGTTGTGGAGGGGGACTCAACAATAATCATTCAATATCTTTAAAGAATCATGCGTGGAACCAGTTCAAATAAAGTGTTACAAAACTAGTTCCTTGCAACAAGTTTCTCGCAAGTCTTTATTCTTCTCAACTCCATCTCTGCCATCACCCGCTCGCACATCCATAGAAAATCTAATGGATTGGCAGATCAACTAGAAAATCAAGGGGGGGTTTCAAACAACAAGGATCTATTGTTTCCTTGGGGCTCATTGGAGGCCAACCAACTTCATGAAAATTGCCTTAGAATAAATGAGCATGATAACATTTCACGAAATTAGGTATCATGCGAAGGAGAGACGACATGTCCTATGTGGATAAGAGAGGCCATGATGAATGAATCCCTCTAGTCCTTTTGACTCTGCATAGATGGTATTGTGATGGTACATGATTTTTATGGTTAGAATGGTAATTCTGGTTGTTAGTTATGTAAATGATCATGAAAAAGTAATGGCTCTATTTGAAATTATGGAAGGAATTGACATGGAAGGTTTTATATCATCAGATGCAGCGGGGAAAGTAGTCCAGGCAAATCAAGTCACATGTTCATGTTCTCATTAGCAGGAGATGCTCGTCAGTGATATCACTCCTTACCCCCTTGCTAGCATCTCCTCCCTGGGAGAATTTCATGCAGCTTTCAATAGGCACTGTCAAAATTTTTATTCTTCTAAGTTAATCTGTCATAACTGTTGTGAGGCGTATAGAGATGGTGTTCAGGACATAGTTCATTCTTGCGAAAGTTGTGAGGATGAGGGACATCCCCCAGAGGAGTTGATGGAACTGATACAACCACTTTCTGCAAGTATAGAGGAATTCAAGGCAGATTTTTCTCGCCTCTCTTACGAAGAAAATATAGAGGATATTCTAGTCTTGGAAACAGATGTTCTTGGCAGCCCTGCTTATGATGAATAAGTGATGTCAGATACTGATCAAGAATAAACAATTTTTGATGAATATCCCAGTGAAGACAACAAAGAGAAGAGCTCTCCCATGGTTCTTGTTTATTATGATTGTGAATTTGATCCTTGGGAGAGCCATGAAGAAGAAAAGGAGGAGCAAAATGCGCAGTATATCTCTTGTTGAGAACCTGTAAATGAGAAGAACTTTCCCATGGGTCTTGTTTATGATGATTATGAATCTGACCCTTGGGAGAGCCATGAAGAAGAAAAGGAGCAACAGAAGGGGCATTTTGGTTCCTGTCCTGAGCCTATAAGTGAGCATCCATCGCCTGAGAGCAGTCAACCTGCACCGGCCTTTCACCCACTTGTGCTTGCCAGAGACATTGAACTTGGTGTGAAAAAATTTAAGACAAATCAAGCTACCTATTGCAAATGTTTTGTATTTTTCCACTTGTCCTATGAGCCCATGGGGGAATACATGGAGTTGTATTTCCTTCATGTTTTGAATCTGCCCAGATTTATCCTAACCTCAACATTAGGAAGAAAGTTGAAGAATGTAATCGCTCTACTATCACAGTTGCATTATCTGTTATCAATCATTGACATAATAAGAAAATTTGCAGCTAGAAAGTTTCTTGAATGGCTATGGTGGAAGTTTGCTTTCACCTAGCACTATGTAAAAAAAAACAATTAGTATAGGAATGTACATAAATAAGCTCCTTTGAAGCCCATGTATTTGTTTTTGTTTAGAATAGTGTGTTTGTCGGCATTTAGTCCTCAACAAAAAAATTTGAGCTAGACTCCATAGCCCAATGCATAAGGCGACGGGAACTGTTTGTTATTGGCAGCTTGCAGGGAGCATGTCATCCCCTGTGGAGACAAATGTTATCACATATAGTTGTGAAGGGAAATAGGTCATCCAAGTTCGTGGTCTGCATAGGAAACTTCTGAGCGCACCATGCAGAGCAGCTCATTTCGGGCTTAAAATACAAACAGGTGGGCTCGATTTTTCCTCCGCGAGGGTTTTCATGTTCAACGTCAAAATTAGAGTCCCCCCCAGGGAACAGTTTGGAAAATTCTAAAGATGGCGGGCAGTTAATCTTGGCGGTGGTGCCAAATCTGGTAGGAGCGTCCAAATATCAGATCGAGACCAGATCTACGGCCACAGTGCATTGCGGGGATGTGACGTTCTCGAGTGATAATTTTCTTGAGCGGTCCCGCAATTGAAACCGTGGTTTTGCAAAGGGACTACGTGGCAAAAGGTGGTGGATTGTGGGCTCGAAAGTGGTGTGAACCCAAACCACCTTTGAGTGGCCCCGCAATCATGTGTTTATATAGTGTCCTATCCAAGAGCAGTGTGTGGCCACCCCCTGGGCATTAAGCCAGGTTTCAATCTCGATGCAGGTTGTTAATGAAAGTAAGAGAGGTGGTTGAAACCTCATCTCACCGCATAAAAGGAAAGCTAGGTCGGGTTGTCAACACGTCGAATCCTCTACAGATCCCTATTGAAACACGATGGTGTCTAACAGAAGCTCACATCTGACAGAAGAATGCATGTGCAGTCTGCCAGAGAACATGCAGACATATGGCATTGGACGAGAAGCTCGATCACGCCTCTTCTGGGTGAATTTCTAAGTATATGTATGTAGTTTTGATATTTTTTTATGGTTGATGGTTGATCAATCCTATCGTATTGTAAAATTTTGATGAAGAACATTGGTTGTCTGGTTATGTATTTGTTTTTGAGATATCTTGTTTGATGAAAGTCAACTTCTTCTCCATCTTATTTTCCTCTGATACTGAGAGATTTCATTCTTGATTGATTCACATGGATTGTTATAACTGTATTATGATAAATGTTTGATTATAGTACTGTTATGATTTCTTTCATCTTCCTTGAAATTTGAATCCATGAGGACCTTGCTTTCAAGTTTTTCCTCCGTAGGCTGCTAGAAGACCTGATGTCCACATCAGACCTCTACACTCTCCTCACCAAAGTATTCCCTCTACTCACCCTTACTCCAAATTACCGACTGAAGTTGGTTCCAGACCTCACCTGCATGTGCATACCAGTCCAGTTTTCTGAGTTAAAACGATATCATCTTGATTCTACGCCCATTTGGCCACTTTAAGACCAACTTGTGACATAAAATTCTGATGGGTACTGGGCTTACCCTCTCTGCAATCGGAGGATGACTTCTAGTGCTAACACTAATAAAGTCAACTAGGGCCCAACTAGGGTAGGGAGGTTTTCAAGGATGGTAAAGGCACCATCCTTTTCATTTTTTCCATCCATTTGGGAAAAATGACAAACAGTGTTGCAAATCTTGGTGATCTATTAAGGGGACTAGCTTTAGCAATCCTACTAGGATTCCAAAAACTAGTTGTGGAGGGGGACTCGGCAATAATCATTCAAGCTCTTTAAAGAATCACGCATGGAACCAGTTCAAATAAAGTGTTACAAAACTAGTGCCTTGCAACAAGTTTCTCGCAAGTCTTTATTCTTCTCAACTCCATCTCTGCCATCGCCCGCTCGCACATCCATAGAAAAGATAATGGATTGGAAGATCAACTAGAAAATCAAGGGGGGGTTTCAAACAAAAAGGATCTATTGTTTCCTTGGGGCTCTTTGGAGGCCAACCAACTTCATGAAAATTGCCTTAGAATAAATGAGCATGATAACATTTCACGAAATTAGGTATCATGCGAAGGAGAGACGACATGTCCTATGTGGCTAAGAGAGGCCATGATGAATGAATCCCTCTAGTCCTTTTGACTCTGCATATATGGTATTGTGATGGTACATGAGTTTTATGGTTAGAATGGTAATTCTGGTTGTTAGTTATGTAAATGATCATGCAAAAGTAATGGCTCTATTTGCAATTATGGAATGAATTGACATGGAAGGTTTTATATCATCAGATGCAGCAGGGAAATTAGTCTAGGAAAATCAACTCACATGTTCATGTTCTCATTAGCAGGAGATGCTCATCAATGGTATCACTCCTTACCCCCCTGCTAGCATCTCGTCCCTGGGAGAATTTCATGTAGCTTTCAATAGGCACTGTCAAAAGTTTTATTCTTCTAAGTTAATCTGTCATAACTGTTGTGAGGAGTATAGAGATAGTGTTCAGGACATAGTTTATTCTTGTGAAATTTTTGAGGATGAGGGACATCCCCCAGAGGATTTGATGGAGTTGATACAATCACTTTCTGCAAATATAGAGGAATTGAAGGCAGATTTTTCTCGCCTCTCTTACGAACAAAATATAGAGGATATTCTAGTCTTGGAAACATATGTTCTTGGCAGCCCTGCTTATGATGAATAAGTGATGTCAGATACTGATCAAGAACAAACAATTGTTGATGAATATCCCAGTGAAGATGACAAAGAGCAGAGCTCTCCCATGGTTCTTGTTTATTATGATTGTGAATTTGATCCTTGGGAGAGCCATGAAGAAGAAAAGTAGGAGCAAAATGCGCAGTTTATCTCCTGTTGAGAACCTGTAAATGAGAAGAACTTTCCCATGGGTCCTATTTATGATGATTATGAATCTGACCCTTGGGAGATCCATGAAGAAGAAAATGAGCAACAGAAGGGGAATTTTGGTTCCTGTCCTGAGCCTATAAGTGAGCATCCATCGCCTGAGAGCAGTCAGCCTGCATTGGCCTTTCGCCCACTTGTGCTTGCAAGAGACATTCAACTTGGTGTGAACAAATGCAAGACAAATCAAGCTACCTGTTGCAAATGTTTTGGATTTTTCCACTTGTCCTATGAGCCCGTGGAGGAATACATGGAGTTGTATTTCCTTCATGTTTTGAAGCCGCCCAGATTTATCCTCACCTCAACATTAGGAAGAAAGCTGAAGAATGTAATCGTTATACTATCACAGTTGCATTATCTGTTATCAATCATTGGCATAATAAGAAAATTTGCAGCTAGAAAGTTTCTTGAATCGCTATGGTGGAAGTTTTCTTTCACCTAGCACTATGTAAAAAAAAAACAATTAGTATAGGAATGTACATAAATAAGCTCCTTTGAAGCTCGTGTATTTTTTTTCGTTTAGAATAGTGTGTTTGTCGGCCTTTAGTCCTCAACAAAAAAATTTGAGCTAGACTCCATAGCCCAATGCATAAGGTGAATGGAACTGCTTGTTCTTGGCAGCTTGCAGGGAGCATGCCATCCCCTATGGAGACAAATGTTATCACATATAGTTGTGAAGGGAAATAGGTCATCCAATTTCATGGTCTACACAGGAAACATCCAAGCGCACCATGCAGAGCAGCTCATTTCGGGCTTAAAATACAAACAGGTGGGCTCGAGTTTTCCTCCGCGAGGTTTTTCATGTTCAACGTCAAAATTAGCGTCCCTCGCAAGGCACAGTTCGGCGGATTCTAAAGATGGCGGGCAGTTAATCTTGGCGGTGGTGCCAAATCTGGTAGAAGCATCCAAATATCAGATCGAGACCAGATCTACAGCCACACTGCATTGCGGGGACGTGACGTGCTCGAGTGATAATTTTCTTGAGCGGTCCCGCAATTGAAACCATGGTTTTACAAAGGGACTACGTGGCAAAAGGTGGTGGATTGTGGGATCGAAAGTGGTGTGAACCCAAACCACCTTTGAGTGGCCCCATAATCATGCATTTATATAGTGTCCTATCCAAGAGCAGTGTGTGGCCACCCCCTGGGCATTAAGCCGCGTTTCAATCTCGATGTAGGTTGTTAATGAAAGTGAGAGAGGTGGTTGAAACCTCATCTCACCGCATAAATGGAAAGCCAGGTCGGGTTGTCAACACGTCGAATCCTATGCAGATCCTTATTGAAACACGATGGAGTCTAACAGAAGCTCACATCTGACAGAAGAATGCATGTGCAGTCTGCCAGAGAACATGCAGACATATGGCATTGGACGAGAAGCTCGATCACGCCTCTTTTGGGTGAATTTCTAAGTATATGTATGTAGTTTTGATATTTTGTTATGATCGATGGTTGAGCAATGCTATGGTATTGTAAACGTTTGATGAAGAACATTGGTTCTCTGGTTATGTATTTGTTTTTGAGATATCTTGTTTGATGAAAGTCAGCTTCTTCTCCATCTTATTTTCCTCTGATACTGAGAGATTTCATTCTTGATTGATTCACATGGATTGTTGTAACTGTATTATGATAAATGTTTGATAATAGTACTATTATGATTTCTTTCAGCTTCCTTGAAATTTGAATCCAAGAGGACCTTGCTTTCAATTTTTTCCTCCGCAGGCTGTTGGAAGACCTGATGTCCACATCAGACCTCTACACTCTCCTCACCAAAGTCTTCCCTCTACTCACCCTTACTCCAACTTACCGACTGAAGTTGGTTCCAGACCTCACCTGCATGTGCATTCAGTCTAGTTTTCTGATTTAAAACGATATCATCTTGATTCTACGCCCATTTTGGCCACTTTAAGACCAACTTGTAACATAAAACTCTGATGTGTACTGGGCTTACCCTCTCTGCAATCGGAGGGTGACTTCTAGTGCTAACACTACTAAAGTCAACTAGGGCCCAACTAGGGTAGGGAGGTTTTCAAGGATGGTAAAGGCACCATCCTTTTCATTTTTTCCATCCATTTGGGAAAAATGACAAACAGTGTCGCAAATCTTGGTGATCTATTAAGGGGACTAGCTTTAGCAATCCAACTAGGATTCCAAAAACTAGTTGTGGAGGGGGACTTGACAATGATCATTCAAGCTCTTTAAAGAATCATGTGTGGAACCAATTCAAATAAAGTGTTACAAAACTAGTGCCTTGCAACAAGTTTCTCGCAAGTCTTTATTCTTCTCAACTCCATCTCTGCCATCACCCTCTCGCACATCCATAGAAAAGCTAATGGATTGGTAGATCAACTAGAAAATCAAGGGGGGGTTTCAAACAACAAGGATCTATTGTTTCCTTGGGGCTCATTGGAGGCCAACCAACTTCATGAAAATTGTCTTAGAATAAATGAGCATGATAACATTTCACGAAATTAGGTGTCATGCGAAGGAGAGACGACATGTCCTATATGGCTAAGAGAGGCCATGATGAATGAATCGCTCTAGTCCTTTTGACTCTGCATAGATGGTATTGTGATGGTACATGCATTTAATGGTTAGAATGGTAATTATGGTTGTTAGTTATGTAAATGATCATGCAAAAGTAATGGCTCTATTTGCAATTATGGAAGGAACTGACATGGAAGGTTTTATATCATCAGATGCAGCAGGGAAAGTAGTCCAGGTAAATCAAGTCACATCCCTGGCATGCTCCAGACCTGACATATTTTAGCTCAATTTGTGTAGTTAGAGGAAAGTTCATCATCCCCTAGCCAATAATTTTCTTCATGTTTTTACAGTTTGGATTTCATTTTGGTTGGTTTATGGGAGGAAAATTTCATGGCCTCTCTATCCTGAATCCTGTTTCTTCCATGTCTCGCATATTCCTGAGGCCCTACACTCAAATTCGTTTTCACTTTGGTCATTGGTACTACCCTGTCCCTTGTTGGTTTTTGTTGGCTCTCTCTTAGTCGAGGGTGTACTCAGTGTTGTTGTTAAGGTCCTAACCCGTACATAGGTAGATCAATGTATTCGGATGTAATAAAGGTCAATATTAATAAGACCTTTCAATAAAATAGAATAAGGTGGATGTAAGAAGACCTAATAGAAGCTTCCGCTTCTAGAAGGATCTTCC
>ML777836.1:591279-608632 GCA_009831015.1 Picea engelmannii
TTCCGCTTCTAGAAGGATCTTCCTCTAGATGCTTCTTTTTAGTATAAATAGGAGTCGAGGGTATGAGAACCCTAGCTTGGAGATTATTGTAACAGAGCGTTGCTCGATTGGAGGTTGCCCCCTCGAAGAGGCCTGTGAACATTACTATCTGATTCAAAGTGCTATTTTTGTTGCTATTTCGTATATCATTTCTGTGTATTGTGAAGATTATGCTGGATATTTTACAGTTATTCTGTCATTTCTAGCATTTCGTTTCTGTTCTGCATATTTTATATATCTGGTATCTTGCAGTTGGGTTGCTACCTTCTCCTCCTCATCCTTGAGGGAAGGGTCAACCTAGAAAAGGTTTCATGAGGCTTGTCATGGTAAGAGGAGTCACCATTTCCTTGCTCCTAAAAGTCTAGTTTCTATTTGGTTTGGGGACTCTACTCTATTGTTGGCTCATTTTTGTTTCAGGTTCTTGGTCTGGGCTTTCACTTTGTTTATTATGTGGGCAATGTTCATTCATTTCATCTCTCTCTAGGTGTATTACAACATTCTCTGGTCCTTTTCTTTCTACAAGTATGAAGCTTTTTAGCTAGGCTTCTAGACCTATCTATAACAAGAGGGGTACATGCAGTGGTAATCCTTTGTCTCCTAATCCCTCCCCTCCTTTCAAAATGCCTAGGCGCCTGACTAGGTCTCAGTTGGATGTGATGAGGGATGCCTTAGACATTCCAACTCAATTTCTCCATGTATACCAAAAAGGAAATTGATGGAATGGAGAAGAAACTCAAGTGACAGAGGAAACAACTAATAAAGAAATAGATGGAGGCGGATTTCAAAGGATGGATTCTTGATTTTGGATATTATCGCATAAGGGACACAAAATATTTCAAATTAACATAACTATATTGGATGAACACAATGTTTATTGCACAAGTTGCTGAAGAGAAGGGCATCCAACGATGGACCATAATGGACAAGCTACATATCATGGACCGGAAATTTGATGCTCTTAACCGAGAGGTATTCAATATTGAAATCTATGTTAACACTCTTGGAGATCCTCAAGGCACTCCCAAGGAAAATATAGACTTCTCCTTAGCTTATGAAGGTACTCCCTCCAACCCTATCCTGGTGGATGAGGAGCAGATGGAACAAAAAAACAAGGGAGATTGACTAAAGGAGGAGGATGGGCCCTTAGCATAAGTTCTATTCTTTATCTTGGTTTCTACAAAGGGGAAGCATCAATTGCCCTCTATATCCATGTTATTATGCTTGTTTTTTAGTTTATAGTAAGATAGTTATTTCAATTTACAATTGCTATAATAAACAATATAATTTTTTTTACGATGGCAACAATGATATATTGTCACTCTTGTGAACCTGGTTTTCCAGAGTGACTATAAACACAAGGAAAAAAATCATAATAAAAATTAATTGTTTAAAATATTGACTACAAATGCAATGAAAAACATTAATAACACTAACACTAATTATCGAGCTATAAAATTTTAATATATACAGTTTAAAATAATAATTTTAATATATACAGTTTAAAATAATAATAAAAAATGTTTAAAATATTGACTACAAATGCAATGAAAAACATTAATAACACTAACACTAATTATCGAGCTATAAAATTTTAATATATACAGTTTAAAATAATAATTTTAATATATACAGTTTAAAATAATAATAAAAAATGTAACGCTATAAATAACATAAACAAGCTGAGAAATATAAGAAACCCAGAAAAAGAGCTTGACTAATGGTTCAAAATAGAAGGAATGATACATAAAGTGACAAAAATATATAACATCACAATAAGTCGTTGTAAATAACATTCCAATGTGAAGAAAGGGATCACCTTTATTCTTAAAAAGATATGGCCGTAGTCATCAACCTAGAATTTCGATTCGCGTAGAGAACATTATCATAAAATATGATATTATTTCCTTAATTTCCTTTTCATTTATATGATTTTTAATTCCGTTTTATAGGCCCACCTCATCCCGATCCTTTCTTGGAAATTACGAAAAACACAAATGCAAATCCCAGATATTCATTTTATTTTCAAAGATTTCTTTGTCAACTTTTAAGTTCCACACATGCAAATTATGTATTCATTGATTATGCCGAAAAGCGTATATTTATTAGAGATGGGCACAATTAATCACCTTTTAATCTAAAATTCTAATCTGATAGCTAACAATTGAAGATGCTGGAATATTTTTAGTCGTCCTCCCAAATCAATGAATGTGATTTACTCTTCATAACTTCCTTGTATTTTTGAATACATCAGTTAACCTGTTTACTTTTTAACATTTACCTAATCATATTAAGAAATTACTGTACCACCATATGATTGCCACATTTAAATGATTAACCTTTGGAATTACCACATTTGAAATTTACTTTTAGATTTCCTCATCTCTATATGTGTTTCAGCTGTCCGGAAAAAAGCTTTAGCATCACCTTTTGACGTTCACCAACCACTTTGCGACTGTGCTAATTTCTATAAACAATTAGATAGAAACATTGAATAAGTTATGTAAAAGAATAAATTGTTTTCAAATTTTATATAAAATTTGAATTGCTCAACTATTCCAACTAACTCATTAAGCCCACCCACTACTACCTACATACATGATAGGTAATTTATATTAATATATACACGATATTAAATTTATGTTAAAGAATTAACAAGTAAACATCCAACTATACGAGTCAAATATTCTTTTTCAATATTCAAAATGTGTGGGGTGCTCACAATGTTGAAGTTGAAAGGTTTATTTCTTTTACCACATAAGGATTTCAATCATTGTATTTCAATTGATAGAAATAATTTTCCTCATTGGATAGTGAGAGGAATTATGAAGATTTTTTAGTGGAGAGAAATGGACAAAGTCGTGAAATATGATAACAAACTTTTGTGACCGGATGTATTGTCATTGGATTTATGATTTTTATTATTAATATATTTTTTTAGTAATATGTTTTAAGTAGACACTTTATCATTATCACGATGAAAAATAAAATAAAGAACTATATATAATAAATGGCGAAGGAATAAAGTACATATATAAGCTTCCATATAAAAATATAAAAATTGAAATGAAAGGGAGGATATATAACTAATAAGATACTTTAAATACAAAATAAGTAAGAATTAAGTATAACTTAGTCTTTTTGTTTTTTACAATGGTTTGAATAATAAATCAATAACTAAATTTAATATAAGCAATTTTAAGGTGTAAGAAAATGGTGGATTCCTCATTAGGTATCTAGGTCGTATAGAAAAACAAGGCCATGTCTTTTGTCTATGTATTATGAGTTTGGTTGTAACAATATTGTGGGTTTTTAAGCCTAAATGATCCTCTATTATGTGATTTATAGTTTGATAGTTGTGGAATCATAAAGGAATATGAAAAGTATAACCAACACTAACATATCAAGAGGGTTTAGGGGGTTTGACCTAATTTGACTTTATAAATAATAAGTCTCAAATGAGTTTAGGTGGTTAACAACTCAATTTAAGGTATTTTAAGAAGCCATGCACTCAAGTCGAGGGGTTTGTACTCCCAACTACATCTATGAAGTTAGGGAATGCTTAAAATGGAAGCCCTAAGGGGTAAAATGAGTTAAACTAGCAACTTAAGGATTGGAAATAAAGGGGGCATAAGGACCTAAGGAACTCACCCAAGTGCTAGGATGAGAGGCTCCAAGAAGGTGATCCATCACATTAGAGCAGTGGTTCAAAGTATCATATCATCACTAGGTTGGTCACACATGAATCTGGCATAAGGTTGGACCACACAAGGAACCTCCCACTCAGTAGGTGTATGTGAATACCCAAGTGTGAATTTTATATCCTACAAGCTTAACTATTGGAATATAATCAAAGACAATAAACTTAATAATATCGATAATATTAAACCGTATCTACTTATGAAATTTAAATATAAGGTGTGGAACGACAAGGAAATTGTTAACAAGAGGAAGTTGAAATACTATGAAGATATTATCAATCTTGCTTTGGTTGATCAAAATTATTTTTCCAACATTATGAACTTTCAAAAACAAAATGAATATTGTTAAAATCAAGGCCAATGTTGATGACCTACATAGTGAAATCAATCATTGGACTAACCAAAAAACATCTTCAAGTGAGCAAATTTGCAAAATTGTGATAGAAAGGAATTTGAGGTTCCATAGCATTTCATCTTAACTTTCCCTACGCTTAATAATATGAGACATAAATTTACCTACTTTCATATCTCTTTCACTCTTCAGGACCCTCTGGCTTACAAAATCCATAATTAACTAGGTACTTTCATTTCCACTATGTTCAAATATAGAAATGATATTTTGAAGAATGTTTAACCTGATTCATTTAATTTTCTAGATATACCTTGACGGTCTTAGGAGATGAAAAACATCATCATCATCATCATATATATATACATGCACGCCACTATAAGTGATCTGAATGGATCCTTTAAAAAAATAAATTAGCCAAGCACTCAACTCATAATTCTCTTTAGAGTATCTAGTTAAGTTCATGCCTATTTATTTCAACAATCTTTTGTATGAAAGTTTCATTGATCCCTCGCCAAAACATAGTTATATATTCCTTATAAATATTTGTAGATCTTTATTCATGAAGAGCTCAAGAACAAGTCAAAAGAGTGTGTTATCTCCACAATCTACACTCTACACAAATTTTGACAAAATACTTGAAAAATAGCTAAAGCAAGCGAATGAGGAGGAACGACGAATGTAGAGCACCACCTCACCTTCCCCTCACTCCACACTATTTTTTAATATGAATGAAGGTAGTAATGCAAAGGAAAGTGAAATGTGAAACACCACCTCATCTTCCCCTCACGTTGTATCTCCACATTCTTTTGAAATGTGGAGGAAAGGGCTATGGAGAACTAAAGCTAAGAGACCAATACTCTACACTCTACAAAGTTTGAAGTCAATGGTCATTGAATATCAAAGGACAAAATCCATAAGAATGTGAAATGAATCACCTGATGGTTGACATCCTAAGTCAAAACTATATTAAACAATGCTTGCTTGATGCAAAAAAGCAAATGGGAGATGGGAAAAAAATGTAACTTAGGAAGAATGGGCAGTAGCAAAAGGGTGAAGGAAATTTTTTTTCAAGGATCAAAGGACGAAGGAACTTTTTCCCTATCTATGGTGAACAAATATTGTCTTTAATCCAAAACAATATGCCAAAATATTTCTAGTGAGTAAGAATAAAAAATCTCTATTAAGAGTGTATGGCTCAAGTTGTAAATTCCTGAGCATATAATAAAACCCATCTTTGTTGGTTTTCCCATTAGAATTCCAAGATAATCTTTATTGTTCAATTATCATGTGATTGTTAATTCTTCTATTTTGTTGGTAGTAAATTCCACCACCTCATTAATTTAAGAATCCCATCAGACCATTCATAACTAATTAATGGATTATTGTTTGCTCGCTTCAATTGGTGATCTATGGTGTGTATAATAGTGAATATAAATACAAATACAATTGTTTGGATTGCATACATAGCATAATCAACATGTTGTTGATCTTAGTTATTAATTGTGTTCATTAATAGTTACCCAAAAACTTGGTTTGTCCCTTGATTGACACATTGGTGGGTAGAAACTATATGCACATACAACCAAAATTCCCTTGCTACATTTGTGGTCTGCTAAATCTGTTTGAATGTCATGCAGTAGTATGTTATAGCCATATTTTTTCCCTCCTATATTCTTGACCAATCACCACAAATCAAGTTCACTTTAATTAAATCTATATAGGCCAATTTTGCATTAATTCTTGTTACTTAATTCGTTATTTTGTGAATTTTTGAAACCACTAATTGGTAACCACATTCCCAAATCTATTTTCCCTAATTAAATCATTGGAATACTTATTTGAATGCTCAAGAGAAGCTTATGTGTTTGGTTGCTTACTTACATCCATATGTTGGTATGAGTAATTAATTGTTTTGGACATATGAAAAATGATGTCAACATACTATATGAAAAATGGTATGAGTAATTAGTTGCATTTATTTAATTTATTGTCCACAACAATTGAATTGAATGGTGAAACTAGATTGGCACAAAAGCAGTTCCATTTATGTCAATTAATTATGTATGGAAAAAAGAAACCCGATCTTAGTGTGATCATGATTGCATATGATCAAATTTCATTTTTATAAGAAGAAACCTGATCTTAGTGTGATCATGATTTCATATAATCAAATTTCATTTCTGTAGAATAATGTATTTTTATGAAATGGAATAGTCATAGGCCCACCATTTATGGATCAACAACATAATATTTGGGGCTTGGACGAAGCATAGTTCATCATTTCACAATGTGATAAATAAGAAAGATTAAGAGCATAATTGAGGCCTAACTCATAGATGGTGTGGCCACATAGGATGATGACTCATTTACAATTTGACTAATCAAGGGGTGCCCACATGTCACCCACAACATCACCTTTCCACTTCCTCAGTCACATTGAAAAAGAAAATTTACTACCAAGTCATTTTATAACTATTTCTTGGGTCATTTTGTATTGAATTAGTGATCCGGGAGGATCTTGGTGGCTCAAAATATTTTTTTTGGCAACTTACTATTTTTAGCAGTCCCAACTTCCAAGGCCATTTTGAGGGCCTAAATGATGTTTTTTCACGATCAGGCACCTCAATGATGGACAAAGGCTTTGATTGAGCCCCCTAAATGAAGCTCTTCATCAATACCTTTCCAACAAGCTATCGTGCACCCTAAACAAAGATCGTATGGAAAAGTTACGACCTCGAGAAGTTGATGTACTAACTTAGCCCAACGGGGCCCACATGACTTTTGGCGCTTCATCTCCTAGGGTTAGCTTTTTTTATAAATAGGGTTTTGGAATTCATGTTTATTGTAAAAGTTTCTTTAGAGCCTCATTGTACTAATCTTCTTGCAAATGAGCATAGTCATCATATCTCTTCTCAAAGATAAGCTTCCACCATTCTAGCAAGTTTGTTTCCAGTCTGCATTTTACAATTTTTAGCGTATTTCTTATTTAATAGAAGTCAAATTTTACTATATATCTGTAATTGTTCATTGTGTCTCTGTGTTAATGTTATAAATATGTGGTTTCATTTCGTTCCTCTCCTAAATATGGATCAATGGTATCAAAGTGGTTTGCTCCTTGTCATTTTTTTAATGCATGTCCCCGACACAATTAGGGTATAGAGAGTTCGGTCTCGAGCTTGTTTCTATTAAGGATAATTTCTCTCATACACCTAAGAAACCTCCCATAGTGTGAGAAAATAAATATGAAGAGACAGGATATCCTTTCAAAATGTTTCTCGAGGAAGCCCTTGAGCGACAGAGGAACAAGATGATGGACAACTTTGCACAAATCCTTCAACGATTGCCAACAAGCGATGCATCCACCTCAAGTAGAGGCGCCGCCCCCTTCAAGGTACAAATCAATTTTTATATTCCTATATTTGAAGGTCAAATAGATTTGGATGTCGTAGATAAATGGTTAAACCTTCTAAAAGGGTATTTTTTTGTCCACGACTTTTTTGATAGAGAAAATATTACATTTGCACTCCTCAAAGTCGTCCCCCATGTCAAAGATTGGTGGGAGACTTTATGTGAGAAAAAGGAAATAGAGGGATCCACGTTATTTGCAGTTGCACCCACTTGGGGTTCCTTTATGGATGCTATTAAGGAGCAATGCTACCCTGTTGGATGTTATGACGACTTGTATACAAAATGGACCACACTAGGGTAGGAAAGAGACATGTTAGCGCTGGAAGTCACTCCTAGATTGCTTGCAGGAGAAGAGCCCGACACCCATCAGTTTTATGTCATGATAGTTTTTAATGGATGATCAGATGGGGAGAGACTCGGGGAAATATCATTCTAACTCAGGGAATGGGTCAGGCATGCGAGGGACAAAGGAGGTCTCGATCTAACTTCAGCCAGTGGGTTGATTAAAAGATGAGCAGGTGGAAGACTTGGTAGGAAAGGTGAATAAACGACTTTAGGAAACAGGCTTCCAGTGGTTTGCAAAGGAAAGACTCTGAATGCAAGATCCTCTTGATTCAGGGTCTCAAGAAAATAAAAGGGGACTTGACTGGATCCTCCAATTCCAAGTCACTCAGTGCAGGGAAAATCACAAGAACTGATTAGAAGCAACGTAACTGCTACAGTGATCCTATCCAACATCATCCTATAACAACTACGACTCGACTGGACCCTCCAATTCTGAGTTGTTCTAACACAGTATAACAAAGAAGTAAAAGAAACTAGCATTCATAAGGAAAGAAGTCTCAAAAGTCCATGCATAACCAGAGTATCAGTGCTTCATTAAAACTTTACAACCGGGAGCTCTGCTCAACCATCGATAGATACAAAAATGGCGGAAACGCCTACATATACTCAAAACAACAACAACAACAAAATCAAGACGCTGCATTAAACACATTGTGTCTACATGGCTTCTGACAATCTACAACTACCGTCTCTGAATGATCGTGCAACTTATGGCAGACGCAATCGAACCCCTAACAGTTCCGAGGGCGAATTGGCGTGCCTTTAATTCATCGCCAGACTTTCCCATTATGGCAGAGGCGATGTCTAACCACCACCAACTACTTCAATAACTTCTTCATTGGGATTGAGGATGACCCGACCAACTCGACACTTCTGCGACGTGGAAGACCCTTCATGCTGCCACCTGGATCAGCTTAATGGCCTGATGAATAGGCATGGAGGCCGACGCGAAGGATGGGGTTCATGATAGGAGTGGTGGCACCAAAACTATGAGGGTGTGATAAGAAGTGATGAGGTGTGAGAGGGGCGATAGAGGAAGACACATGGTGGAAGGCAATAAGTGGAGGGGGCAGGAGATGAGATATAACGGGTACGATTTTAGTGGGAGGATGATGTGGAAAGGAGCGGGACATATGGCAGGTGGTGAGTGGATGATGAGATGGAAAAGGGACCACATGGACCAGAAGAGGGGAGATGGACAGTTGTCAGAGGATGAGGAAGGGGCTAAAGGGAGCGAGGCTCATCACACGGTCAGGTGGAGAGCAGATGGCAAGATGACACGACAAGAAAGGGGGCCCCACGTTGATTTAAACGCAGAAAGACAAATGGTGTCTGGAGTGCCTATGCACCATTGATCCGGGTGCTCAAATCACAGCTGTCGGAGAGATGCGTCCCCGATTCCAGATCCCCCCCTCCGCTTAAAGGTAGAAAGGCGGGGGGGGGTGTCCGAAATCACCCTGCGCGTCGTTGATCCGGGCGCTTCGATCGTAGTCATCGAAGAGGTGTGCCCCCGATTCCAGACCCCCCCCCCTCCGCTTAAAGGTAGAAAGGAAGGGGGGCTTTGGAATCCCATGTGCGCCGTTGATCCAGGTGCGCGAATCTCTGTCGTCCAAATTTGTTTACCGCTTAATCACAAGTGCACTTACGCCCCGAGATTATAGTAAATGGGTTTTTCACCCACTCCTTCACATTCTAACCCCCCTTACCAGAAATGTCACTAAAATTAGGCTCCATGGGGGATAGAGTCTTCCCTGTGATGCTCTAAGAACACTTTTGCAGATTCAGTGCCTTGTTGTTGGGCTATGGAGTCATTTATTAAGCTGAAAACAAAAAAAATATTTACAAAAACAAAAGATCCGACTGCGGCTCACAAAAAACATTTTTTCAAGAAATGCCCATTCACTGGGCCGCTAAAAACTTCTTTGCCTTCCAGATCCTGCAACCTGTAAGTGCTTTTTAAAAATAATTCAAGGATATTGAAAGGCCCAAACTAGAGGGCATCAAACTTACTGTGCTTGCCCCTGTCCTGCCTGGGTGCATCCCATTTGAGCACCAGATCACCTTGCTCGAATTCTTTCTTTCTGCCCTTCCCGTCAAAATCTTGCTTGATCTTCTGCTGATGATCATAGGCCCTGTTCATGACCTTCTCTCTAATCTGTTGCACTTCCACCATCTAATGAATCCTTCTGACCATATTGCCAGGCTCTCCTTCAAGGTCCTGGAGGAATTTTGCCACAGATAAGGCGAGCTTAGTGGGGAAAACGACCTCTGTTCCGTAAACAATTTGGAAAGGTGAGATGCCCAGGGACTTCTTGGTTGTCACCCGATCAACCCATAGAGAAAATTTGAGATTCGAATCCCAGGCCCTTTTATTGTCTTCCAGTAATTTCTTAATGAGCTTGATTAGGATTTTATTGGAAGAATCTGCCAGTCCATTTCCCTGAGGATAATAGGAAGTAGAGTGAATTAGTGAAATCTCAAACTGTTCACAGAACTTGACCAGAGGCTCAGACCTGAAAGGGGGGGCATTTTCAGTGACAATTTTGCTAGGATAGCCAAATCTGGCTATGATATCTTCCAGGAAGCTGATAATTACTTTGTGAGAAGTGCTCCTGGCGGGGACAGCTTCTATCCATTTGGTGAAATAATCTGTCACAGTCAGGATCCATTTGTGCTGGCCACTTGAGGGAGGATGAATTTCTCCAATGAAGTCCAATCCCCACTGCTGAAAGGGTGCTGAAACTACTACAGGCTTTAATGGAAGAGATTTGAGCTGCTGCTTTCCTGAGAACTTTTGGCATTTGATGCAAGCTCTGATTCCTCTGCAGACATCAGGGAATAAGGTGGGCCAGTAATACCCAACCCGGAGGATCTTGTGAGCTGTGGTCTTCCAGAAATGATGACCTCCGCAAAGACCGCTATGGAAATCGAACATTACCTGTTGGGCTTCTTGTGGGTCCAAGCATCTTAAAAATACCCCTACAGGGTCTTTCCAGTACAAGGTTTGGCCAATGAGGAAGTATCTGACTGCCTTGAGCTTTAGAGCTCTTGCCTTTCTTTTTTCCATTCCATTAGGAGGCCTCAATTCTTGCAGAAAATACAAGATATCCTTGTACCAGGTGCATGCTTCTAGTGATAAGGCACTCTGGAAATGCTCATTGGATGACTCAGCTTGCTCGTTGATGAAGTTAATTCCCAAGGCTTTGCAATTGGATTCGGCCAGCAACTTGGCTAAACCCTGCCCCTTTATCAATTTGGTGGGCTTAACCTCCAGATCAAATTCCAGGATCTTGGCACTCCATTTACCTCTTCTCCCATCTATGTCAGGTTGTACGAGGATGTCCTTCACAGAGGCAGAAGGAACATACGCGGTGATCTTTGAGTGCGTGACATAGACTCTGAAAGCTTTGAGGGATTTCACTAAGGCATAAGCTTGCTTCTCCATGATCTCATACCAGAGTTCTGCATCTCTCAATGCCTTGCTAAAGAAGGCAATAGGTTTCTCTCGCCCTTGCTCATTTTTCTGCAACAAGACTGCTGCTACTGTATCATAAGAAGAAAAAGAAAAAATCAGGAAATCTTTAGAATAATCAGGACTGATTAGCACAGGTGCCTCAGTCAACGCTCTCTTTATTTGGACAAAATATTCCCTGGGTTCAGTAGTCCATTTCACTTCATTTCCCTTCCTGAACATGGCTGTGATGTGTTTCACCAACTCAGCAAAATTTTAGACAAATCTCCTCAGAAAATTTATCTTCCCCAAAAAGGCCTAAACTTCCTTCTTAGATCTGGGAAGTGACAGGGTCTGAAGTGCTTCCACCCTACTAGGGTAAATTCTTACTCCCTCTGCTGACACTATATGGCCTAATAGCTTCCCTTCCTTCATAATGAACAAAGATTTCTTGGGGTTTAAAGATAGGCCAAACCTTCGACACTTCAGGAAAACCCTCTTCAAGTGGCAGCAATGCTCCTTGTCTGTCCTGGAGAAGACCGTGATGTCATCTAGATAGATAACCATGAACTGGTCTTTCTCCCCGATGAAGGCTATGTCCATGGCTCGCTGAAATGTTTCTCCTGCATTCATCAGTCTGAAAGGCATTTTGGCATACATGAATGTTCCCCAAGGAGTGGTGAAGGTCGTTTTTTCCCTGTCCTCAGGCAAGATTGATATCTGATTCTAACCAGAGAAACCATCAATCATGGATATTCTAGATGCACCAGTGACCTTCTGCAATATGTGCTCCATGTTGGGCAGGGGATAATTGTCTTTCCTTGAGCTCCTATTCAGGTTCCTGAAATCAACACAGAGCCTGATTTCTCCACTTTTCTTCCTTACCGGGACCAAATTGGCCACCCAATCGGAATATCTCAAGGGGACAATTATTTGGGCATCTAGCAATTTCTTCACTTCTTTCTCCATGACAGGTAGCAACAGAGGATTTATCTGTCTTAGCTTCTGCTTGAATGGCTTAGCCTCTTCTTTCAGTGGGATCTTGTGCTCAATGACTGATGTGTCATACGTCTTGAGGTCTTCGTAGGTCCATGCAAACACATCAGCAAACTCTCTCAGCAACTCGGTATATTCAACCCTCTTCTCCTTGGTCAAACTCCTTGACAACTTGACAAACTTAGGCACCTCTGGTGTGCCAATTTTGCATTCAACTGTGCCGCCATCATCACCTGAAACTCTACCCTTTACTACCACGTTGTTCCCATCGAACAATCTCTCTAATGGGACCAGTCCCCTCGGAATGTGATTGCTAGGCAACTGAATAATTTCATGCTTTGCTATTTTACTTAGCAACTCACCCCCATCAAAACTTTCCTCAGGGGTGGAATCTTGGTCGATATGCATCTCTGAAAATTCTTCGATAGTCTCCAAGAACTTTTTGATCTCGAGATCATCCTCAAACACCTTCCAATGTTTGACGTTGTCAGGTATGGAGGGCCTGCATTTTACTTCTACATCATACCTCAGTTTGGGCGGCAAGGGTACTTTGAAAATGCTTGCTGATGTAGCCAAGGAATCTGCCATTGTGTTCTCCTCTCTTGGGATGAAAGAAATGTTAAACGCTGAGAAGAAACTATCAATTAGGTCCCATACCTCATTTCTGTAACTCCTGAGTCGGGGATGCTTGGCCTTATAAATGCTTCTGATCTGCTGGACTACCAACTCGGCATCTCCGAACACTGCTACCTCCTAAATTCCCATTTCCCTTGTGGCTCTTAATCCCAGGACAAGAGCTTCATACTCTGCCACATTGTTGGTAGCTTCAAATTCTAATTTGTATGACAGAGATGTGGTTTCCTGAGCGGGTGACACAAAAACCACCCCATCTCCAGCGCCTTCTCGGGAACAGGCTCCATCAAAAAACATTTTCCAGATTGGGGTGATGAAGGGAGGAAGTTCAGGGGAAGCAGTGGGCTGCTTTCTAAGTTTCAGAGGAGGTTTGGGGGCATGGGTGAGCTGTAGTAAACTGGAGCCTAAATCAGTGTCCAAGGAAAAGATGGGATGATTAGTAGGGTTGGCTTCATCACTGATTATGTAGGCCAGTTGGGCTTCCCTGTATAGTCTTCTATGCTCTCCTATGAACACTGGGATAGTATCATACGTGAGGTCCATCTGCAAGGTTCCCCCTAGTATTTTTATCCAATATCTTGATAGCAACATACCGAACTTGGGGGGAACATCGGCCACTACAATATCCATGACCACACTTTTCATGGGCAGTTGAAATAAGGTCACAACCAGGTCCTTAATAACTCCAAGACACTGAACTCTCCTGGAGTCAAGAGAATAGAGGTCATGATAGGCTCGGGTATCTTCTAGCCCTAACTCTTCCATGACAGTTTTGGGCATGAGGTTGTGAGAAGCCCCTGAATCCATCAAGCAGTTGTGCAGTACTTTATCATGTATGTTCAGGGACGTGTCGAAAGGACGGGATGAGTCATCTCTGTCTTCTACCATAGGACCTAGAATAACTGCAGGCTTTTCATCTTGGAGGTTTATGGAGTCTGCGGGAGGGAATGAAGCTCCAGACTGCAAAAGCACAGAGAATCATTTTTTGAATTCTTCATGTTTTATTAGCTCGGTGAGGGGCACAGGGATTTTGATCTTCTGAATCTCATGCTTGAAATTAAAAGAAGATGTAAGCTTTGGAATTTTTCTTATTTCAGGAACATGATTGTGGACAATGGGAGAGAGGGGTTGAGCCTTCTTACCTATGTGACTGTCTGCTACTTCATTAGTAGGTTTCTCTATTCTAGTGGACTGCTCAGGAATATCAGGGGCTGCTGTCTTTTTATCAGACCTCAGGTTATACCTACCTTGGCCGCCACTAGCCTTTTCTCCCTTGCTCAATTCATTTAGCCGACTATCCATGAGAGACTCCTCGTAAGCTTCTTGAGTGAGATGAGGAAAACGAGGAGTGTCTCCTAAGCAGTGGATTTCAGGATCAAGCTTATATGTTTCTCCTTCTTCCTCATCAGCCACCAAATAGTTCTGAAAAGGGGCCTGTATTCTCTAATCTTCCCTGTCTCTTCCCCTCTCTCTGTGCAAAGTCGAGGGAGCGATATTGTTTGGCCTCCTGCAACCCCCTTTGATTTCGGTGCTCTGATGGCCCTTGTTCATTTGCTTCCTTTCCACCTTTAGTCTCTCCATCTCTTTAGACAGAAACTTCATCATCTGGGTCAGTTCATCCACTTGAGTGTGGGGCAACGATGGGCAGAAGTTGAGGCTTCAGACTTTCCCTTTCTTCTGTCTGCATCTGCCTTATTCCTCAGTCTATAAGCTGCTAATATGTTGGATTCCACTTCTATGGCCGCATCTTGCATTTGAGCTAAGGAGGTGGCTCTTCTTTCCCTCAATAAAAGGTAGAAATCAGGGTCAAATGCACCAGCATAGGAAATTTGGGCAGAGGCTTCTGAGGGCTTTATCTCTACAGGAATCTTATTATACATCTTATTGAACCTTTTGGAGAAGTTAGAGACAGATTCTCCTTCTTCCTTCTTCAGAGACCCAAACTCTGTCATGTAATACATGAAATCCTTCCTATCGCCCCACTGCCTTAGGAAAACACTATCCAGGGCTTCAATTCTAGCAATAGATTCGGGGGTCAATCCTCTAAACCATTTCCTCACCTCGCCATCTAGGCTCTGGAAAAATACTCTCATCCAGACATCTTCATTTTCAATGTTTAGGTTGTCTACATAACTGTAGAAAGCGGACAAGTGCTCTTCTGCAGTTATGTCCCCTTCTCCAGTGAACTTGGGCATGTATTTCAAGTAGTCTCCAGTAGGGAGAGGGTTCATGGGATGGGGTAGGATTAGGGGAGCATATCTAGAAGCGACTATGGCATCCATTCAATTCAGAGGGGGATTAGCACCAGCCATAGGAATATTAGGTAGAGGAGATCTTGGAGGAGAAGGATTGTGAACGGGAGATGTCGGAAAAGAGATTCTTGAAGGAGACAATGGAGAAAACAGAGAGAGAGCTAAATGACCTAAATGTGTAGATGCTTCTCTTTGTGCAGTAGTAGCAATAAAAGGAGGGGTGGTGAAACCTTCTGAGGCCTGAGGTCTGTACTGAGGCACAACTTCCAGGGAGGGGGAGTGACAAGGATATCTCTTTCTGATGCCAGACCAGGAGGAGAAAACTTAGCAAGAACACTCCCAAAATTCAGAAAACGGGAAACCTCAGAGAAAGGATGATTAGGAAGCTGAGAATAGGAAAATGGAGTTTTTACAGAAGGAGGTGGGGAAATACCTGATTCAGTGGCGAAACTTTCTCCTTGGGAGGGCTTCCATTTTCTGATAATCACCTCTAGATTTTCTTCAGGCATGGCCAGAGGAAGCTATGGATGGGACCGCGTGTGTCTACCGCTGAAAGCCACAACTAACCCAACAGGTTCTCCGCAGTGGAGTCGTCACAATGGAGTCGCTAGGTGCACAGTAGAAATCTTGATAATTATGATGTCTGATGCACCTTCAGAATTAGTTAATCGTTGTCATTCAATCCTGGGGAAAATATTCAACTTCATCCCCGGAAACAGCGCCAGAAATGTTAGCATCAGAAGTCACTCCTGGATTGCTTGCAGGAGCAAAGCCCGACACCCATCAGTTTTATGTCACGATAGTTTTTAAGCGATGATCAGATGGGGAGAGACTCGAGGAAATATCATTCTAACTCAGGGACTGGGTCAGGCATGCGAGGGACAAAGGAGGTCTTGATCTAACTTCAGCCAGTGGGTTGATTAAAAGATGAGCAGGTGGAAGACTTGGTAGGAAAGGTGAACAAATGACTTTAGGCAACAATATTCCAGTGGTTTGCAGAGGAAAGACTCTGAATGCAAGATCCTCTTGATTCAGGGTCTCAAGAAACTGAAAGGGGACTTGACTGGATCCTCCAATTCCAAGTCACTTAGTGCAGGGAAAATCAAAAGAATTGATTAGAAGCAACGTAACTGCTACAGTGATCCTATCCAACATCATCCTATAACAGCTACGACTCGACTGGACCCTCCAATTCCGAGCTGTTCTAACACAGTATAAAAAAGTTGTAAAAGAAACTGGCATTCATAAGGCAACAAGTCTCAAAAGTCCATGCATAAACAGAGTATCAGTGCTTCATTAAAACTTTACAACTGGGAGCTCTGCTCAACCATCGATAGATACAAAAATGGCGGAAACACCTACATATAATCAAAACAAAAACAACAACATAATCGAGACGCTGCATTAAACACATTGCGTCTGCATGGCTTCTGACAATCTGCAGTTGTCGTCTCTGAATGATCGTGCAACTTATGGTAGACGCAATCGAACCCCTAACAGTTCCGAGGGAGAATCGACGTGCCTTTAATTCGTCACCAGACTTTCCCATTATGCTAGAGGCAATGTCTAACCGCCACCAACTACTTCAATAACTGCTTCATTGGGATTGAGGATGGTCGGGCCAACTCGACAGTTCTGCAATGTGGAAGACCCTTCGCGCTGCCACCTGGATCAGCTGAACGACCTGATGAATAGGCATGGAGGCCGACGTGAAGGATGGGGCGCATGACGGGAGTGGTGGCACCAAAAC
This sequence comes from Picea engelmannii, assembly GCA_009831015.1. NCBI lineage: Eukaryota > Viridiplantae > Streptophyta > Pinopsida > Pinales > Pinaceae > Picea > Picea engelmannii. Next base: position 608,204 of record ML777836.1, read on the forward strand.
TATGAGGGTGTGATAAGAAGTGATGAGGTGTGAGAGGGGCGACAGAGGAAGACACATGGCGGAAGGAAATAAGCATAGGAGGGATGAGATGAGATATAACGGTTACGCTTTTAGTGGGAGGCTGACGTGGAAAGGAGTGGGACATATGGCAGGTGATGAGTGGATGATGAGATGGGAAAGGGACCACACAGACCACAAGAGGGGAGATGGATAGATGTTGGAGGATGAGGAAGGGGCTAAAGGGAGCAAGCCTCATCACACAGTTAGGTGGAGAGAAAATGACAAGATGACACGAAAAGAAAGGGGGCCCCATGTTGATTTAAATGCAGAAAGATAGATGGTGTTTGGAGTGCCTGTGCGCCGTTGATCCGGGCGCTCAAATCGCAGCCTTCGGAGAGATGCGTCCCCGATTCCAGACCCCCCCCCCCC
>ML777836.1:610014-655810 GCA_009831015.1 Picea engelmannii
CCCCTTGAAGTTTGTGATGTTATTTTGGGCCAAACTTATTTATGGAAACATCATGTTGTATATGAGTCTAGGCCTCACAATGTTATTATTACTTTGAACAGAAAATTGTACAGGATACCTGAGGTAGTCCCACCTAGTGTTATTTCCTTGATCTCTTCTGAGCAATACAAGAAGTTCATTTCTCAGACCGGCAATTTTGTCTTCTTTGTGATTCACTCTCAGAGTGAGTGAAATGTTGGAGCCACATCCATGACCTCTGTGGTTGACCTCTCCACACAGTAGAAGCAAGTGGATAAGGTTGTGGAAGAATACAAAGATATCTTCCCATCACCTATTGGGGTACCTCTGCACTATTAGGTCAAGCATTCCATCGATATGACCCTCGGTGCACCGCTACCCAATGGGCCAGTCTATCGCTGCTCTCTACTAGAAAATGAGGAGATCAAGCATTAGATCCAAGAACTTCTCCACAATGGGTACATCCGACCCAACTCATTACCTTGTGGAAGCCCAATCATGCTGGTGCAGAAGAAAGATGGGACATGGTGAATCTGCATTGATTAAGGAGTCCTATATTAAATTACAGTTAGGAATCGGTACCTGATTCTATGAATTGACGATCTCCTTTATTAGCTCAAGGGGGGAAAATTTAGTAATATTGATCTAAATTCTATCTATCATCAGGTCCCAATAGAACAGACAGATGTATGGAAAATTACCTTCAAGTCAAAAGAAGTTCTTTTTGAATGGTTGGTCATGCCCTTTGTGATGCAATCCCCCCTATTCTCCCTCGGGGCTTCACGACCTCCTGGTAAAGGATCTTCAATTCTCAGAGCTGAATCAACTCCCCGAAACGTTAATGATCTCCCTTGTGATTAAACAAAGGCCCTTTTCAGTCTTTTGGTGCAGGTTCTATGACACCTGCAACCTCTCCCTTCGCGCTGCTGAACTCTCAGGGTCCAGGTGCTAGCTCTTCTTCCGTTATCCCTTTCCCATAGGTGACCTTGATTATTTCCTCACATAAACACATGATTGGAAGGCAACCTAGAGTGGTTTGAGACCACACCGCTTTTCTCCCCGCAATTCACTAGCAGTTGCCACACATCCTTTTGGTAATACCGTGGTTTCGATTGCGGCCCGCTCCAATATTTTTAAAACCTGAGCACTTTCTGTCCCTGCAATTAAGCATGACCATCGATCTTGGGATCTCGGGTGTTTTTTCTTGATCGACGGCTAAGGTCTGTCCTCTTTTTCCTTGGTCAACTATCAATCAGTGACCCTTTTCCCCTTTTTGCACACACTCTCGGATCTCCACGATCTATCGATGCGTGCCCTCCTTCCAAACCGACGACTACGATTAGTTTTGCGCTTCGGTTTCGCGCTTCGAGCTTCAGGAGTTTCAACTCTCAACTCTTTCTCCTTCGCAATACTTCCACCCGAAGTTGACGATATTTCGACATGTGTCCCTCACATATCGATGGTTGTGGCTCACTTCTTCTCTTCGGGCTTCGGGAGTTTCAACTCTCAATTCTTGCTTCCTCCTGAAGTGCTTTCACCCAAATACGACGATATTTTGACACATGTCCCTCACAGATCGATGGTTTTGGTTTACTTCGGCTCTTTAGGCTTTAGGAGTCTCAACTCCTGAACACTCTCTTTCTCCTAGAGTGTTTTCACTCGGAGTTCACGAATCTCTACCGTGTGTCCTTATGAATCGGACGACTATGATTCGCTTCAGCTATTCAAGATTTGGGGATCTCAACTTCTACACACTCACTTCCTCCCAGAGTGCTTTCACATGAAGTCGATGATCTATTGACACATACCTCCTGGTGACCAATGGTCAGGATATAATTCAGCTCTTTGGCGGTTTCTCTTTCTCTTTGTCCAAAAAACTCCTGAAGTGCTTTCTCTCCGGAGTTATGGATCTTACGACACCTGTCCCTATAGATGATGGACGATCCTTGGTCTCTTCAAGACTTCGGTGAATCCTTTCTCCTATGTGCATGCAGAGACGTAAACCTCATGCACTTTTCCCAAATCCAATTTTCTGGAATGATTTCGCTCCCTCTTGGACGAATCTTAGTCGATGAAACGTGAAACCTTTAGAACCTCATTTCCCTTGAATATTTCTCCCCGTATCTCTCTCGAGATTTCTCTCTCTTGAACCCTTTGACTCCTTAGGGGGTTACTTCAACACTTAGTTGAATTTCAGATCTGTGTACTCCTTGCAATAGATTCTTACGCAAGACTTAGCTTCTTGTGGGCGACTGTGCACACCTTGCAGCAGTCCCTTTGCACTAGTTGCAAATGGAAATTTTATGCTATCTCTTCTAAGCTTGTGAGTTGAAATAGACTTTGTCACTCCTCACAACAGATTCCTACGCAAGAATTAAGTTCTCGCAGACAACTGTGCACACCTTGCAGCAGTCACTTTTCACTCCTTGCAAAGGGAAGCTTCACACTATCTCTTCTAATCTTCTGAGTTGAAGCAAACTCTATCAACTTATTCCTTGTGGACTGTATGCACACCTTGCATGAACTCAACGAAGAGAAAACAATCGAAAATTATCCAAACACTTCACAGTTTCATATACTCAACAACATAATTCATTCATTCATTAAAACAAAATAACAGGGAATTGTAGACAGAAGCAACACTATGCATTGGATCAATTTTCCTATGTTATATTCATTCAAATGTAAATGGCTACAACTATGGTAAAAAAAGAACTAAAACTTAGCAACAACTAAATCACAATGAACTCCTACTAACTTGCAGCAGCCTCATTCGGGCATACAACACTTCTATTTATCTCAGAGGGTTCTTAGGGTCCCCTCCGGCTACTCGTCTACTCGAGAAAAAAACTAACTGCTACTTAATTTCCATTACATTAAAGTCTAGGAGTGAAGCTCCCAGATCATTCTTGATCATTCAACTTCCAAGCATTTGATCTTCTTCAGTTTCTAATCATTTCAAAAAAAAAAAAAATTGCAGGAAACACCAGAGGTTAAGATTCTGAAATGATTCAACGGTGTGCTAAGGCGCTAAGTTTTCTCTCCAAGTAAGCTTGTTTACGATGCTCCTGCATCAGACTCCTCTGGCCAAAAATTCATGGACTCTTTTCCATGAGTTTCTTCAATGAATTTCCATGCTTATGGATATCATCTTCATTTTCCCAACAAGCATCTTATATCGGGCATCCCTTCCACTTGGCCAAATATTCAAAATAAGTCTTCCTCCTGGTCTTCTTGCCAATCCTCTTATCAATGATCTTCTCCATCTGTGGATTTTCTGCTACAGGCATTTTCTTTTCCCATTGAATATTCTCTTGATCTTATGATCTCTCTGTTTCATATTCCCTGTAAGGATACAGGTCTGATATTTTGAATATGGGTGATATGCCCACATCATCTGGCAACTCAATATCATAGGAATTTACATCAAACTTCATTAAGATCTTACATGGCCCTATATTCTTCATGTTCAACTTGTTATATGTTCCTCTTGGAAACCTTTCTTTCTTGAGATGTGCCAGAACCTGATCTCCTACTTCAAATTGAAGCTCTCTGTGATGTTTATCAACTCCTCTCTTTTACTCTTGGCTAGAGTTCTCAACTGCTCTTTGATATGGCTATGGAGCTTCTACATTTCTGCAGAAAAATATTCTGCTCCAACGCTTCTGATCTCACTCTATTCCAAGTCTCTCAACTCAACTACTCCTCTTGGCTACATTCCATACAGTATTTGGAATGGGCTATTTCTAGTGCTCTTGTTTGGTGAGTCATTGTATGCAAATTCTGCTTATGGCAGAATCTGATCCCATTGATTATGATGCTCAGTGACCAGACTCCTCAATAAGTTCCCCAAACTTTTGTTCACCGCCTCAGTCTGACCATGTTTCTGAAGGAAATAAACTGAGATGAAGGAAAAATTTGTCCCCAACTTCTTCCACAGTGTTCTCCAGAAATGACCAGTGAATTTGGTATCTCTGTCTGAGACAATACTTCTAGGTAATCCATGAAGTCGAACAACTTCCTTGAAAAATAAATTTGCAACATGTGTTGCATCACTAGTCTTCTGGCATGGTATACAGTGTGCCATCTTTGGAAATCTATCCACCACCAAAAATATGGAATCATATCCTCTTTGTGTTCTTGGCAGTCCCAATACAAAATCCATGCTTATTGCATCCCAAGGCCTCTCTGGTATTGGCAATGGTTGATACAACCCACTGTTCTGCCTTTTTCCTTTTGCATGTTGGCAGATTTTACATATGTTTACAAACTTTATCACTTCTATCCTCATACCTAGCCAATAGTATGAACTACTCAAATGTGAAAATGTTTTATCATGGTCGAAATGTCCAGCCAATCGTCCACTATGTTTTTCCTTCAAAAGTTCATCCCTCATTGAGCATTTTGTTATGCACAATTGATTTCCCTTGAACAATAATCCCTCTTAAATCATATACTCTGTCCAATGGATCCTATCTCTTAGCACAATATTTGCACATGCTTCGTATACTTATTTGAAATCTAGATCATCACTGTACATTTCCTTAAGGTGTTCAAACACTAAGGTCTTCACCTGAAACCCTTGTAGAATAAAACATCTCCAACTCAATGCATCAACAACTTTGTTAGCATTTCCATAAATATGTTTTATGACAAAAGTAAAATTCTGCATAAACTCAATCCACTTCACATGCCTCTGATTCAATTTTTCTTGTCTGGTTATGAATTGTAAAGCTTGGTTATCGCTATACAAGACAAATTCCTTTGGAACAAGTTAGTGCCTCCATTTCTTCAAGGCTTGAATTATAGCATAAAATTCTTTATCATATGTGGAGTACTTTCTCTTAGTCTCATTCAACTTCTCATTTAAATATGCAACTGGTTTATTATCCTGGATCAAGACTGCTCCAATTGCAACTCCACTTGCATCACATCTCACTTGAAATGTCTTCCTGAAATTTGGCAAGACCAGAATTGGTCATTCTGTTATCTTCTCCTTCAATATATTGAAGCTCCTCTCGGCCTCCTCCATGCATTTAAAATACTTGTGCCTCTTCTTCACTTTATCCATCATTGGTGAAATTTCTGATGAACTTCCTATAGAATCTTGCTAATCCATGGAAGCTTCTCACTTCAAACATACTCCTTGGTGATGGTCATTCTTTGATTGCTTTCACCTTCTCTGGATCCATCTTCAATTCATTTGAAGAGATCACAAAACCCAAGTAAATGATTTATGTCTTCATAAAAGAGGACTTCTTCATATTTATCAACAAATTATCTTGTTATAGTCTCCTCATCACTAATGTCAGATGTCTTAAATGATCCTCTTTAGTCTTGCTAAAGACCAGTATATCATCTAGATATAGAACCACACACTTGTCAATGAAATATTTCAGTATTTCATTCATCGGCCTCATAAAAGTACTTGGGGTATTTTTTAAGCCAAATGGAATAACAAGCCACTCATACAACCCTTCATTTGTCTTAAAGGTTGTTTTCCACTCATCACCTTCTCTCATCCTTATTTGGTGATATCCACTTTTAAAATATATCTTAGAAAATAAATTTTCCCCACTTAAACAATCCATTAAGTAATCCATTCTTGGAAAAGGAAATCTATACCTAATGGTGATCTTGTTTATAGCTCTCGAGTCTGTACACATTCTTCATCCTCCATCCTTCTTTGGACTCAACACAGTTGGTACTGTGCATGGACTCAAGCTTTCTCTGACCAAACCCTTGTCTAACAAATCCTAGACTTAGTTCTTTACCTCTTCATTCTCTTGAGGTGTCAATCTATATGTTTCTTTGTTTGGAAAACTTGCTCCTGGTATCAAATAAATATGATGGCTGATACTTCTGATGGGTGGAAATGAATTAGGAAACTCATCCACTACTATGTCAACAAAAATCTCCAACAATTCTTGAACTTCTTTAGGCAAATCATCCATTGAAGTACTTGTAAGGACAACTCTGGGTTTCCTCACCATAGCAAACTGCATCTCCTGTTCCTTCTTGAATTCTCTCATGAATTCCTTCCCACTCATGAGAAGTACGCTTATGTTGGCTTCTTATTTTACTTTCTTCTCCTCTACTGGCAACAACATGTGTGTCCTACAATTCTTCTTCAAGGTGTATGTATTTTTTCTCCCATCATGAATGACATTTCTGTCAAACTTCCATGGTCTTCCCAACAAAACATGACATACATCCATGGGAATCACATCAGACAGAATTTCATCTCTATATCCTCCTATCTTAAATTCAATGAGGCATTGTCTAGTGACCATCACCTGGTGTTCTTTCTGCAACCATGAAACTTTATATGGATTTGGATGTGCAGTTGTCTCTAGCTCCAATTTGTCTGCCATTTATGTGGATACTAAGTTATCAGTTCTCCCACTATCAATTATCACCTTGCATACTCTGTTTTTAGTCTTGCAAGCTATCTTGAATAGATTGTTCCTCTGCACTGTCTTTTCAATTTATGACTCTAGTTTTAAGAGAACCTTCCTCAACATCAGGGATGTTCCATCCTCTGCACATTCTACTTCAACATTCCTTTTCTATGCTTCTGAAATGTGAGCTTCACCTCCTCCTTCTTTCTTTTTCTTGGGACATTCCCAAGACATGTGTCTTGTCTTTCCATAGGCATAACACCTTACTTATCCTCCTCTGCTTCTTCCTCTTCCTCTAGAAGAACTTCTTCCACCACCTTGTCTTCCTCGGGAACTTCCTCCTCTTTCTGAGTGACTGTGTGTTTTATTTGTCTCACCTTTTGATTTATGTGTCTTATCATGGGAACCTCCCTTGCCTTTGCTTGGACTTCTGCCTCTGTTTCATTGACTTTGTTTCCTAGCCAACTTTTCCTCTACCTTCAGAGCAATCTAATAAGAATCCTCTATTGTCCTCACTGACATCATGTTGATCTCATCCTAGATTTCATACCTCGATTCATTTATGTACCTAAAAAAAATTTCCTCATCCTTCTCTCACTGTCTAATCCTGATATTTAGCTTGTAGAACTCCCCCGTGTACTCTTTTACTGTCATAACCTTCTATCTCAGGTTCTACAACTTCCTGGACAAAATTATCTGATAATCTTTGGGAAAGAATTTAGCATTCATCTTGGCTACCATTCTATCCCAATTCTTTATCTTTTGTTTGTCTTTGCTTCTTCTCTCAGCCTGTAGTTCATCCCACCATAGTGTTTCATGTCCTTTCAGTCTAGTGACAACATGTCTCACGTTTTTCTCCTCATCGACATCTTCATAGTCGAAATATTTGTCCATGGATCTTATCCAATCCAACAATTATTTTTCATCTAGGTTGCCTTCATACATTGGGATCTCTATCTTTGCTCTAGCTCCCAGTTTAAAAACTGCTCTCAACAAGCGTTCCTTGACAATACTTTCCCCTGCATCTTATTCAACTTTAATTTCTTCACTTTCTGCATCACTTATGTCCCCAGCATCAGGTGCCCTCCTCTATGCTTCCTCCATTTCCTCTAATCTTGTACGAAGTTCTCTCATTTCTCTTTCTACGGGGATATTCACTAAAGGTGGCTCCACACGTCTCCTTGGTGGCATTGTGTTGACTGTCTCTCACACACAGAGTACACCTTCGAGCTCTTTTTCGCTTCCTGAAAACAATTTGAGGCTCTGATACCACTTAATGGTATCAGACTATCTCCTTTGTCTCATTCACCTGAAATCTACAGAATAAATCAGGCTCTGATACCACTTGATGTAGGCCCCCCTATTCTCCCTCGGGGCTGCGAGACCTCCCGGTCAAGGATGTTCGATTCTCAGAGCCGATTCGGCTCTGAGAATAGAAGATCCTTGACCAGGAGGTCGCAAAACCCCGAGGGAGAATAGGGGTGCCTACATCAAGATTTGCAGGAAACACCATCGGTTAAGATTCCAAAATGATTCAACCACTGTTAGGTTATGAAAAAGGTATAAATATGTTCCTTTTTCCCACATTTCATGATATCATCTTGATTGATTTTTCAGCTAATTAGGAGGAAATATGATAGAAAATGAATAATATACCCTTTAGCATTATTGTTGAAATTGGATTACATAGATCCTAAAATATGATTGGAATTGTTTGATTTTGTTATAGGATTGGTTAAATATTGTCAAACTCGAGATCGCAAAGGAAATCTTGAATATGCGCAAGCTATTGGAGGTTGAGGATTTTATGGTGCAAGGCAGTTTTGAAGATGATTGAGTTTCTTATATTTGAACTTTATAATAGTAAAGAAATATGGAGGATCTCTCGATCCTCATGATAGCTTAATTTACCCAGATTATTGTAATATATAAGGGGTAATAGATCATGGAAGGGATATAGAGGAATTGCACCCAAGAACTTAGAACTTATAATTGCTTTGCGTTAGTAGTTTTTGTAAATGTGGTACCAGCTATGAAATCAATTAAAGCTTTGATCGGTTTTACCATTTATACATACTGAGCTTCAAATAACAGTGCTTCTAAGGACCAAGGGCCCAGTCTGAAGGAGCTATTGTTCGACCTGTAATTGTATCAATTCAATTTATGTTTTGTGATTCGATTCTCTTTTATAGTAGTTAAATGAATGCATAAGTGTGTTGATGATTTTATATCGTTTGCAAGAGATAGATATTTCATTAACCACTAGATGATTGTTGTTCCAGTTTCTATTACTGAGATTTTATGCGTGACAGTTCCTCATAATTTCATATGTGTTGTTCCTTTTACTTAGATTCGCAATTGTTGTTCCTTTCAATTAGTTTACGTTTGTTGTTCCTTTTTGTTAAGATATAGTTGTTGTTCCTTTCAATATAAGTACAATTGATGTCTCTTTCGATTAGATTACAGTCGTTGTTTCTTTCCATAGATAGAATAATTCACCTTTTCCTTTCCAGTAATTTGATTCATAGTAATTGTCAATTATACAAGTCTTTATTTAGATTCAATTACTGCTTTTAGTTAAAATGAATTCAATAGATTAATTAGTTCCTTTCCATTGCACAACATTAGATTTCAATTCCTAGAATCTTTAATGAATGTTTGAGGAACCTGATTGTTGATAAACTCAGATTTGCTTTAACTACACGATTTTAGCCTCTACGAGCTATCTGCATAGACTTTCTTAATATTATTGAGATAAAAGACGAATCCTCGGGTTGATAAATTAATTTTAAACTAAGGCTACTTTTAGACATCTTTAGACCTCAACATTTTGGCGTCGTTGCCGGGGAGAATGTCAAAGGTAACATAGATTGTGCCTCTGGAGGACGAGGTATTGAAGACGGAAGGTAAGAACCTATGAAGACAATAAGTAAGATGCTTATGCCAATGCATACCTCTAGTTGACGCATTAAGAGGTTGCATAGGCATTTTTCTTTCTTGATTTTATTTTTTGTGTGAAGTGTGTATGACTAAGAAGAAAGATCTTGAAAAAAAATAAACCCCACCGAAAATTACCAAAGCCCAGGGCTTGGTGCTCCCTGGAAGAAGCACTTTCATAGATGAAATCATCTGAAAAGAAGAATCTCAAGCTTTAGTTGGACCTAGAAAAGGATCTACCCGAATCCTGCAGGTCGTAGTTTCACCAACTGTAGCCCATGCTGAGATTCATAGAAAAACTGAAGGGACTGAGCAAAGCTTTCAGACCATAGATCTTCCACCCCTCAACCCTTTAAAAGAGGGAAACTCTTGTAATCTGGAGGAAGGAGAAACCAACAAGGTAGCTAAGGCAGACCCACCACCTGATCTTGAATCTCATGTGAAAGAAGAAGGCATACCCAAAATCCCAGATAGAGGGAGTGCAATCAAATTCCCTAGAGGATCAGATAACCAACCAATTCAAATAAAATATCTGGATCAAGAAATCCCTGAATATTTCTGGCATATTTTCGATCAAATGGAACAAAAAAATCAACAACATCCCCAGACTTCCACATTGGAATATCCGATAGTTGATCCAATCTCCAATGCCCCCATGAAGGAAATTCCCCTACAAAACCTGCCAACCTTTCATGGATTAATCTCAGAAGACTCAGATACATTCTTATTTGAATTTGATGTCCTATGTAGAGGGTATGATTACACCTCTGAACCCAAAAAATTAAAATTGTTCCCCTCCACTTTGAAAGGAGCAAATCTACGCTGGTTTATGGGATTAGGGGGCGGAACTATAAACTCATGGGATGAGATGAAATAGGACTTCTTGACAAAATATCAGGATTATTGTAGAACCAGAGACTTAAAATATGAAATCTTTCAAGTGACCACAAAAGAAAATGAATCATTAGAAGAGTATGTTGAGAGATTTTAGTATAATTTACAAATATCACCCTATGGTACATTACCAGGTGAAGTACTTAAGGCAACTCTGATTAAGGGTATGAACGATGAATGGGTAGAAACATTGAATCTAATGGGAAAGGGTGACATTTATCAAGAAACTTATGATAACATCATTCAATTGTGTATCGGGTGCTCACGAGGAAGCACACAGACCAGATCAGGAATGCGGACTTCCCTCACCAGAAGTAACAATACTACAAGCAGGGGTGTCATGTGAGCTGAAGTTGGTAATCTGTTAGAAAATTTCAAAACAAATATTTTGAGCACTCTAACTACACAATTAGATGTATTACAGGCCAAACAAAAGCAAGCAGAAGAAGAACAAACTTTGGCCATATTTTTTCATAGATGCAGAAAAAAACGTGGTCCAAGGGATTTCCCTTTGGATGTGGTTTGGGTATGTGCCAAGAATCGCGACACAGAGCAATGCCCATCGCTCCCTAGAATGAAATATGTTTTTAGAGAAGTAGAAGAGGATACAAAACCATTACATCTAATGGCTCAGTGTCATCAATGGCAGAACCGACCTTCAAATACACTACATGACCCCTCCTTTTTCTTCTTTGGACAATATAATTACCAGCAAGCTCCTAGTAATGCATGGTAGAGCCAACCGTTTACCAATCAGAACTGGTAGCCCTAGAAATACCCACCTGCAAATCCCACTTGGAAAAACCAGCCCGCTACAAATCCTGCCTGGCAAAATCAGCCAACTGCAAATTCCACCTAGCCTAACTCATAATATCCCACCTCATCCTGGAAAAACTCAAATAACAACATCTACCCTTCACAGTGGCCCAACACGAATGCCAAAAACCCAAATTGGAATTAGAATTGGTAGCGCCCCATAGGGATAAACAACCAACCCATGTGGATGGCCCCTCAAACTTAGCCCACGTTGCAAGCACCACTCTAACTGCCCTAGAACCTGTAATCACAATTGCGCCCTCAGTTACCAGCCCAACCTCACCCTAATCCAAATAACAGACCGACTCAGCTCATCCAGCTTATGGAGAATGGGGAAGGAGAAACCAACTCGGTAGGGTGCAACAAACTATGGTTGAGATCAAGGCGCATAATCTCTCTTGAAGAAAATAACGTTTCTCAAGAGAAGGATAATGGAAAACAACCAGCAATAACACCCTCAACTGTGGTAATAACAGAAGAAATCGAGCAGGGGGGAAACAGAGTCAAATCACAAGATCCTGATAAGGATGCAACTCCCTCCCCTCTGTTCCCCGAAATATTGATGATAGCAAAACCAGTCGTATATCCCAACTTCGACATTGTAGGGGAACTCAAGAATTTATACATCAATATTCCACTCCTACAAGCTCTTCAAGACATCCCAATTTATGAAAAGATGATCAAGGAGCTATGTGGGAGAAATCCCATCAGAAAAAATAAAGATCCATCATCAACAGTCCGCGTGGTAGGAGCCTTGTCTGATCTAATTTTAGGTAGACAAGAACCGGTCAAATATGCAGATCTGAGGAATCCCATAGTAACAGTTCAAATCTAGGGATGTTCTTTTCCAAATATGCTAGTTGAATTGGGAGTAGCCATCAACATCCTGACTATGGAAACTTACAATACCCTGGGTTTTGACTCCTTTGAACCCACCGCAATTATGTTGTAGTTGGAAGATCGATCGGTGGTTCGACCAGTTGGCACATTACATGATATAGCCATCTCCATTGACTCTTGGGAATATCCAGCGGACTTCCTCATCATCAACCCAAGAAGTGGACTTGAAGGGCATCCATTAATATTGGGAAGACCATGGCTCACAACAACATATGCATAAGTAGGATGTTGAATGAGTAATATGACAATTGCTAGAGGGGGTATGACAAAGAATCTCATCTTATATCCTCCTGCCAATCCAAGCCCAACTTTCGTATATCCAAAATTTCCACCACCACGATACCCAAAAAAGGATTTGCAAGCCCCTCTTACGCTAGAATAATCCATCAGACTTAAAAACCAGCTAGAGGATGACGTAATTAGTGGGTTTATTAATATCCCGACCACCGTGAGCAACCCAACCTACCAGATGCTCCAAGCTATTCTAGACTGTGAAGCACATGGAGACCTGCTGGAAAATTTAATGGAAAAACAAATACCAACTACAACTGTTCACAACAACAAATCCGTCGATATTGCACCAGGGAGGTCTCTGAACATCAATGCCAATTTAGATGAACAACAAAAACAAAAGCTAATTCAAGTCCTTTCCAAATACCAACAAGCTTTTTCTTGGGAGTACTCTGATATGAAAGGTATTGATCCACAACTTTGTTTTACACATCAACATTACTCACTTCAATAAGTGTCGCAAGTGTCGCAAGTGTCAAGCAAAGCATACTGCCATGATGCCTATGTCATACTTATAATGACATTAAAAAGACACTTAAAATACCTCAAACACTTGATTTGAAGGAAGAGGAATGGTTAACTAGAGTTAGGTACCTCTTTCCATCTGAAAGAACCATTGAATCTGGGTTTTTAGAAGATAGCGCTCCCCTATATCTCTCTTAGGAGAGCTGACGCTCCCCTATAGAGTGCTAGGGAGCGTTATAACAATGGACAACCCTTTTGGAGGAGCACTATTGATTTTAGGAGTGCTGACGCCCTCCTAAATCCTACTAGGGAGCACTATAGCACTCTGATGGCCCTTTTGAGGGAGCGCTTCCTATTCTGGGCAGCAGTTGGTCTGTTGAGGAGAATAAGGGGAAGATATTTTCAATCTTGGAAGGCAGTTGGATTCGAACCCCTGGTCCAGCCATTATCTTAGGGAAAATCCCTGACTCAAGGAGGAGAATCCTCAACTTACCCTAAAGATACCTCAAGAGGTTAGGCCTCTCTGAACCTATATAAGCAGGCTTTCTCATGGTGAAAAGGAGGAAGAATTAGAAGCATGAAACCTATGATCTCATGGGAAACACACAGTGAACTGGAGGAAAGTAATCAGTGAAGTTGTTGTCATCCGGATCGTGGATCTTTTGAGCAAGGGTTAGACAAAGGGGATTTGACGAAGTTGTTGCATTTGCATCTACAGTTGTAAGTTTCTTTCGTTGTTATTTTCATCAATATGACACACTTGGCCTGTTTCTTTCTAGTTTGTGCTTAATCTCACATGAACTTGTCTCTAATAGATAGATCTATTTCAAGCTAATATCAGTAGAGTAGCAAGTGGTTGTACTCTTGTTTGTCTACAGATCTTATCGAGGAGCGAAAGATTGGAGCTCAACTCGGAGCGTGCAGGGACAAACACCGGTAAAAGGTACTTATTTTCTCCTTCCTCCTCATACATTAGTTTATATAGATCTAAAAGGAAGTCAGTGTCCATGATAAGCGTATTCTGTCTTAAGAGTTAAGAGTCTAGCTCTCAAGAGGAGATCTACCTATCCGCAGGGAGATTTTCCTTCAACATAAACTGGCGACTCCACTGGGGATTCAAATTGAAAGTTTTGGTTTTGATTTTTCCTCATAGACCTTGTCTTACCCTTTGGTTGTTTTCAGACCTTGTTCACCCCTTTTTCTTGATTTCATATGCTGATTGAATCCTTGTCCCATCACACTCCGCTTGATTGCCAAAATTTGATTGAAATTTTGGGTTTCTAGACATTTTCATGAGATTTTTAAGCCTGGCACCCCTGTGACCATGTTAACAGAGTGCCAGGGCTCCCTGGATATGTTAGATAGAGCACTATAACTCTTGGTGCCCCTTACACCAGAGTGCCAACCCTCTTTTGGCAATTAACCTTTCCAGAATTGCTTTTTCTAGGGTCCAATCTCTGTGTTTCACTTGTTGAGCCTCTCTATGAGTCAATGCTTCTTCCCACCGAACTTTGACATCCTTCCTTCTAAGGAACAAACACCTTGCTGTTCAGATTTTCTGGCCTTCTTCATTATTTTTTGAGTTTTTTTTTTCTGTTGTTGGGAGTTTGAAATCAATCCACTATTTTTTCTCTCCTATCTGACTGAGCAAAAAACTTTGGTGAAGGACATCAGAAGTCTACGAATCTCATCATTTGGTTTTTCCTTTTTGAGGTCATTATTCTTCAACATCTCTCTTTTGTGTGAGATTCTTGATTTTCTTTGTTATCTTTGTTTTCTTTTGCTTCTTTTTTTCGATCATAACAAGAGGGTGTGTTGTGTGTACGAAACCTGCTTATGCTTCTCTGAGTTTCCTTGATCTAAAAAGTTATTTGGCAGGGGAAGTGTTGTATTGAATTAATCATTATTCACACACAAATAATAAAGAGACACCTTAGTGATTGATTTTCATATTAGAAGACATTTATAAAAAGTTTTAGCATCACATTGGATTTGATTGAGAAAATTTATTTGAGGACATTCATTATTAGTGTTTGATAGTGAAAATAACTCTCTCTCTCTCCCTTAAATAGACATTCATCGAAAAGAAATGACTTATTATCATCTTTTATGCATTTTTGGGGATTGAGTCATCATTCCATCCATTTCACTTTCATACACCCTCTTTGAGTAAAGAACAACTATAAAATGAGTGCTAATTAAAAACTATCTAGAACATTTTTTTATAGGATCTTTCACCAATAGTAGATTAGGATTAGCACTTTGGATTAGGCTGTGAGCATAACTCTCCAAAGTTTCCAAAAAAAACATTAGCATCCTGAGCTAGGGAGAGTCAAATCCAATTGTCGTATAAGTTTATTGGGATCCCCCTCTCACACAAGGGTTACGCACGAGGTCGAACTCGGGAAAGCTACGGAGATTATCCCTCCATGGTTTGACTGATTGTAGTAGTCGGATCGTGTTATGGGGGTCTCTTAAAGGTATACCCACAATGTTGAGTGGAAGCCTTTCAAGTTGATTTCGAGCTAGATACTCTGCCCGTACGTTCGGACTGGATTGTCGACTGTACCCGCCCAGGGGCTGACTGCGAATTGGTAACCTTAGTAGCCATAATATTTAGGGTCTTACACAAGGTGACAGTGAAGGGAAGTCTCACTGTACTTGGAATAGACATTGGTCAAACTCACTCGGGCTCCTTGGAGGGTAAATCCACAATTACTGCGTGGAAGCTTGCACCAAGGTGAAAGTCCGTTAAGTAGGTTGCCATTGTAACTGTTCCACCATATCCCCGCCCCTTCTTGACTTGATCATGCGACATTGGATTTCATCACCAACTAGCACGGTCATCTAGAGAAGGTTTTGTTTGCTTGGTTGTGATTCCTAGATTGCGTATGCTGTTTCTTTTCGGTAGTTGGCCATAGATTTTTTCGTCGATTTTTTTTCGCCAACATTGACCCTCCACGTCATTCGCATAGGGTACAGGGACTTCCTCCAAAAAATATGGAAGAGACTACCCCTTTACCCCCTCATTCTATGGAGGAATCTCCTCAGCAGAGTGAGGTTCATGACATTATAACCTCTCAAGAAGAAGTTCCCACCTCTTTAGAGAATTTTGAATTGTTTCAGAGTCTCTGGAGGCTTTCCACATTCCTGAGGGATATGGGAGGCGTGTTCTCCAATTGAATTCAGCAAGCGAATTTGTCGTTGTCAATCCTTATGACGTTTCGAATAGGTCTCATTAAAACCCCTTAGTCGAAGACCCCTTTTGGACCACATATGTTGTTCGAAGCCCACCGCGCACAATGCAGGATCTTTACAGAATAGGAATAGGTGTCGATGTGCCTGTTACCTACACCATACCCTTAGATCATTTTACCGGTACTACCATTTTTTCAACTACACCGTCCATTGATCTCAACATGTCGTCCATCAGCCCAAGGTCTACTTTTTCTCTCTAGATGGCCCACTCTATAATGGTCCCTCACGTTCCGACTATTCCCGCCGGTAATGTGGTGGTTAGCCAAGCTACAATTGGCACACCACTAACACCTAGAACTTCATCATCACTCCCTTTTGGGTACAGAGCACTAAATTCTTCCATTGTCACTACTACCCAAGTTATGCCTAGAATCTCTATACCTATACAACATCCCAGAGGAAGTCGGAGGGACCGATCTTGGTGGCTTTAATCCATTAAGCAGCACCGGTCAGTCATTTATGTCTGGTTCCCAAATTCTGGGAACTCCACTTCATGCTAGGAGGCATCCTCCCGCCGGAGGACAACCTCCATTTGGAGGGCACCCTCATGCTGGGGAGCAGCCTCAAACCAGAGCCTACCATCAACCACATGGAAAAAATGTGTCTACAACACCCAATCCGTGGAATATCCCTTTTCTAGGAAACTCATAGTTCTCGAGGGGACACAATCCTCAAGCTCCACAACAACCTCTTCCCCCTCAAGGGACTCATTTATATCCTCCTTATGGAAAAAATACCTACCCCCGTTATGGGCAAACCCCAAATTTGACTTATAATCCTCAAAACCCATCCGGTTATCCTCCGCTCACACATGTTTCTCAAGCCCCCTCAAATCCTGTGTACCCTGGTCAACACCAACCTTATACAAGAGGACCCGTTGGTTACAATTATCCACCCAACCTAGTGTATGGTCCTACTAGTGTTCCTATGCCACACCAGTATCACCCACAGGTTAACCGACAGCTACCTTTCCGGGCGACTCTGGATCTACAAGGCTTGTCTCAGTTAACGAATGATCCTATTTTTCATTCTCCGGTTTGGCCAACTATTCCAGCTAAACTTCCTTCTGATATTCCAAAATTCGATGGAAAGTACGGAGAAGACCCAAACAACCATGTGATGACTTTCCATTTGTGGTGTTCATCGAACTCCCTCATGGATGATTCTATATGTTTGCGTCTTTTCCAATGAACACTTACGGGTTCTGCAACAAAGTGGTATATTGAACTACCACGTGCTTCTTTTCATGATTTCAACTCCCTTGCCATGTATTTCCTCACACACTTCCAACTACCCATTCGATACGAGACGAGTACTAAACTATTGACCTCCCTTCGTCAGACAAACTTCATACATATCTCTGTTCATATTCATGAATGGAGACGACGACGAAGGTTAATCAAAGTGATCATTCCTGACCAATTATTAGCGGAATGGTTCACTAAATCACTGTTACCACTGATTTCTCATGATGTTGACATGGGTGGTGTAGTCACTGAGGAAGAAGCTATTGCTCGAGATCAGTACTTAGATTTGGTTTATTCACAATCTGGTACTCTGTACGAATTGATACCAAATGCTACCCGTGCCACTACTGATCCATCCAAACCATCGTCTACCTTGCACGCGGATGGAGTCATTGGCTCTGTCAAAACCCAATCTACTTCCCAGTCAACTGGAAAAAACCAACAGTCCACTTCGACGTCTACTCCCAATTCGACCATACCCTCTTCTACCTCCCCTCAAACTCAGGTCTCTGAGGTGAATACAGTCCAATCAACCCCTTCACAACAATCCAGAGGTAAGAAGAAATCGAGAAATAAACCGAAGAAAAACAATAACAATGAAAAACCAAAAACTCAAAATAAAACCCCTGCTGCCAGAAAAAAACCACAACAGAAACCGAAATTCCCATGTCTCATTTGTGGTTATGATCACTACACCCGATATTGTCCACATCGCGATGAAGTGGCCAAACTTTTTAAAGGAAATTCACAACCCACTGTGCTTACCCAGCCTTTTCCACAGTAGCAATCCTTGGTTGCTCAAACCCCCACTCCATGGGGAAGTTCTAGCCAATCCCATGATGAGGCCTCGAAAAGTGCCCACATTTACATGTTTAACAGGATTAATCTAACCACTCGCACTACGACATATGAAACACTAATTAAACCTGATAAGTCGAAGACCACTAACGGTTCCTTACCAGACCCATCACCATCTTTCGTTAGTCCTCCGTCTGCTAGCCCTCCATCCGGGCCACTCTAGATCGAGAAACCTTTGTTTGGATCCATCTTATGCCCTCCTAAGAGCACTATTCAAAAATCTACCTTCAATCCTAGTTCACAGGCTGCCCAAAATTACAACATCGTTGAAGATTTGGCTCAAGCACCGTGTGTTGTGTCTGCTTTGGAAATTATTCAACACTGTCCTAGTCAACGATAAACACTGTTGGCTTCCATCGGTGCTTTCAATCCTGAGTCATCTAATAACCTCACATTTAATCTGGATGATCATTAGCCTTGACTCTCCCACCAACTAGATTTTCAAATCGATGTTGTTGTTCACAATCAACAAATCCACCGAACTATCTTGGATGAGGGAGCCTCTACTTGTGTCATGTCTTTGGCTTGTTGGAAAGGCTTGAAATCACCCGCCCTTAACAAATCCCCTACGATGTTACATGCTTTCGATGGGCGAGGTTTTCATCCTCACGGACTTTTACAATCCTTAGCCATTCAGTTGGGCAGAAAAATTGTTACTGTTGATGTTGAGGTGGTCGATGCCCCCCTCGATTACAACCTACTACTCAGAATAAGTTGGTTCTACACTATGAATGTTCTCGCCTCATCGGTGTTTCGATGTGTACAATTCCCCCATCAAGGCAAAATTGTCACTATCGACCAACTAGATTTTTGTACACCCGACGCTAGTGCCCCTATTACCAACAACATTCCTTTTTTGGGAGACCACAAAGTTATGTATGAAAGCATTGGTGTTGGCTTGTTGAAATATTCTAGCCTTATGGGTACCTTCCCTACACCACTTCCACCCACCACACATCATATTGCCACCATCAATATGATTTCGACTATGGCTTATCAATCTTTGGAATCATCTGACCCTTGGATTGTACCTAGTCCTATGGAATTCGATGTACTAGGTGACACCATGCCACTTAGCCCAGTTGAGGCCGCATACGTTGTTATTCAATATGCCTCTCCCTCCCCAGACAACCCACATCTATTGGCACCCGATGCCTACTCGATACCGTCATGGTTGGATTCCCTATCGTCTACAATTGATTACATTTCCCAAAATTTTCCTTCCGACGAATCTATAATGGAAATGCTTAA
Source organism: Picea engelmannii (assembly GCA_009831015.1). Taxonomy (NCBI): domain Eukaryota; kingdom Viridiplantae; phylum Streptophyta; class Pinopsida; order Pinales; family Pinaceae; genus Picea; species Picea engelmannii. The sequence goes on from ML777836.1 coordinate 629,351, forward strand.
TATCGACGACGTACCTTGGGATGATAACCATCATCGATCCTCTTTTCTTCCACATCTAGAAGAAATTCACAAAGACATACACTCTGTCTTCCCTCCTGATGTTACCAATTCCCCATAATCTCCCATCCTCACACAAGATACTCTTTCTGAAGGGAATCTAGGTAATATCTCTACTATGATCGTTATTGATATTTCGATCAAAGAAGGCGTTGTGGAAAACGTTAACCTTGGTGCTAATTGCACACCTAAAGAAGTGGTATCTTACACCGCTCTGTTTAAAGAATTCTGCGATGTCTTCGCTTGGAGCTACGAAGAAATTCCAGGGATCGACCCCTCGATTGTCGTGCATGAAATCAAGAGTTACCCAGGTGTGAAACCCGTTCAACAGAAACTCCACCTGGTTCATCCCAAGAAAATCGCAGCTATAAAGGCAAAAGTTGAGAAACTTTTGAAATCTGGTTTTATCTATCCTGTCCCTTTGACAGAATGGGTCTCCAACCTTGTTTCGGTTGCCAAAAAATAGAGGACCATTCGTGTCTGTGTTGACTATCGGGATATCAATAAGGCTTGTCCAAAGGACAAATACCCTACGCCCTTCATCGACCAGATCATTGATAATTGCGCTGGGAGTGTAATCTTCTCTTTCATGGATGGTTTCTCCGGGTATAACCAAATTGAAATTTTACCTGTTGATCAACACAAGATAGCCTTTATCTTCCCATGGGGAACTTTCGCCTATCAGAAGCTACCTTTTGGTCTCAAAAATGCTTGTGCTACTTTCCAGCAGGCTATGTCGTACACTTTCCATGATATCAAGCATATTTTAGAACCTTACCTCGATGACTTACCTACCCACTCATCCAATCGATCAGATCACGTTGATCACTTACGGGCTATTTTTCTTCGATGTCGGTTTTACCGTATCCACTTGAACCCACATAAATGTATTTTTGCTGTCGAATCTGGTCGACTCCTTGGTTTTGTTGTCTCTAAATATGGGATTCGGTTGGATCCCTTAAAGATTAATGCTATTCTGGCCTTACCCCCACCTACTAGTTTGACCCAACTCCAAAGTTTGCAATGAAAAGAAAACCTCCTTCACCATTTCATTTGTAACTACGCTAAGATAACTAAAGGATTCATGCGATTGTTGTAGAAAAACACCCCTTTCATTTGGGATGACATCGCTCAATGATCATTTGATTCTCTCAAGCATGCCTTGACCCACGCACCTTTGTTGCATCCTCCAGAGTATATGAAGGACTATATCCTTTACTTAGCTTCCTCCACTTCTACTATTGTGATGGTGCTAGTTCAGGAGGACCCCAACGATGAGGAACATGTGATCTATTACCTGAGCAAGAGTCTATCTGGACCCGAACTTCGATATTCACATGTAGAGAAACTGGCTCTGGCAGCCGTCATCGCTGTCCAGAGATTTCGCCATTACATCCTACTACGCACCACCACTATGATCACGGACTTGAACCCCATGTACCATGTCTTGACATGTCAAGTGCTCGGGGGAAAATACTCTAAATGGATCATCATCCTTCAGGAATTCGATCTTGAATTTGTGAAGTCCAAAGCCAAAAAGTCCCTGGTGTTTGCGGAGCTTATCTGCGACCTTCCCCATGCTGATGAAGATATTGAACCCCGAGATTCTCTCCCTGACGAAACTCTTTTCCTCATCAGCACCTCTGATCCTTGGTATGGAGACATCCTCCTTTATCTCCAAACCCAACGCTTTCAGCCTAACAATTCCCATGAAGTGCGTCGACATATTCGCCACCATTCTCGTCGTTACCTTATCGTCGACGACACCTTGTATCGCCCTGTTATTGATATTATCCTTCGACGATGTTTGATTCATGAAGAGGCTGAACACATTCTGAATGACTGTCACCTTGGAGCCTATGGTGGTCACCTTTCTGGGATGGCTACAGCCCAGAAAATTCTACGTGCCGGCTATTTTTGGCCCTCGATTTTCAAAGATTGTATTGTGGCAGTCAAAAAATGCCCACCCTGCTACGCTGCACCCCATTATCGCCATCGACCCCTTTGCCAAGTGGGGTATCAATTTCATGCAATGTAAGCCTACCTCAGTCCGGGGGCACAGTTATATAATCATCGTCGTTGACTACTTTACAAAATGGGCTGAGGCTATGCCTACCTTTTTGAACGATGGTCGTACCGCAACTCTTTTTTTTTTTAACTACATCATAACTCATTTTGGTGTACCACGCGCCATTGTCACCGATCACAGTTCACACTTTAAGAACCAGATGATGAGTGAATTGCATGCCAAGTTGGGTTTTCGCCATGAAAACTCATCCCCATACTATCCTCAGGCCAACGGACAAGTTGAAGCCATCAACAAGGTCCTCAAAACTATGATTCAACGTATGGTAGGGGAAAATAAGATATCCTGGCATCTACAACTTTTCTCTACTCTTTGGGCTTACCATACTTCCGTGAAAACCGCAACGGGGTTCACTCCTTTCCATCTAGTGTATGGCATCGAAGTTGTTTTACCAATCAAGTGTGAGATTCCATCTCTGAAACTTAAAGTAGAACTCCTACCCCATACTTCTGCCAAAGAAGAACGTTTCTTATATCTGACCAAACTAGACGAAACACGTCGTGATGTTGCTCTCGTTAACGAGGCACATCAGAAACGGATAAAAAATCAATACGACAAATCCATCCATCCTCGGACTTTTGCAGAAGGAGACTTAGTCTTTGTCTATGACCAGGCTCATGACAAACTAGGGACAGGTAAGTTAGAACCTCTATGGCATGGCCCTTACATTATGAAATGTGTTTTGCATAGAGGCACCTACGAGTTAGTTGATTATGACGGAATCTCCCTAGGAGAGCCCCGAAACGGGCTTTACCTTAAAAGGTACTATGCTTATATCACCTAGCATGTGTACTTTGTACATTATTGTATTTTAGTTTGGTGTGTCTGTTTATTTTGTGTGCTCGAGGCTTTAACTTTGTCACTCATAACTGTGTATTGTGTTTTCATGCACAGATGACGTCTTCCTTTCCTATTTTTGTCGAGTTTGCGGATGGCTCTAGTCGACACACCCAGAACATTGCTTCTGCAGCATGGGTCATTTATCAATCTGACGAGTTGGTGAGTTCATGAGGTGTTTGCTTAGGACCAGCGACCAATAACATGGAAGAATATCATGCTGTCATCGGAATTTTAACCCAAGCCTCCTCCCTAGGTATCTCTCGTATGATTGTTAACCTAGACTCGCAACTCGTGGTCTGCCAACTTAATCGTATCTACACCATTCGTAATCCTATCCTGCTACGTCTCCACCTACAGGTTCGTCATCTTGAACGAATATTTGATTACATCGAATACAGACATATTCCAAGAGAACTCAACAATGTTTCGGATTCGTTATCCAATTACATCATGGATCGGTATCTCGCCCATAGATAAGGTTTCATGAAGGAAAACAAATTGTACACCACGTGTAAATTAAAACACATCACATTAAAGACATCATCATTTACAAATCTTCTGGCACTGTAAAACTTGGAACTGTATATATATATATATATATATAGCGTGACTGAAAATGTTTTGATTACATCAAAAAGTATTTGGAAGAGCAAAATTTTGGGTCTTCACACCCATACAACATCGTCCGACAAGTCATACAAAATATACAATCACCAGAGAGACTCTAATCTCTCTGTACTGCATTATACTAAGAATAACACATCACTTCACGCACTACTCGTCTCAGTAGAGAATTAACATTCTCGGGCACCCCCACAGAAGTTACTTCTCTCCTCTGTAGAGGAGGAATGCCCATCGTAAGGCCTTGAAGGTTTCTTTCAACCTCTCGGAGACCTATCACTGGTGCCCCCAGATCTACTGCAACCTGAGCATCCTCGCGACTTCCCAGTACTGGTATCTTAGCCAGATGCACTGCTCCCTTATCTACATGTTGAAAACAATGTATCCATTAGAAGCTCTTCTATGTACCCAAAAAAAAATACATACGTTAAAAAATTTAAAAAAAACACTAGACAAGGTATTGTTTAGTCTCTCACCTGACGCATCCCAATCTTCCCTCACTGGTAGAATTAGATCCATACTCCCGTGAAAGTCCACCTCGGCATATGGAAAGTCTTCTATCCAAAGATATTGGTGTCTCAGCCAAGCGAAGAAGTCACCAGTGAAGCGGAACTCTGACTCTTCCACTAGTCTCGAAGACAGACTAGTCCACCGTTCCATCCGTGGTTCTCCCACTGGTTGTATTGCCAATGAAATCTGAGGCTGCATCTAGGGGATGCGCTCTAAGAAGAATGAGACCAAGAAAGAACCATATCCAAACTTCTTCTGCCCCATCCTACATCTCGAAACCTGTTCCTTCACATTTCGAAGAAACCCTGCGCTCCAGTTAAACAGTGTTGGCTCCAAAGACTGTACACCATAAGCTACCTGTGATCTCGACACCAGATGTGCGCTAGTGCTTCTTGTCACACTCGCGATGGCGAACAAAATAAACTGAAGGGGTAATTCTCTGATATCCTTGATTTGGATTCTACCTCCCACTAGTCTTGCTCCTTGGACACAATGACGTGCCAGGTACACATCCACTTGCTCAGGAAGCGCTCTCTGTCTGAAAAAATCTATAGGGGACCCTCTTTTCGAGAGGCCAGTCAAGAAGTATACATCTTCCAACTCGATGGTTAGAAGTTGTGTTCTGATCCGAAGCCCTTGCTCTGCGACATCCCACAAGCTGATTATGTCCTCAAGTAGAAGGATCTCTTTCTTCATCTTTTGCAGTTTGAAGAATTTCAGAAGGCCACAATCTCTCAACGCAGATCGCGTGCGAGGACTCCGCAAAGCAACCAAATCATCAAGCTCATGCTCTTGTTCCTTCCATTCAATCATGGTCGTTGCCAAAATCACCTACAAACAAAAAGAACAAAGAACTTCATTATTCAATCTTTCGGCAATTTCTTAAATAATTAAAAAAACTTTAAATTTGTCCATATTGTTCAAAAAGACCACGCCCTCTTTTTATTACTCAATAATCACCATGCAACCCCATAGCCTACAATAAAACGTTTTAAATTAAAATAACTTTCATCAATGGCTACGTGGGCACATTTTTGGGTTTCTTATAGATTCCTTAACAAAAATGACCAATCTACTCAAGCATCAAGGTGTTGGCATCTATGCCACAACCCTCTGAAAGCGTTTTTGTAAATAGATGTATTTTTCCCATCATTTTGAACAGGGGCCGATTTGATATTTTTTTTCTAGATGACCTAGGGCTTCGTTTTTTAATTCAAATATTGCTATGAAAACAAATTTTGAACCATGTAATTGAAAGAGGAGAAAATGAAGATCTACTTGGTCCAAACAACGAGAGAAATGATCAACCGTAGCTCCGGTATCAAGCAAAACAAGATCCACCTCCAAAATGAGAATCTCCACTGCTACAAATCCTTATGCAAATGAAATGGTAATTGAAGATTTTTCTTGTATTACTATTTACAAATTTCCATTTTTTATAAGGTATAGTTATTTGTGGGTTTCTTTAACAATATAATGTTCTCACTAAACCTCTGGATTGCAATTTTGACATAACAGGTTTCAAAGTAGTTTTGATCGCTTGTTTACCTTGTCACATCCATGAGCATAGTCTTAGTTCTTTCTCAAGCTCAAGAATATAAGAATGCACTGGGTAAACTTTTATCTCTTTTTCAGACCTGTATGGACACATGAAAAAGGAACCCCCTGGAGTCACCTTTAAACTCTTTTCAGACTCTCTAAACATGAAACAATCGTCGAATGATCTTTCTTCCTTTCACACTCATTAAAAGGTTCGAAAGGGCATCTTTCGAGTGGTAGTTTGTCTCTTTTTTGGCATCATGAAACTAACTGTACAAAAAAGGAATTGAGAGAGTTCTCTTTTAAGTGTTTTTCCAGACTCTATAATCATGAAAAACCTTTGAGTTTTATGTTTTTGGACTCGCTAAAACAAACATCGATAGGCCCATACGTGACCGAACCCTTACTTCTTCCAGTTCGTTAAACAAAGGAAGAGGAACTTACTGAAGGTGAGTTATATCGAGCATGTGTTACCCTCCTCAAGCTCGTTAAATTAAAAAGAGGTACTCGTCTATCTGGATGGGGGAAAAATTGAAAGAAGCAAGCCAAGCAGTTTTTTGAGAACATTACCAAGTAACTCTTAGAGTCGCCCTTGAACATGGCACTTTGTCTTTTGCACGCATTATAATCCGCTAAACCTCTACACTGAGCCAATACTTTGAGTTTCTTCCACTCCTCTGGGTCACCTGACGTAAGTCACAACATCCACTGTATCATCAAGTTTTCGTCCATGTCATGTTTCTGATGTCGTGCCTCAGTGTTCAAGGGAAGTATCCACATTGAGAGTCAGTCATCACAAATATCTTGTCTCAAAACCCGTGTTAGTTCATGTTCATTTAATCTACCAATTACATCTCTATGTCTATTTTGTGTCGTTGATGGGGGATACATCAAGGCCCTCCTTCGACGAGCCTATTCCTGTCGACTTCAACACATTATCTAGGAATTAGACTTAGAAACCAGTTAGTACTTTGGGACCTGCGTGCCTCAATGGTAGGCCTCCTCACATCCGACAGCGGGTTTACATCATTGACCTTTGATCGAATGATTCCACAGATGTTCGACTTCAACTCATCCATTCACATTTGTTGGAATGTACTAGGTTACCTTGGGAATCATTAACATCAATGGTGATCTCCCTCATGCTTGTTAATGGTTTACATCATTAACCGGTAATCAAGTGGTTTCGGCCATGTTTGACATCAGGACATCTATTCACATGGTTAGATTCGTACTACAATGGGATCGATAAGAAGACCCTGGGTTGAGTCATCACTCTGATATGTACTTTGCCCAGGTTGTGAAGGAGTTTCTCTTGAACAGTGGCACATATACTGTCACATAGATCCACCTTGTATTGGTCATGGCTATGTCTTGTCATCTCGTAGATCCACTGTGTATTCTTCATGGCTATGATCAGTTCAGGTCATCAGAGTATAGATCCACACTGTATCCTCGGTGGCTATACCTTTTATCAATACAATTATGGATCCGCAGTGTATTTTATGGTGGCCATATCTTGCAAGTCTTGATCACCCAAGCATAGGTATGTCTGCCTTGGGTTTGAAACATGTCATAATATTTGTTGGATGTTTGTGTGCAGCTTCTGTTAGGTTCTCCGCATCTATACCCTTTCTTGAAAGTCTACAAAGCATTTCAGTTATCAGTTCTCATCTTCGAACTTCATACTTTGAGGGGAAATCTGTTACACATCAACATTACTGCCAAGCAAAGCATACTTCCATGATGCCTATGTCATACTTATAACGACATTAAAAAGACCCTTAAAATACCTCAAACACTTGATTTGAAGGAAGAGGAATGGTTAACTGGAGTTAGGTACCTCTTTCCATCTGAAAGAACCATTGAATCTGGGTTTTTATAAGAGAGCACTCCCCTATATCTCTCTTAAGAGCACTTGCGCTCCCCTATACAGTGCTAGGGAGAGTTATAACAATGAAAAACCCTTCTGGAGGAGCGTTATTGATTTTAGGAGTGCTAGTGCCCCCCTAAATCCTACTAGGGAGCGCTATAGCACTCTGATGACCCTTTTGAGGGAGCGCTGCCTATTCTGGGTAGCAGTTGGTTTGTTGAGGAGAATAAGGGGAAGATCTTTTCAATCTTGGAAGGCATTTGGATTTGAACCCCTGGTCCAGCCATGATCTTAGGGAAAATCCCTGACTCAAGGAGGAGAATCCTCAACTTACCCTAAAGATACCTCAAGAGGTTAGGCCTCTCTGAACCTATATAAGTAGGCTTTCTCATGGTGAAAAGGAGGAAGAATTAGAAACATGAAACCTATGATCTCATGGGAAAATTAAGTGAACTGGAGGAAAGTAATCAGTGAAGTTGTTGTCATCTGAATCGTGGATCTTTTGAGCAAGAGTTAGACAAAGGGGATCTGACGGAGCTGTTGCATTCACATCTATGGTTGTAAGTTTCTTTCATTGTTATTCTCATCAATATGACACGCTTGGCCTGTTTCTTTCTAGTTTGTGCTTAATCTCACATGAACTTGTCTCTAATAGATAGATCTATTTCAAGATAATATCAGTAGAGTAGGAAGTGGTTGTAATCTTGTTTGTCTACAGGGATTATCGAGGAGCGAAAGATTGGAGCTCAACTCGGAGCGTGTAGGGACAAACACCGGTAAAAGGTACTTCTTTTCTCCTTCCTCCTCATACATTAGTTTATATAGATCTAAAATGAAGCCAGTGTCCATGATAAGCATCTTCTGTCTTAAGAGTTAAGAGTCTAGCTCTCAAGAGGAGATCTACCAGTCCGCAGGGAGATTTTCCTTCAACAGAAATTGGCGACTCCATTGGGGATTCGAATCGAAACTTTTGGTTTTGATTTTTCCTCATAGACCTTGTCTTACCCTTTGATTGTTTTTATACCTTTTTCACCCCTTTTTCTTGATTTCATATGTTGATTGACTCCTTGTCCCATCACACTCCACTTGATTGCCAAAATTTGATTGAAATTTTGGGTTTCTGGACATTTTCATGAGCTACAGAGAAATGGAAAATCTGTGTTGACTACAGGGAACTTAACAAAGCCACTCAAAAAGACCACTTCCCTTTGCCTTTCATTGATCAAGTCCTGGATACTTTGGCAGGGAAGAAATTATTTTCTTTCCTAGACGGTTTTAGTGGGTACAATCAGATTCAAATTGCCCCAAAAGATCAAGATAAAACTGCATTCACATGCCCCTGGGGCACCTTTGCATATAGAGTATTTCCCTTTGGACTTTGTAATGCTCCAGCCACTTTTCAAAGGGCCATTCTGAGCAGATTCAGTGATCTGATTAGTGAAGGACTTGAAGTCTACATGGATGATTTCACTCCTTATGGCGACGACTTCAATCAAGCATTGAATAATCTGGAGAAGGTACTAGAACGGTGCATTGCGACCAGGTTATGTTTAAGCCACGAAAAATGTCACATGATGATGACGGAAGGTGTGGTACTAGGGAATTATATTTCTGCAGATGGAATTAGAGTAGATCCAAAAAAAATAGAGGTAATCCTTAATCTACCTACACCACACACACAAACTGAGGTACGTAGTTTCCTTGGCACTTCAAGATACTATCGTAGATTTATGGAAAAATTTGCAAGAACCGCTGCACCTTTACATGCTTTGACTGGTAATGCAGAGCTTCAACGGTCTGACAAGTGTGATGTAGCATTTGTAGGACTCAAGAAGCTAATCTCGACAACACTGGTGTTGAGGGGACCAAATTGGAAAATACCATTTCACATCTCTACCAATGCATCAGATATTTCCATAGGCGATGTCCTCAGATAGGAAAAAGACAAGAAACCCTACACCGTTTATTTTATTAGCAAGAATCTTACTCCAACTGAACTTAATTATACAGTAACAGAAAAAGAGTTTTTAGCTGTTATACATGCCATCAATAAATTATGTCAATATATAACATGTTATCTAGTTATTCTATATACTGATCATTTTGCTATCAGCTATCTAGCTAATAAACTGATTACCAATGGATGGGTCACTCGATGGTTATTACTATTGCAGGAATTTGACATCACCATCAAAGATCGACCCAGGAGAGAAAATCTTGTCATAGACTTCCTATCCCGCATACCCAAAACATACGACTCCTTAACAGTTGAAGATCAATTTCCAGATGAGCATTTATTTGTTGTTACTATAAATCCACCTTGGTATGCTAATGTGGCAAATTATCTGGTGGCGGAAAGATTACTGGCACATCTATCATCAAGGGAAATAAAACTGATCGTCCAGCATAGCGTACGATTCATCTGGATCAACGGATATCTCTTCCACACAAGAGATGATCTCCAGATTTGCAGAAGCATACAAGATGATGAAATCTATGACATACTAAAGGTGGGACATGATGAGCCGGGCATTTGCAGACCGTAAGACTAGACACAAAATTTTGCAGATGGCTATTATTGGCCCTCAATATTTAGAGATGCAAAGAAATATGTCCAGACCTGCGATAGTTGTCAACGGATGGGAAAACCAAGTCAGGCTGATGAAATGTTGTTGAAAGAACAAGTAGTTGCAGAACCATTTGAGAGATGGGCACTAGACTTCATTGGTCCCTTCAATCCAAAGTCAAATCAAAAGGCCTATATTCTAGTTGTAACGAACTACGTGACTAAATGGGTAGAGGCAGAAGCCTTACCAAATGCAATAGAAGAAGTAGTCATCAAATTTATTTTCAAATTATTCATACGCTATGGACTACCAAGAGAGGTAATTACTGATGGAGGGTCACAATTTACAGCTCATAGAATCACCACCACCCTAGATAATTATCATATTAAACATAGAATTACTTCTCCATACCACCCAGAAGAAAATGGGCAAGTAGAAAGAACCAATAAATTCCTGGAGGCAATCCTGGAAAAGACTGTCTCAACAAATAGAAAGAATTGGGCTACTAAGCTCCCAAATGCCTTATGGGATTACCACACAACATGGCGTAACACCACTTGCTACTCTCCCTATCACTTAGTCTATGGAAAAGAACCCATCTTCCCAATCGAGTTTGAGATCAAGACTCTAAGGATGGCCCAGGAAATGAGACTGGATCTTACAGAAGCACATAAACAATGCCTTAGCAACTCAACGAATTGGATGAAGCACGCATATCTGTTGTAGAGCACACAACTTTTATTTAGCAATAGAGAATGAGCTGACACGATAAGCATATCAAGAAAAAATCTTTTAAAAAAGGTGATTGGGTGCTCCTCTATGATTCTAGATTTTAGGATTTTCTGGGAAAATTACAGACATGGTGGTTGGGACCATACGAAATCAATGAAGTTCATGATAATGGAACAGTGACATTAAGCACCATCGATGGGTCCGGATCTCCATTTTGGGTCAATGGACACCAGCTATGACTTTACCATCATCCATCTTCAAAAGAATCCTTCTACCATGAAGTAAGTAAAGACCCTACCGTTCAAATTTTGGTTGGATGGGAAGGTAACCTAGCCACCCCAACTCCATAAATGATGAATTTTGTTCACACTATACATATTGTATATAGCTTTCTCGTAGAACTTATTGTGTTATTAGTTTCCTTTTTGTTTATTATTATCAAAGCCACTTGAGAAAATCATAATGAAACACAACCAACACTCGTTTGTGTTCCTCACTCTTGCTTTATCTTGTCACAGAGACCATGTCTTTCATAGAAAATCCACCATTTTTTTTTCTTTACAACAGTAAATGGACAAATATTGAACAATTGTTGTTCCTATTGCGCACCTGTTGTTCCTTTTGCGTGCCTATTGTTCCTTTTGAACGCTTGTTGTTCCTTTTGTGTGCCTATTGTTTCTTTTGAATGCTTGTTGTTCCTTTTGCACACCTATTGTTCCTTTTGAATGCTTGTTGTTCCTTTTGCACGCCTGTTGTTTCTTTTGAAAGCTTGTTTTTCCTTTTGTGCACCTGTCATTCCTTTTGAAAACGTGTTGTTCCTTTTGTGCACCCATTGTTCCTTTTTCATGCCCGCTATTCCTTTTGCACGCCTTTTGTTCATTTCATCGTTCCTTCCCTACATTGTTGATAAAATGCCAAGCCATTCCTTTGGGGTATGACTTTCACCAAATAATTTTCACCAACATTATTTCTAATTATCATCACAGCGATCTATCATTATTTTGTGGACTATCTCCCATACCTTATTAAATTGTTTTTTTGGATTACTTTCTTCGAAATATCTTAAACCTTGTTCATAACCTGTAACCACCATAATTCATTTCTTTTTCCTTATACATACAAATACACTTAAATGATATCTTGCCTTTATATTATAATAAGGAGTCTTAGGCACACTTTTACTTGGCATCCTTACACTTCTTTACACTATCCCTTACTCTTAAGGAGTAGATGAGCCTTCCTTCATACACCTCTAAAAAAAAAAGAAATAAAATTTCTTTTTTTTCCCACAAAGAATAGGGGGTCTCATCATGAGCCAACCTACCAGGATCATAAGATACTAACCTAAGTGACATTCCCACTATGGCTACCACACCAGGACAATGGCCTTTGACATTTTCTTTTGTCAAAGGACAAGAGGTCTCATCATGAGATGACTTGTTCACTTAAGTTACACTCTAGTGAGTGGCATTATCATCATTTGGATACCAAACCAAGATAATGGTCTTTTTTCAGGAAAAGACGATTCAAATATTAAAAAAAAAAAAGTAATAATTTTTTTTTCTACAAAGAATAGGGGATCTCATCAAAAGACAACCTACCATGATCATAGGATAATAACATAAGTGACATTCCCATTATGTCTACCACACCAGGGAAATGGCCTTTGACATTTTCTCGTCAAAGGACAAGGGGTCTCATCATGAGCCAACTTGTTCACTTAAGTTTCAATCTAGTGAGTGGCATTATCACCATATGGCTACCAAACCAAGATAGTGGTCTTTTTGGAAAAGACGATTCAAATATTTATCAATGATACAAGCTCATCTAAGGGTTAAAAGGAAACCCTATCAAGGCTATGGACGTCTGCTGGTAGTAGTGGCTCTGCCTGTGGTATGGAAGTTTATCTTAAACGCCAAGTTTCTAGGTGTCTCTATATTTCCTTCACTCAATAATGAGGCTATCGTTTCGGTTGTATTCAATAAAACGAAAAAGTAACAACATTATGATATGCGAGATATTATTTTAAATGAATAGATTTAATTTATTCGGCTTTTGTATCCTTAAAACAATTTTTTTTTAGTATAGGTATATTAAATTCAAATTTTTTTCCACGAAAGAGGGCTAATGTTTAATGATTACCGTTAAAAATATGTTGTTTGAAAATTAATGATTGATCCCCATTGGCGGTGGCAGTGCAATCATTATCCCTCACCAGAAATACCTACACTTATTACTTTCCCCTACACTGACGGTTGATGTCGACCTCTACATTACTGAGGGGAGTGGATGCTCGACACGCTTTTTGATAAGATAGTAATGATTGTAATAAATACCCACATTTTTAAAAACTTGTTGTTCTCTGATATTTTTTATTTTCGGTAATTTTTTCCTCCAAGTTGGTCTAACCAAGTCTGCTACCAGGAACGATAGTCATTCGCAATTTCTCACAAAAATGGGTGGTAGAAGTGTGCGCAAGGAGCCAACTTTACTACAGGTTACAAAGTAGGAAAGAGGAATCCTACACCATCTGGGATGGACGGAGTACTTCAATCGTTTGCAAGGATATGACACAAATGTCACGCTTGAATTCTTTTAGAATATGCAAGGAGAAATCTCTATGGTACAAGGCATATGAATCTCAGTCACCCCAGAAATCTTAGCAGAGGTCACAGGCCTCCCTAACACGGGCATTCGGTGGACAGGAAGATACATAACGTTGAAGGAAGTTGTGGAAATTTTCACAGACCCCAGGTAAGAATTGGATAAGAAGGGAAAGGGACCTAATCCCAGTACCCTCAGGGAACCATGGAAGGAATTGGCAGGGGTAATTCAACGATACATCACCTGTGATGGATGATATGACGTAATTCGACCTCACCGCCTCATATTGATGGCATTCTTAAAACAACGGTTAGTATTTAATATACCTTTATTTCTGAATGCCATATTACATGAGGTTTCCTTAAGAACACAAAAGTCCAAGGATCCTATTACTGTTATCAGCCACCACAGATTAGTTAAACTGATAACAAATAAAGCACTGAGTCAAACTCAATTGACCTGGGATAGTCTAATTGAGGCCAGTAGACCTACACAACTAGAGAAGCCTGAATTATTCCATGAAGACCCACCACATGAAATTCAAGATAGACAGACAGAGGAGACTACCGCCCAAAGAGAAATTCCATCTCCTCAAACCGAAGCTGAGGCAGACCCTGCAGAAATCACAAAAGCCCAGACCTCACAAACAAAGGCATTAATGAAAAATAGGAAGAGAGCAATGACTGCCCCTAAATCCATCATTAATACAAGGAGGAGGAGAAGACGAATTCAGGAAAAGACTGAAGCAATTCAGGATACAACAAAACAGCCTGAAGAACTTCATAATTTTACAGAACAGTCTCCACAGGAAAATGTTCAAGAAATTGGGCAAGCAGAACAGACCTCACAAAGGAATGATCAAGAAGACACCCAACTGACATTAGAGCATCTGACAGAACAATTTTTGAATAGCTATGAGGTAGAAATATCTCAGGTTTTGGGGATCTTAGGAACCTCAATTGTCAGAGGTGCAAATAATCTAGAAAAATTCCCAGAACAAGCCTCCTCTTCAAAACCAGCTGAAGATTTTCCTGATATTGAAATGTCTTCCCCAAAGGACACAGCACAGGAAGAACCTCATTTTGAAATGAGAAGTCCTCTTGGACAGACAAAACATTTGGAAGGAATAGAGGAACAACCATATGCTGGCCAGAATGAAGAATACCTTGAGACCTCTCATAAACAGAAATCAACCAAGAGCCATAAGAAAATTAGAAAGTTAAAAAAAGAAAAAAAACTATTGAAGAAAAAGGCTAAGAAGGCTTAAGTATTAAAGCAGAAGGTGGGTAAACTCAAGGAAATTATTAAATAATTGATGAAGCAGATAGAACAAGAAGATAAGGCCCATAGAAGAAAGAAAGACAAAATGGCCAGAGTGCAAGGAAGAAACCCTCTTCCTAAAGAAGCAGTCACTACAAATTTTGTAGGGATACATACAGACCCTGAAGAAATAGTAGTAGAAGAGGTAGTATCTCAAAATGAGGAAGTAATTCCCTTAGAAACACAGGAAATGATGATATCTACAGAAACAATTGATGCTGAGGTGCAAACGGATACCCCAGTTTTAGAGGAAATAGTTCAACTCCTTGAGCAGAATGCTACCATCAGAAGATTGGAGGAAGAATTGATGTAGTATCAACAAACCCTGATTCAAAACAGAAATGAATTACTGACTATGGCAGAGCATCAGGCACTCTAATCCCAGAAACAGAGTGTTATTGTGAACAGACTGGAAGCAGAGCTTACACAGGCCCAACAAGCATTAACTCAATCCAGGGAGGAGATGGGTGCTATGGAAGAATACCAATCATCCCAATATCAATCACAGGGTGTCACCATTGATAAGCTAAAGGCAGAGCTGGGACAAGCCCAACGAGCATTCGCTCAACCCCAAGATGAGATGGTCACTAGGTCTGAACATCAAAATATTGTTAAACAACTAAGGGACATGACAACAATAGAGAGTGAGACCTATGTTGAGCTCACTAGAGCCCAAGGGAAGGTAAAGAAGGTACAAACCCAATTGGAAAAATCTTTGGAGCAAATCAAAGAAATCTGTGATGTCTACTCTGATGTTATCAATTGTAGAGCCCCTTCCACCAATTACACTTTAGTCTTGCTGGAATGATATCTGTTATTGAGAGTGAAGGCCACCAGAGCAGGTAAACCCATTTAATTTTCCACTATACCTGAGTTTATTTCATGTTTCAAAGAGAAGGATGAAAAGGTACAATACCTTCTGTGTGAGTTATACTTTCATAATTTCATTATGGAAGAAGAAAGGAAAGATAACCCTGGCCCATTCATAGGTGACATACGTTTTCAGGAATTTCTGTCATTTACTCAAAACCAAGTCAGATGGGGTAAAGCTCACAAAACCTTCCTAAAGAGGGAAACTGGGCTAGATCTTTTGGTCAGGGGAGAGCCTCCAAAGTCCTTTCCAGTCATTATGCGACATAAAACATTTATGAAAAGTGGGGGGGTCATAGACTCCTTAACCCCTATCCATCTACAGGTTATACGTTCAGGTATCACACGTTTTAGAGAGATTAAGGAAGAAGCTCTTGCTGCTTCTAAAATGAGATGGGATGCATCCTCTAGTGAAGTAAAGAGTAGGGAACCCTTTGGGTATAGGAATTTCTTTGAAGCTACATTCATAATAGAAAGGTATTCCAGACTTCTCCAAGAGGAAGGACCTTGTTGGACTGGGTGAAAATATAATCCCCCTATCATCTTGTTTCCTCTAGAAAGTTACCAAAAATATTATCAAATTAACAAGAAAAGGGAGAATGCTGCTTTTGGAGAAATCAAAAGAAGCAATGGATTTAGGAGGTCTGGTGAACCAACCTTTCCACCTTACAACATTACTGCTTTACATGTAAGATCTTAGCTTGCATGAGGACATGCAAGAAGGTAAGATGGGGGGTATGTTAGATTATGAAAAAGGTATAAATATCTTCCTTTTTCCCACATTTCATGATATCATCTTGATTGACTTTTAGGTTAATTAGGAGCAAATAGGATAGAAAATGAATAATATACCCTTTAGCGTTATTTTTGAAATTAGATTACATAGATCCTAAAATATGATTGGAATTGTTTGATTTTGTTATAGGATTGGTTAAATATTGTCAAACCCGAGATAGCAAAGGAAATCTTGAAGATGCGCAAGCTATTGGAGGTTGAGAATTTTATGGCGCAAGGCAGTTTTGAAGATGATTGAGTTTCTTATATTGTAACTTTATAATAGTAAAGAAATATGGAGGATCTATCGATCCTCATGATAGCTTAATTTACCCAGATTATTGTAATATATAAGGGGTAATAGATCCTGGAAGGGATATAGAAGAATTGCACCCAAGAACTCAGAACTTAGAATTGCTCTGTGTTAGCCGTTTTTGTAAATGTGGTACCAGCTATGAAATCAATAAAAGCTTTGAGCAGTTTTACCATTTCTACATACTGAGTTTCGAATAGCAGTGCTTCTAAGGACCAAGGGCCCAGTCTGAAGGAGCTATTGTTCGACCTGTAATTGTATCAGTTCAATTTATGTTTTGTGATTCAATTCTCTTTTACAGTAGTTAAATGAATGCATAAGTGTGTTGATGATTTTATATCGTTTGCAAGAGATAGATATTTCCTTAATCATTAGATTATTGTTGTTACAGTTTCTATTACTGATATTTGATGCATGACAGTTCCTCATAATTTCATATGCATTGTTCCTTTTACTTAGATTCACAATTGTTGTTCCTTTCAATTAGTTTACGTTTTTTGTTCCTTTCTGTTAAGATATAGTTGTTGTTCCTTTCAATATAAGTACAATTGATGTCTCTTTCAATTATATTTCAGTCATTGTTTCTTTCCATAGATAGAGTAATTCACCTTTTCCTTTCCAGTAATTTGATTCATAGTAATAGTCAATTCTACAAGTCTTTATTTAGATTCAATTATTGCTTTTAGTTAAAATGAATTCAATAGATTAATTAGTTCCTTTCCATTGCACAACATTAGATTTCAATTCCTAGAATCTTTAATGAATGTTTGAGGAACTTGATTGTTGATAAACTCAAATTTGCTTTAACTACACAATGTTAGCCTCTACGAGCTATCTGCATAGACTTTGTTGATATTCTTGAGATAAAAGACGAATCCTTGGGTTGATAAATTAATGTTAAACTAAGGTTTTTTTTAGACATATTTAGACCTCAACAACGACACTCTAAGGCATTGAGTTGTCTCTCCACGTAGGCTTGCTGACGATGCTCTTGCATTGCTTTGGTTTGAAAAATTCCCCAACAAATTTCATGAGGATGATGGATGATATCTTGCGTCCTTTCACTAATTATTTTGTGGTGGTGTATCTAAATGACATCCTCATCTACAAAAATACTTGGGAAAAACACTTGCAACATATTCAGTAGGTTTTTCACACTCTGTGACAGTACAATCTATATGCCAACTTGGAAAAATGATCCTTTAGCATGGACAAGGTCCAGTACCTAGGCTACATTGTTGATTCTCATGGTGTGCATGTTGATCTAGCCAATATCCAAGTCATCCATTACTGACCAGCCCCAACCATGCTCACTGAGCTTCAAAGATTCTTAGGCCTTGCCAATTTCTATCGCAGTTTCATGTTGGGATTCTCCTATATCGCATGGGCCCTTGGAAAAATAACCAGGGGTGGTGACAAGGAAAAATTTGTGTGGGGTCTATCCCAACATAAATCATTCGATGATTTGAAGCAGTGCTTGTGTTCATCCCCAATAATTTCATTACCTAACCTACAACAACCCTTTGAGATCAAGATAGATGCTTCAAACTATGTTGTGGGCGCGGTCATCACTTAGCACGAGCACCCCATGGCCTATCATAGTGAGACACTATCATATGCCATATGTAAGTACCTTACTTACAACAAATAAATGTACTCCATTATGCAATCCTACTGCCAGTGGAGGCATTACGTTCTTGGGAATGATACAATCATCCACACTAATCATAAGCCGTTGCAGTTCATGTAGACATAAGGAAAATTGCATAATGACCTCCATCATAAGTGCCCCACATATTTGCAGCAGTTCCACCTCAACATCAAGTATAAAACAAGAAGTACCAAATGATTTTTTGATTGCCTCAGTCAACCTCTAGTCATGGAACTCACCACAATGCTAGATTCGTACAACCACGAGACCTCTGGATGGCACCACCTCTATGAGACAGATCTTGACTTCACCAACACCTACCAAATGTTGGGTGAAAACAAAATTGTCACTAATTTCCATCTTCACGACGGGTTGTTGTGTCATCTGAGCCATCTTTTTGTTCCATCAAGCGAACGAGCAAAGATAATTTCAAAATCCCACTACAGTTGGGTGGTAGGACACTTCAACGTGGAAAAGATAGTGGCAATACTGAAACGACATTTCTACTGTCTGAAACTTTGATAGGATGTCATCAAGTATATCTGGTCCTGCACTACCTGCATTATTTCGAAATTGGCCACTAAGAAACAATGCTTGTACACTCCATTTACTACTCCTGATAAGCCCTGGGAATCCATCTCAATGGACTACATGTTAGGTCTTATTTCCACCAAGCGGGGAAATGATTGTGTTTTTGTGATTGTTGATCGCTTTTCCAAGATGGTGATTCTGGCCACCTGCAAGAAGAGCATCACAACATAGGCACTACCAATATCTTCTTTGAATGAGTGTGGGTACACTTTGGGATCCCACAAACCATTATCTCATATCAAGATAGTTGGTTCCTTAGCACATTCTGATTGAGCCTCTAGTCACTCATAGAAACCAAGATCACCAAGTCCACTGCCTTCTACCCCTAGACAGATGGCCAAAATGAGGTAGTCAATCAGATGATCATGCACATCCTATGCATGTAAAATTCCAAGCACCCCCACACCTGGGATGAGAGTCTTCCCTATGTTCATCACAACTGCAATAGATCCGTACATAGCTCAACCAACCACAACCCCTTTTAGGTGGGGTTGGGATTTCAACCATTGGGTCCCATGGATGTTGCACTACCCCTTGCAGCCACCCAGGAAGAGTCATCACTTGCTCCAATTGAAGTTGACAAAGACACCCGGTTCATTGAGCGGATCCAACACATCCACCAACAGGTTCATGATATTTTAGAGAAGTCCAATTCCAAGTACAAGCAACACCATGATCAACACCGGGTGCCACACCAGTTTCAGGTGGGAGACAAATTTTGGTTTCTCTTGCAGAAAGAGCACCTTATAGGGCCTAATTAGAAGCTTCGTCCACTCCATTATGGACCTTACACCGTCATCAAGGTTGTGGGTGACAATACTTTTAAGATCAACCTTCCCCCCTTCCTTGGCTTGCACCTAGTGTTCAATGTGGACCTCCTTTGACCTTATTTTCCACCATTATTGGACACCTTAGAGATAACATAACAGTTGAAAAAAATAAAGCTCAACCCTGACTACATGGAACATGCATCCAATGATCAGATCGTGCACACACATATCAATGGCACTCGCTAGCAGAGGATCCAAATTTATCGGGTTGTCAAAGCAGGGAAACTCTTGCACCAAGGAAAGTGGCTCACTCGAGGCTAAATTCAGCAGAAATTTCCTCATCTGATAGGGGCATTAACTTCTTGCGAATGAGCATATCCATAACATCTCTTCTCAGAGATAAGATGTGACCATTCTAGAAAGCTTGTTTTCAGTATGCATTTTACAGTTTTCAACATATTTCTTATTTAATAGAAGTCAAGTTTTACTGTATCTCTGTTATTTTTCACTATGTCTCTGTGTTTATCTTATAAATATGTGGTTTCATTTCGTTCCGCTCCTAAATCCGGGTCAAATAGGGAATTGGTAGATGAGTATATGATCTCCCTAGATAGAAAAAGGGATTCCATAGTTTATTCTTGGGAGTCCTTTATCTTTCTAGTTTTAGAAAGATAAAGGAATCCCAAGATTCTTGGGAACCTGATGAGTGATCATACAGCTAGTAGAGAACCCATTGAATCATGAATTCTAATGGATGTGATGGAAATGGTGCATAATCTTTAAAATATTCAAGGAATCTACTCTTCAAAGTGAAGCATGGTGAGAGAAGAAAAAGATAATTGTAACCAATGAATTTAGCATGCACTAATCATGTCTAAAAGAGTCAAAATATTTTATGGGAATCAAATCCTCCCATTGGAGGGTGTGATCTGAATGGATTCTTGGAGAAATTATTGAATCAGCTAAGCACTCAGATCATAATTTTCTTTAGAGTATCTGGTTAAGATCGATTTTATTTTTTTCATCAATTTCCTATATGAAGCTTTCATTAATCATTGGATGAAAGGTTGTTATATATTCGTTAGATATGTTTGTAGATATTTGTGCATGCAAAGCTATGGAACACGTTAAAAGGAGGTGTTACCTCCACACTCTTCACTTTGCACAAATCTTGGGAAAATGACTCGAAAAATAACTAAGGCAAGTGAATGTACAACTAGTAATGTAGAGGATGGTAGAGTGCAAAGCACCACCTCATCTTCTCCTCACTTTTCATCTCTAGATGATTTTATGCTCTACATTATTTTGGAATGAGGAGGAAGCTAGTAATGTAGAATCCATAACATCACCTTACCTTCCTCTCACTTCACATCTCCTCATGGTCCCGTTCTCCACATTGTTTATAAATGTAGAGAAAAACGATTTGGGGAACTAAAGATAAGAGATTCAAATTCCACACTTTGCACTAATGTAGGATGAGCTACAACATAATCTTGGGAGGTTGTAGGAAGTAAGGATTTAAACTCCACAATGGGGTAAAGAAGAAATATTAAGAGAATAGTTGAGGCCTACCTTAGCAGATGGTGTGGTCATGTAGGATGGTGACATGTGTATAGTTTGACCAATTAGAGGGTGCCACCAATCACACATGAATCTTCCTTTTACCTTCCTTAGCCATGTTACAAAAAATAACTACTACAAATTCACATTGAAACTATTTCTTGGATCATTTTACATTCAAGGAATTGGTAGATAGGCATGTGAGCTCGTCAGGGAGGCAATGAGATTCCATAATTAATTCTTGGGAGTCCTTTGGCATTTTGATTGCAGAAAGGAGATATAAAGTTGAAGAGATTGGCAGGGAGGGGATTCCACATGCAGGTGTTCATGTCAAGGGGACCTAGTAGTAGAGAGAAGAAACTAATATTTCCACTCACAAACAAAGATATCAACACTTAGAAAGACTAGAAAAAGAGACATGTTGAATCATGTTAGTTCAATATTTTGAAATCATTAACATTTAGTTTGTTTTGGATTTTAAGCTTGATTTGGGAAGTTGCATGTACAACAACAACAAAAAAGGAGACAAATTTCTGATTGAAGGTGAAGGAGATCCAATATTCGACATGCAAGGAGGGAGAGGTCATCCTAGTGTTTAAGATCCATTACTAGAGCCTAGATTCAAAAGAAAGAGGAGATAAACATACTTGTTATGCATCTATAGCAAGAGATCACCAACAAATTGAATGATGGGTCCTCCCATCAAATAAGAGGAGGCCATTACTACTTTTTCTTAGGAAATAAAATACATAGGCACACCAATGCAACTCTATATTAGCTATTGGAAGAAGGGTGTGAAACCTTGAGAGCATATTTAAGGTAATTACCTATCCTTATCCTTTGATTCATTGTCATAGGAGCAGGGTTGTAGTTTAAAATCATTTGATGTAATCTACATCTCTTTGACATTTCTTAGGGTAGAGATAGCCTCTTCTTTGATGTTGAATTTCCCATTTGGTATTCTTGATAAATATTTGTGTTATGTGGTTTATGATTGTATGTGCCAGTTGCTTTTCAATTCTTTTTTTTAATATGTAATAAAATCTTAAATTAGTAGCAAAACAATCATAAAACAATTACACAACTAGACTGGTACTATTGCATAATTATAATTTACCAAAAAAATACACCACAAAATTAAATAAGCTAGCATAGCAAAGAACTATAAATTTTTGCATTTAAAAATTTAAATGCATCCATGTTGATAAATCACATCAAGCATATTCGAGTGATTACAAATCAATAAGTATTTCTTCAAAAAAGTCAAAATCTTCATAATTGTACAATGTTGATATTTCTACTATGATTAGACACATGGATTCAATTATTTATAAAATCAAGTTATGAAGGTGTGAATTCTCTTTATTGTTGGAGCTTATGTCATAAACCCTAAGTATATTACTACTATGTAATGATGTATAATCATCTATGTTGTACTAGTGATCATATGGATCAATATTCTATATTTATTTTGTTGTAATTAATGATAACAATACATTTCCCCAAAGGACGTGACTTATCACCCCCTTACATGTATTTATATACATTTCCATTGTAATAATTTAATCATCAATCTCATATATATTCATATAATTATTAAATATTATTTAATATTCATATAATAATTAATATAAATATAAGCAAAAGGGTGGACCACATAAGGAACCTCTAGCCTGCTCCAGGTGAGTAGGTGTATGGAAGTACCCAGGTGTGAATTTTATATGCTATAAGATTAACTATTAGAATATAAGCAAAGACAATACACTTAATAATATTGATAATATTAAATCTTATCTATTTATGAAATTTAAATAAAAGGTGTGGAATGGCAAGGAAATCGTTAACAAGAAGTTGAAATACTATGAAGACCTTATCGATCTTGTTTTGGTTAATCAAAATTATTTTTCCAAGATTATGAACTTTCAAAAACAAAATGAATATTGCTAAAATCAAGGCTAATTTTGATGACCTACATAGTGAAATTGGTCAATGGACTAACTAGAAAACACCTTCAAGTGAGCAAATTTGCAAAATTGTGATACAAAGGAAGTTGAGGATGCATAACATTTCATCTTAACTTTCCCTACCCTTAATAATATGAACTTAAATTTACCTAGCTTCATATCTCTATCTCTTCACGACCCTTTGGCTTACAAAATCCATAATTAACTAGGTACTCTCATTTCCATTGTGTTCAAATATAGAAATGATATTTTGCAGAATGTTTAATCTAATTCATTTTATTTTCTAGATATACCTTGATGGTCTTAAAAGATTAAAAAACATCAGAAACATCACCATCAAATATATAGATGATCGCCATTGTAAGTGATTCGAATGGATCCTTAAAGAAATTAAATTAGTCAGGCACTCAACTCATAATTCTTTCTAGAGTATCCAGTTAAACTCATGCCTATTTATTTCATCAATATTTTTTATGCAACTTTCATTGATCCCTCTCCAAAACATATTTATATATTCCTTATAAATATTTGTAGATATTTATTCATGCAAAGCTCTAGAAAAAATCAAAAGAACATGTTATCTCCATAATCTACACTCTACACAAATTTTGACCAAAAGAATTCAAAATAGCTAAAGTAAGAAAATGAGAAGGAAGAACGAATGTAGAGCATCACCTCACCTCACCTCACCTCCCCCTCACTCCACACTATTTTTGAATGTGAAGGTAGTAATGCAAAGGAAAGTGAAGTATAAAACACCACCTCACATTCCTCTCACTTGGTATCTCTGCATTCTTTTGAAATGTGGAGGAAATGGGTATAGAGAACTAAAGCTAAGAGACACGCACTCTACACTTTACAAAGTTTGAAGACAATGGTAATTAAAGATAAAAGGAAAAAATCCACAAGAAATTGAAATGAATCACTTTATGATTGACATCCCAAGTCAAAGTTATATTAAACATTGCTTTCTTGATTGAAAAAAAGCAATGAGAGATGGAAAAATATGTAACTTAGGAAGAATAGGAAGTAGCAAAAGGGTGAAAGACAGTTTGTTAAAGGGTCAAAGGATGAAGGAACTTTGTCCTTATCTATGGTGAAAAAATATTTTCTTCGAGCCAAAACAATATGCAAAAATATTGCTAGTGAGTAAGAATAAAATATCCAAATATCCCTATTGAAATTGTATAGTTCTAATCATATAATTAAAACCATTTTTTTTTGGTTGGTTTTGACATTTGGATTTCAAGGTAATCTCTATTATTCAATTGTGATGTGATTATGATTATGATTTTTATGAATATTTAATTATTATATTCAATTGATAGTGAATTCCTAACATCTCATGAATTTAAGAATCTCATCATCCCATTCATAGCTAATTAATGGATTCTTGTTTGCTTGCTTCAATGGGTGATTTATGGTGTGTATAATAATGAATATAAATACAAAGCAAATTGTTTGGATTGCATACATGGCATAATCAACATGTTTACACTCTTAGTTATTTTTTTTGTTCATTAATAGTTAGGCGAAACTTGGTTTCTCCCTTGATTGACACATTGGTGGATAGAAGCTATATGCACATACAACCAAAATTCCCTTGCTACATTTGTGGTTTGCTAAATCTGTTTGAATTTCATGTAGTAGTATGTTAGAGCCATACGTTTTCCCTCCTATATGCTTGACCAATCACCACAACTCAATATCACTTTAATTAAATATAGCCCAATTTCACATTAATTCTTATTACTTAATTCGTTGCTTTGTTAATTGTTGGAACCATTAATTGGTAACCACATTCCCAAATCTATTTTCCCTAATTAAATCATTGGATTAATTGTTTGAATGCTGAAAATAAGCTCATGTGTTTGGTTTCTTACCTACATCCATATGTTGGTACGAGTAATTAATCGCTTTGGACATATGAAAAATGACGTGGTTGCATTTATTTAATTGTTTGTCCACAACAAGTGAACCAAATAGTGAAACTAGATATGCATAAAAGCAATTCCATTTATGTCAATTAATGAATTCTGCAAAAAAGAAACTGATGTTAGTGTGATCATGATTGCATATAATCAAATTTTATTTATGTAGAACAATATGTTTTGATGAAATGGACTAGACATATGCTCACCATTTATGGATCAACAACATAATTTTTGGGTCTTGGAGGAAGCAAAGCTTCTCCCTTCACATTGTGATAAAGAAGAAAGCTGAAGAGAATAGTTGAGGCCTACCTCACATATGGTGTGACCACATAGGGTGGTGATACATTTATAGTTTGACCAATCAAAGGGTGCCACATGTCACCCATGACGTCATACACTTTCTCAGTCGCATTGGAAAATAACAATTACTAACAAGTCATGTTGTAACTATTTCTTGGGTCATTTTGTATTGAATCGAGGAATTGGTAGATGAGTGTATGATCTCCCTAAGTAGACAAAGGGATTACATAACTGATTCTTGGGAGCCCTTTATCTATCTAGTTTTAGAAAGGGTGGACCACATAAGGAACCTCCATGTGAGTAGGTGTATGCAAGTACCCAAGTGTGAATTTTATATTCTACAAGATTAACTATTGGAATATAAGCAAATACAATTTAAACTTAACAATATTGATAATATTAAATCTTATCTACTTATGAAATTTAAATAAAAGGTGTGGAATGACAAGGAAATCGTTAACAAAAAGAAGTTGAAATACTATGAAGATCTTATCAATCTTGTTTTGGTTGATCAAAATTATTTTTCCAAGATTATGAACTTTCAAAAAAAAATGAATATTGTTAAAGTCAAGGCCAATGTTGATGACCTACATAATGAAATTGGTCATTGGACTAACTATAAAACACCTTCAAGTGAGAAAATTTGCAAAATTGTGATACAAAGGAAGTTGAGGATGTAGAGCATTTCATATTAACTTTCCCTACCCTTAATAGTATTGTAATGCCCCATTTTAACATAAGTATCTTAATTATATTATGGCCGAATTGCATTTCATTTTCTTATTATCTATAGAAGACTATTAAACATAAACACTTTAGTATATGGACATGTGGACCTACATACCATGAATAATTATTGTTATATGCTCATGATGTTGATAGTTATGTGATTATATGAAAACTTAAATGTGGAATTTTAGTACATTGATACCAGTTCAAAATTATGTTGTGAATGTCAATACAAATGTGGAATTTCATGAAATT
>ML777836.1:664692-714713 GCA_009831015.1 Picea engelmannii
TCAACTTTTCAATTTAACTTAACTATGGTTACATCGATTGTAGTGCAAAAGGTGAGTTGTAAATATAACTCCCCCACAAAATGACAAACTCATAATATTTTATTATATCTCTTATGATGCCCTTTTTAGACCTCAAAAATCCCCTAATCAATGGAAAAACTCATAAAGAAGGTATCATATTGGTAACTAAGCATGTGTGGTCCTACTATGAAGGAAGGATGAACCATCAAACTTTCTTTAGTTCGATATTCATATAAGAATCTAGAAGAAGAAGATGCCAAGATAGAAAGAGATATGTTGTTGTAATGTATGGTGACAAAGGCTAGTAATGGAGGTAAATCTACAATGAGGAGGAATATTGCATAATTTTCCTCATTGGTAATTTGTGGGATCTCAACAAGATTATAACTGAGGAAATGCAATAGTAGAGAGCCTGTTGAATCATGAACTCTAATGGATGTGCTAGAAATGGTGCATAATCTTTAAAATATTCAAGGAATTTGTTAGCACTCAAAAGTGCACCATAAATTTTTTAAAGTACTTCGTCAAATTGGTGCTAAATTTGCCTATTCCTTTGGTCCTTTGCCTACGGTCATAGACTCCCAATTTGTCATCGAGCCTTAACATTTTCCCATTAATCTCTTTGGCCAAAGGTGGTGTGTGCTCAAGTGTCATAAATCAAACCTATCCTATCTATAAAATCTAATGCATATACCAAAGCCCAGCTCCATGCACACATTAAAGAGAAATCTTATGCAAATGGAGACTTTCCTAAAACAGAGGAGGTGCGCTACCGAATTTGCAGAGTTATTTCAAAGATGATGCTACAAAATCATCTATGTAGTATGTTCTGCGATTTTTGTACCTTATATGATACTGAAACTCCTAAGATGAATTTAACTGGGTGCTACCAAATCCACATAGTTGTTTTGATGATGGGAACTACCAAATTTGTAGAGTTTAATACAAGATCGACGCTACCAAATGTGCAGAGTTATTTTTGCAAGGACGCTTCTACAAGTTTTGAGTGACTAACTTAAAACTTGGGTTATGAACAAATGGGAAGGTATTTTTTAAAATTGAAGGAGGTTTTTGTTCATCACATACCAAATAACAAAAATGTCTCCCAGGTTTCCAAAATGTGTTATGTTTGAGAGATATTAGACATAGAAGTGGCGCTACTGAATGTGCATAAATTGTTTTGCAGCGGCGCTATGGAATTTCCTGTAGCGATTGCGGTTTGAATATTTGCCTTGTTGGGAGGTTGCCACCTATCAAGGAGGATTCAAATGGATTCTAAAGGATAAGTTATATGTCAAGGGACACCTTCACCTAAGTTTTAGCTCTATCAAAGATCTCATTCAGTGTGGTGGAAACAATTTATTAATGACTTCCAACAATTTCCTGAAAATTAGCAGTTTGTTGGATTTTTGTCTCTTTGATTGTTGCCACCTATCTCCAAGGCTTGGAATCCAATAGAGGAGAGGGGATTTGAACTCCTAAGTATATTAGGATGATATTTTATATTTAAGGAGGGAGAGATCTCTTAAGGAGGGGTTGGAATGGTTGAGTTGAGGCTCCATTATTGTAATATTTTTTACCAAGACTGGTTCTCTAGTTATGTACTCGACTTGAGAATTTTTTATTAGTAGAAGTCAGTTTCTCTTTATGTCATCTTGTTGCCTCTTATGCTGAAGTGTTCATTATTGGAGGATCCACATGAGTTTGTTATGGTTGTGTTATGATGAATGTTTGATTATAATACTTTTGTGATGTTCTTCAGTTTTCTTTAAACTTTGAATTCAAGAGGATCTTGTGTTTGAGTTTTACTTCCTTAGGATGCTTGAAGACTTGATGTTGATAGCATAACTTTACACCTCCCTCACTAAGTCTTCCTCCTATTTAATTTTACTCCTATTCACTGACTGAAGCTAATAAAGACCTCATTTTCTTGTGCATGCTAGCCTAGATTTATGAGTTAAAACCTTATTATTTTGAGTCTTGTCCATTTGACATTTAAAACATGCTTGTTACATTTACACATATTTTTATAGGTACTGGGATTATCCTCTTGCAATCAGAGGGTGATTATCAGTGCTAACATAAATGGCGTCATTGTTGGGGATGGATTTGAGCAGATTGAAGAGCTCCCTGGGAAGAACGACATAGATCCAACTCTTGATGGTAGATGAGAGAGGGATACAGAAAATTGACTGTAAGAATATACCTAACAACTCCATAATCAAAGACTCCACTGGGGAGGTTCCTGTTAACATAAATATGAAGGCGAATAAGTGTAAAAACAAGTATCATTTCATTAGTTTTCTACATGAACTCCTATTCCTCTTTATTAGATCATTCCTATCTTTTCCTTTACATATAAAGAGAATCATCTGGTGCTTTATTTATTCGGATGATCAACAACCTTCCTTTATATATCCATCCTCGGAAGAGGAAGACCCACCTTCTGCATGTGTTGTAGATGTTGATCTTGTATCCTCACCTCATCCTATTCATAAGGATGAACTTTGTATTGAAATCCCTCTTGAAATTGATCAGCCTTGTAACCTTGAGAGTGATGAAGTCAATTCAAAGCCTTGAGAGATCTCATCACCTTATGTTGTTACTGTTGAACCTTTCCATCAGCTTGTTAAACCTCATATCCAACCCACTAGTTTTCAAACTAGAATCAAAGACAACATATTCAAACCTTTAAGGCTTCCATATTTCCTTCATCCTTATCTTCTTTATTTCCTTGAGTATCTTCCTCGGTTATCTGGAGAAGATCATGTTACAATTGAGAGGCATTTGGAGGCCTTTGAGAACTTTAATGATCAGTTTGAGATAGTTCATGATAATGTTACCATGAGGTTGTTCTCCAAATAATTGTTTGGAGATGATATTGTGTGGTTTAAGGGTTTGGGATCCGATTCCATTGGTTCTTGGATCGAATTTTTCAATGCATTTTTAAAGTTTTTGGGTGAGAACAAGTCCCTTGATTTGTACCTTGTTGATTTTTATGCTTTGAGGAGAGGAGAGGAAGAAGCTATGTCTGTCTTTAACAGAAGGTTCTACAACATTTATCATGACATGCCCTTGGAGATCTGGCCTACAAAGACTACTACCATGGTTTTTATGTTATTTCTCAATATCTAGAAAGTGTCCTTCTCCTGAGAGAAAGAAAGTCTTCATCCTTAAGAAGCTTATTTGAAGATGCTCAAGAAGTTGAGGAGAACATCCATTCTTCCAGGAGAATCCAAGAGCAGGTTTTCTTTGAAAATATACATGCATATGAGCAAGAAGACAGTGAGTATGAATCATATTTGGAACAACAACAAGGATGTAAGTATAATTCACATTTGGAATCATATTCTTCAACATCTGCAGATTTTTCTATGGACAAGGATGCATGTCTAGTTTTTGAGCAGTTTTCAAATCATGTTGAACATATTATAACTGATGATTGCATAGATGGCTATATGTTCTTGGCTGATCATAATTATCACTGTGATTTAAACCTGGTTGTACCACTATCTTGTGATCATCATGCTAAAAGAAAAGAGACTGCAATTGTTGATGATCAAAATCTGATCTCAAGGGAACCAAAAGGTTGTTTATTTTCAAGCAAAGAGGAATGTATGTATGAGGAGTTGTCTTTTCCCAATCAACAAGTTTCCAACCATGGTCTCGAGGATCCAATTGCAGCTTATATGGAGTCATATGTTTCAAATTGTTTGAAATTTCCAGTTTTCATTATTCCATATGTATTCATGGGTAAACACATTTCTCTAAAAGAATTTCTATCTCTGTTTTCAGACCTCTTTTATTCTCTATTGATTAGTGGTATGGATGGGATTCCTTCAGTCATGAAGTTGCTTGAATGGTTACTGTGGAAATGTGTCTTTAATTGAGCAAGTTGTCGATCTGGTTAGGGTAGGGTAGCATAGGTAATAAGCTCACTTCCTGAGCATTTCTTTCCTTTAGTTTCTAGCAAGTCTTTCAGTTTCTTGAATAAGTGGTAGTTTTTTACAGTATTTAGAGGTTGGTTGCATGGTTGACTCCATAGCCCAATGGATAAGGTGATTAGAACTGCTAGGTTCTTGGAAGCCTCACAGGGAGGCCTCCATCCCAATTGGATCCAGTGTTAGCACTCAAAAGTGCACCATAAATTTTTTAAAGTACTTCGTCAAATTGGTGCTAAATTTTCCTATTTCTTTGGTCCTTTGCCTGCGGTCATAGCCTCCCAATTCATCATCGAGCTTAGACATTTTCCCATTAATCGCTTTGGCCAAAGGTGGTGTGTGATCAAGTGTCCTAAATCAAACCTATCTTATCCACCAAATCTAATGCATATACCAAATCCCAGCTCCATTCACACATTAAAGAGAAATATTATGCAAATGGAGACTTTCCTAAAACATAGGAGGTGCGCTACAGAATTTGCAAAGTTATTTCAAAGATGGTGCTATAGAATCATCTATGTAGTATGTTCTGCAATTTTTCTACCTTATATGCTACGAAAACTTCTAAGATGAACTTAACTGGGTGCTACCAAATCCACATAGTTTTTTTTATGATGGGCGCTACCAAATTCACAGAATTTAATACAGGATTGACGCTACCAAATGTGTAGAGTTATTTTTGCAAGGACACTTCTACATGTTTTGAGTGACTAACGTAAAACTTGGGTTATGAACAAATGGGAATGTATTTTTGAAAACTGGAGGAGGTTTTTGTTCATTACATACCAAATAAAAGAAACCTCTCTCATTTTTTCAAAATATGTTATGGTTTGAGAGATATTAGACATAGAAGTGGTTCTACCGAATGTGTAGAAATCTTTTTGCAGCAGCGCTACAGAATTTCCTGTAGCGGTTACAGTTTGAATATCCACCTTGTTGGGAGGTTGCCACCTGTCAAGGAGGATTCAAATGGATTCTCAAGTATCAGTTAGATTTCAAGGGACACATGCACATAATTTTTAGCTCCATCAAAGACCTCATGCATTTAGGTGGAAACAATTTATTAATGACTTCCAACAATTTCCTGAAAATTAGCAGTTTGTTGGATTTTTGTCTCTTTGATTGTTGCCACCTATCTCCAAGGCTTAGAATCAAATGGAGGAGAGGGTATTCGACCTCCTAAGTATATTTGGATCATATTTTATATTTAAGGAGGGAGATAGCTCTTGAGGAGTGGTTGGAATGGTTGATCTGAGGCTCCATTATTGTAATTTTTTTTACTAAGACGGGTTCTCTGGTTATGTACTGGACTTGAGAATTTTTTATTAGTAGAAGTCAGTTTCTCTTTATGTCATCTTGTTGCCTCTTATTCTGAAGTGTTCATGATTGGAGGATGCACATGAGTTTGTTATGGTTGTGTTATGATGAATGTTTGATTATAATACTGTTGTGATGTTCTTCAGTTTTCTTTAAACTTTGAATTCAAGAGGATCTTGTGTTCGATTTTTTCTTCCTTGGGCTACTTGAAGACCCGATGTTGATAGAATAACTTTACACCTCCCTCAATGAGTCTTCCTCCTATTTACTTTTACTCCTATTCACTGATTGAAGCTAATAAAGACCTCATTTTATTGTGCATGCTAGCCCAGATTTATGAGTTAAAACCTTATTATTTTGAGTCTTGTCCATTTGATCTTTAAAAAACTCTTTTTACATTTACACATATTTTGATGGGTACTGGGATTATCCTCTTGCAGTCAGAGGGTGATTCTCAGTGCTAACATAATCTACTATTCAAAGGTTTAAGTATGGTTAGGGAAGCAAAATATAACCATATCTATTGAACTTAGCATGCACTAATCTTGTCTAAAAAGTCAAAAAAAATTGTGGGACTCAAAACCCTCCCATTGGGGAGACCTTGCGGTCTAAATGAATCCTTCAATAAATTGTTGAATTAGCAAATAACTCAGCTCATAATTCTCTTTAGAGTATCTAGTTAATCTCAGGCCTATTTTTTTCATCAATTTCCTGTATGAAGCTTTCATTAATCATTGGATGAAAGGTTGTTATTTATTTGTAAGAGACATTTGTAAATATTTGTGCATGCAGAGATATGGAACAAGTTAAAAGGAGGTGTTACCTCCACACTCCACACTTTGCACAAATATTGGGAAAAGGGCTCAAAAAATAGCTAAGACAAGTGAATGTACAACTAGTAATGTAGAGGATGGTATACTTTGAATCACCACCTCACCTTCCCCTCGCTTTGCATCACCACATGATATTATGCTTTGCATTATTTTTGAATGAGGAAGCTAGTAATGAAAATCCATAACATCCCATCACCTTCCTCTCACTTCACATCTCCTCATGGTATTGTGCTCCAAATTATTTTCAAGTGCAAAGAAAAATGCTACGGGGAACTAAATTTAAGAGACTCACATTCCACACTTTGCACTAATGCAGGATGAGCTACAACCTAAGCTTGGGAGATTGTAGAAAGTAAGGCTTTGCACTCCAATGGGGAAAAGAAGAAATATTAAGAGAATAGTTGAGGCCTACCTTAGCAGATGATGTGGCCATGTAGGATGGTCACATGTGTATAGTCTGGCGAATTAAAGGGTGCCACTAATCACCCATGAATCTTCCTTTTACCTTAGCCATGTTGGAAATAATAAATACTCTACTAAGTCATTTTGTAACTATTTCTTAGATCATTTTGTATTCAAGGAATTGGTACATAGGCATGTGAACTCACCAGGGAGGAAATAGGATTCCATAATTAATTCTTGGGAGTCCTTTGGCCTTTTGATTGCAAAAAGAAGATAAAAAGCTAAAGATCTTAACAGGGAGGGGGTTCAACATTGAGGGTTAATTGGTTCATGTGAAGGGGACTTAGTAGCAGAGAGAAGAAGCTAATATTTCCACTAAAAAACAAAGAGGTCAATGCTTAGAAAAACCAACAAAAGAGACATGCTGAATCATGTTGGTTCAATATTTTTAAATCATTAACATTTGGTTTGTTGTGGCTTTTAAGGTCAATTTGGGAAGTTGCATGTGCAACAACAACAAATAAGAAGACAAATTTATGATTGAATGTGAAGGAGATCCAACATTCGACATGAAAGGAGGTAGAGGTCATCCTAGTGTTTGCGAGCCATTACCAGCCAAGATTTCAAAGAAAGAGGAGAGAAGCATACTTGTTATGCATCTTTAGCAAGAGATCACCGACAAATTGAATGGTGGGTTTTCCCATCGAATAAGAGGAGTCCATTCCTACTTTTTCTTAGGAAATAAAATACATAGGCACACCAATACAACTCTAGATTCATTATTAGAAGAAGGGTGTGAAACCTTGAGAGCATATTTAAGGTAATTACCTATCCTTATCCTTTGAGTCATTTTCATAGGAGTGGGGTTGTAGTTTCAAAGCATGTGATGTAATCTACATCTCTTTGAGATTTCTTAGGGTAGAGAAAGCCTCTTCTTTGATGTTGGCTTTCCCATTTGGGCTTCTTGATAAATATTTATGTTATGTGGTTTATGATTGCATGTGTCTGTTGCTTTGCATTTCTTGTTTTTAATATGCAATAAAATATTAAATTAGCAATAGAAAAATCATAAAACAATTACACAACTAGACTAGTAATATTGCACAACTATAATTTACTAGAAATAATACACCACAAAATTAAATAAGTCGACATAGAAAAGAACTATGAATTTATGCATTTAAAACTTTAAACACATCCATGTTGATAAATCACATTAGACATAGTTGAGTGATTACAAATTAGTAAGTATTTCTTAAAAAAAGAGTCAAAATATTCATAATTGTACAATGTTGATATTTCTATTATGATTAGACACATGCATTCAATTGTTTATAGAATAAAGTTATCAAGGTGTGAACTCTCCTTAATGTTGAAGATTATGTCATAAACCTAAAGTATATGATTACTATGTAATGATGTACAATCATTTATGTTGTACTAGTAGTCATATAGATAAATAGTCTATATTTATTATTTGGAATTAATGATAGTCATACATTTTTCTGAATGACCTGGTTTATCACCCAATTACATGTATTTATATACATGTCCATTGTAATAATTTAATAATAAATCTCATACATATTCATATAATAATTAAATATTATTTAATATGGATATATGAGGTTTCTATTGCTTTTATTATGACTTCATGAAGTGAACCACCAGGTTCAGTTCAATTAGTATTAGAGTGGTTTTCAGCTAGCTAATGGTCAAGTTTTTTCTGGTAGAAATGTTTGACTTGTGACCCACTCTTCAGGGAATATTTTCATTCCATTGACTTGTGACCATTTTTTATTTTTTTTTAAGCAATGTCTCCAAATTCCTTAACAAATATTTGGAAAAAAGGGTGAAGAATTAATCATAAGAAATATATATATATATATATATATATATATATATATATATATATATATATATATATATATATATATATATATATAAAGAAGTCTTAAAGATGAAAAATATATT
Source organism: Picea engelmannii (assembly GCA_009831015.1). Taxonomy (NCBI): domain Eukaryota; kingdom Viridiplantae; phylum Streptophyta; class Pinopsida; order Pinales; family Pinaceae; genus Picea; species Picea engelmannii. The sequence continues at coordinate 673,181 of ML777836.1, forward strand.
CTTGTTGGATTACTGAGAGGGGGGGTGAATCAGTAATAGAGCAATTTACTCCTTTTTAACCATATAATCCAAGTGTTATATCAATGTAGCATTATCATCCAATAAATGCAGAGTAAATAAGCAATGAACAAATGAACAATCATACACATACACAGTACACCACTGTTTTATGTAAAAACCCAAAGCAGGAGAAAACCATGGAATTATTTTTCTTATATGTCTTGAAGAATTACCTTCATTGGTAGCACCAACTTCCTTTATTTTCCAGCTGCAACTAGATGGAGGCTCCAACCCCCTTGTTTCTCAGGCTACAACATGAAGGAAGCTTCAACTCCCCTATTCTATGGCTACAACCAGAAGGAGGCTACAACCCCCTATTTTCTCCGACTACAACTGAAAGGTGGCTACAACCACCTACCTTGCCCCGTCCAACCACCCTGAAGTAGAAGTAGAATGATGGAACCACTGTCACACTATCACTGTGAGATATATCGTTGTAAACTTGTACCAATAAACCTTAACCATGCATCAACCATGCATAAAGTTGTACATCAACCTGTAATCAACATGTACCATAAACAAGTGCATCAACCATGCACCAACCTGTAATCAACCTGTACCATAAACAAGTGCATCCAACCATGTACCAAGTGTTATAACCCTATGTTTCATAGGATCACCTAGTGATTATTATCCCTTATTCTAGTTCCATTATGTTGTAAATAATATTTTTATTCTGCAAATGATTTACAAAAGAAAAAGAAAAGAAAGAAAAGAAAAAGAAAAAAAGAAAAAAAGAAAAAAGAAAAGAAAGAAAAAGAAAAAGAAAAGAAAAGAAAAGGAATAAAAATAGAAAAAAGAATAAAAGAGGGTATAAAAAGAAAAGATGAAGCCCCATGCAATAATATTGGCTTGATCCATATTGTCTAACCATGGTCAAGTTCTTTAAATTTATGCAGATAGGTTAGATAATAAATTAGGCTAAACAATTTAATCTTACCCTAGTTAGATAGGATAGTGAATAAACCTGGCTAAACAGTCTAAACTTAGACACGTGTCTTAGGTTAGAATAATTGTTAACCCAATAGTCTAATCTGGGTTAAATTTTCTAGGTGATTAGATTACGATATAGGTTAGTATTCTTTCATTCCAATAAAATTGATTAAAAGTTGGTTAAATTCTTTTATTTGAGTTAAAATGTTGTATTTTGGACCCCTTGGTGACAAAAATAAAGAAGGGGAACAACGAAAAACCCATAAAATGATTTATCCTAAGTTTTTGGGATGATATGACAACTTTGACGCTTTGTGATAAAAGGTGCGCTAATCTCAGCGGTCCATCAGCATGCGTTCATATCTACAGCTGGCAGAGGATATCAGACCCCCCTGACCATTCTTCCTTTAACAGTGGGGGGGGGGGGTTCGAATTGGTGGTTTTTCCCGAGCAAGCCCCTCCTAATGTGGCACATTCTTGTTAACTCGTACCCCCCAATATCTTTACCACTTACCACCTACCCTCCCAACTGAGTAAACCACCAAATCACCCTTCCATACACCCTCCAAACTCTGCCTCTAGGCTCCCTTACTCTGCCTACACGTCACACTCCACTCACCCGTCACCTGTCAAATCCCATCCACCTATTATCCACTCATTACCCTCCATGTCACCTCCATACATCCATTAACCATTCAATTCCCTCCACCTCACTTCTGATATTCCCATTGGCCAATCAATGTAGTTAGACATGACCGTTAACCATTTGACTTGTCATCCACTCCATAATGGACACCCATTGAACCACTTAATCTTGTTTTTCACCATTCTTTCACTGTTCATGATCCAAAGGCGACCGGAGCCACCACACTCCGTTCTTAAGATGAATTCCATCAAAATTTCAGTCAACGACCGCCATTAAATCCTGGTAAACATAGTTAACATCTTTTTTCAATTTGTAGGTATCAGTCAGATAATTGGCGCCCAAATCCAAATCCTCAGAGATCGAAGAAAATACTTTCGTACCTCCTCCTGTTGACCTAGATCGAATACTGTTGGATGATAAAGACTATTTGATTGCAGAGCCGAAGTGTGAATTCGAATTCTTTGAATTACACTTATGGATCAAAGATACTTTTCTGGACCAGAGCGACAATATTGGACTCTAGGAGTCCAATATTCCATTGTACCTCTTTCCTCAAACTTATCATTTTCCCAAATTTGCTCTAAAATGCCAAACACACTATCTTCCTAGCCAAAGAACCATCGTTTCGTCATCTGGTGAAACTCTTTTCACCATTACCCCAGAAACAATAGAATGGATAATGTAGATACCCAGAGTCGACTCCCTTTCCCCTTTTTCTGTCACAATTCCGACTAAGATGTACCAGAAGCTTTCGTTCCCACAAAGAGCTCAAATATTTGAGCTCTTCCTCCCTGAAAAATGATAAATTACCCAAAATGAACCCCCCATACCATTCATCCATCTTCTCAGCTAAACGAAATCAAATCATCTCTTCCCTGTGATTCCTACTAGGATACTATTCATACAAGTGGGTAGACGATCCCATTCTGGGTTTTCTATCCATTTTCTCCACTGAGGAAAAGGCTACTACACATTTCAAGTATAACCAGTTTCTGGCAGACAATATCCATGATCAACTCTTCAAATTTTGCATAGAGGGTATGTTCAGGTATTCTTCGATTTTGGTATACTTTTTCTTCTTTTTCCAAGAAGATAAGTTCTCCTTCTCCATGCAGAAGCTAGATCAAGATGGTAACCCACAATCTGTGACATTCTAGACATCATTAGTGAGAAAGAACTCATTTGAGTTCAATTTCAAGCAGTTCATCAACTAGTTTTACCACCCAGTGCTAAGCATGCTCAATGGAAGAACAAAACCAAGGATAAACGAGGAAATTCAGATAATTTTTCATCTGTCAGACCTAGCTAAAATAGGTGGCCAGTAACTCTACCAGGATCATATAGAAATGAGGGTCTATGGATGTGAATTATCCCCTTACAAGATGCCCAAGTATTTACCTGTCAGTATATTCACTCTAGAATATATCCAACAGATGATAAATTTAGATGATATTCACTTTGTAGCTTTCAAGAATAAACAACAACTCAAGATCAAAGGTCATATAGGTTCTTTCATCTACAATAGCAGAGCTCTAGCGGAAGAAGCAAACAATTTGTTACAGGAGATGAATTTCAGTCAAATTTTCCCATGGCACTATGATCCCAATGGTATCATTGCAAAAAATAGGTTAAAGAACAAGATTTCCCCTATGCTCATGTGTCTTAACCTAAAATAGAGAAATTCATGAACCAGAAAGAGTGGGAGGAAAACACTCTGATAGACACTGAATAACAACCTTCACCTGCTATCATTTCACAAACAAACACTCCACGGGTACCAGTAGAGAAAATACCCATAAAGGAGGTCTCTCCTTAAGTTACAGAAGTCTCAACAAAGGATTTCCAGGTTTATAGAAGGAGGCCCAAGACCAGTCATACTCCTGATAGGTCTGGAGGAGAAGAAACTCAGTCCACCATAGTAATGGAGGGACAAAATTCACCACTTTTCTCAGGTAGCCAACAAATGATGTCCACTTCCTCATCAAAGAAACAAACAGATACAACATTGTCAACTAAGTCCTCACAGGAGCCTATAGGACTTAATATTTTTTAGAAATATAACTTTATCAAGAATAAGAATGAGATGTTGACCAACAACACCTATGCTCATTTCTAGAAACAAACATCTACAACACAACACAGGTTGCTCTCTTCTTTTAACATAGAAAAAGGGAGGATGCACATGGCATTCTTGCAAGCACAAGTGCCTCATCCCAAGGCAGTTTCTAACTACAAGAGGTCAACATTTGAATTTGATGTCAAATATTTGCATCCAACTGATAAGATGGATATGCATAGATAGACTGGAGAGATGATTTTATCCACCCTGGTGAACACTTCACTAACTAGTACAAAACTGCAGGTCTCATTAAACAATGTCCAGTCTCATCTCAAGTTGGAAATTATATTCTCCCTAGATAAATATAACAAAATCAAGTCTCTAAAAGAATTGGTATTGAAAATTGGATATTACCCATCCAATGTTAAAGAAACAGAATAACTCCTCAAGAAGAAAAAAACTGACATTGCATCCCTGAGGAAACAACTAAAAATCCCAACCACTGAAGATCCACAGGCAAAAGAAATGGGAAAGATTGAAGTCCACAAAGAGGTAATGCTTAAATTAATCATGGAGAAGAATGCACAGATCAAGGATATGGAGGCTAAGCTCAAGAAGTTGGTCAAAGAAAAGGAACAAAGTGTTCCAATGACTATCATCTCACTACAAGTAGTCCCTATCACAAGAGTCAGTACAGTTTCAGCAACACCAACAACAAAAATCCCATCGACTATTCCAGTGACAGCTTTAGATGCATCAGAAAAGTTGGCAAAGTCCATGGAGGACATGTCTCTGCAAGGACAAGAGATCAAAAGACTGCAGGATGAGATCAATAAACTCCAGAAGATGAAATCCACATTTCAGTCTAGCAACAATAAAGAGATGCACAAAACATAGAGGCTCAATCAAGAACTATAGAAGCTGCAGAAGGAGTAGTCATGGCCAAGACACTGTTAGAGGCCAAGGAAAAAAATTGGATGGACATTTTCCAGTCAATGACAGAGATATGGCCCCTGATACAAATTGTATTTGAATAGCATGAACTTGTGCAAAGAGCTAGACAAGCCTTGACAAGATAAAGGGTGAATTGGGAGAAAATCCTATCGAGGCCACAGAGATCATCAGGTTCTTGAATTCCAAGATTAAAGAAGAGTTGGAATAATTGGAAATAGAGGATAGAACATAAACAATTCTTGATGTTAAAAAGGTTTTGACCAAGAAGTGATTAATGCTACAACTTGAAGAGAAAGCTCAGTAAATGGATATTGAAGTGCAGAGGTTTTTCAACAAGGTTGACTCACTGCACAAGAAAGGTCTTCCAGGTTTTCTAGTGATCAATGACAAACTGATTACTATGCCAGACTACAAACAAAAGATCTTAGTAGTGGAAAAATATGGCTCTAAGTTTGTAGGCATACAAGGGAGCATAACTGGCAAGGTTTTCTTGGAAAATCTACAGTTGAACCTGAGCATCCAACATGAGATAAAGTACATCTTCATCACCAAGCCAACCTTTTCTAAGTACACAGAGATGGATGAAACTTACAGAAGATTACTCAAGGTCTCCATCCCCAGTCAAAAGAGATGGGAAGACCTTTGTGCCTTGATCGAGTAAATATTATGTGGACATCTGAGTCAGCATGAGGAAGATAGTCAAAGTCGATTTAATGAATTACCAACTACTTTCCCAGAAATCATCATTCAAGATTTAGGTAGATCACCAATAGTCCTATTATTTTGTAATATGTATTCTAGTTAGTTAGATTTTTCCTCCACGGAATCCTAGTCATTAATGTCAAGATCGAATGTAATTTTTGTATAAATAATTCTTACTTTGAAGTATTGACGGTTGATCTTTGCACCCAAGGAGATATCATTGTAATCTTTTTGAAGAGATCTACCAGTAATAAAAAGGCGATTCACTGGATTCTTGTGTGTGGATGTTGGTGATGTTTATATCTCTATGTTAATGTTTATCTGCTTTGTTATCATTATGTTTTCTGATTCTAATTGTTAAACGGAATTTTAATGAATAGGATTTGTTTAAAATGCTCTTTTTATGGTATTTTAACGATCTAAATGTTATTCCTCTGATGTTGAGTAAAGAAATTCTTAATTGCTTCTTTGCCTGATTGACCATCTCACCTTTTATGTCTTTCCATCACTTTAAATCTAATAGATCCAACATTCTCACTTTCTCGCCATGTGAAGAAATATTATAAAAGATGTAATCAAATCTCAATATTTAACACAGACCCCATAGCCCAATGGATTTTTAATGCAATACTTTCAGCCATCTTTATAAACAAAAAAAACAAACCCATATTACTTTAACTATCCTAATAGCTAAAACTCAAACATATCTAAATCATACAGAGAGATCCCTCTCTGAAACTGATAGGGCTAGATCCCAGTTTCGAAGCGGTTTTGGTAAGTTACCTCTGTTAAATTTCTTCTGCCCCCTGACAACCTCTTGAAATTTACAAAGTTATAACATATTGGCGACCATACTGGGGAACAAATTATTTTCCCTACATAAAGAAAACTTTATTTTTGAACAATTAAATTTCTAACTTTCAAGAGATAATGTTCAGAGGTTGTTGAAGTTTGTATATATTAGTTTAGATTTCTTAAAATTGAAAATTCTAGCTCCTAAAAGAATCCACACTAGATCTCACCCGGATCCAGAACCTGCAACAACAGTAGATAATCCAGAAAATTTACTCAAAAAAATAAACATGGTGTAAGTTAAAGGGAGTAATAGTCCTCTTCTTAGGGCCACTTTTCTTCCATAAAATCTTGTCACAATCTAGGACCTTGAGTTTGACCTGAATTTTGAGCAGATCCTCTTCAAAACCAAATCTGATAGCTTTGTGAATGACATAATTCTAGATCAAACCATCCTCCAACCAAGAACCCCTAAAATACTTTCTCCCAAAGCAGGTTTTGATCAACGGTTTCTTCAAGAGTTTAAAAAATTAGAAGATCTAATATCAAATCTTGATCAAGCGTTGCATAAAGCCCACTTTCAACAGTCAGTTGAACGGTCTTCCCTGACCATTTCTGTAGCTTATGTCAAGCCTCAAGTATTTCATTCCACACCTCCCAGCCCTACATCTTCTACATATTCTGTCACTTCTCCTCCAATCACACAAGTTGTTATTCATCCTCCTCCACCAATCATGGCAACAAGATATGCTCCCTTGGTGTTGGCTTCTCCTTTACATGCCATGCCCCAGGACTATTAGACTAGAATTCCTCAGTTTGACGGTACTGGACCCCTTAATTCACAACAACATGTGGATCAAATGAATGATTATTTTGATTTGCAGGAATTTGATGAGGTCGATGTTCAGGGGAGACTTTTTGCACAAAGTTTAACTAGAGATGTAAAAAAGTGGTTTAAAGCTTTACGTGTTGCTAGTATTTCTAGTATTGCTTATTTTCACAGAATTTTTCTCGATAGATGGGAAGTAAATAAAAACCCTCTTCAAATATTATCAGAATATGAAAATATCAAAAGGAATCAAGGAGAAACAGTGCAATACTATTGTATACGTTTCAATAATCTCTATAATGCAATTCCTGCTGATATCAAGCCTCCTCAAGGTTTGGCCTTAATCAAGTTCCCTGATGGATTTGATGTTGATATGCCCTACCAACTAAGAGAAAGAAATCATGCCACTTTATAAGACATGCACAAAAGTGTAGTGAGTGTTGAAGCAAATCTATTGGCTAGAAGAGCTAGGCAAAGAACAGAAAGAAGAGTTACAATCAAATAAGATCCTTTCGCTTCTACCTCAGATACCAAAATTGACTCTTTAGTAAGGACCATGGAGAGAATGATGGATAGATTTCAAATCAAAGACAAAAACCCTCCTCGAGAAAATCAGTCTGCTCACAAATTCAAAAGCCAAATTTCAAAAGGAACCCTCCCCAAATCAGACTGAGAGAGCCACGGGACCAAAGGGAACAAAGAGGCCTTGATTAACAAATTAGGCCACCTCTTCAAGAGAACTATGTTGATGAATGGGAAGAGATAATTGAGGAGTTTAATGACATTCACATAAACCTAATGGGGGTTAATGATAACGATTAGATTTTTCTCACTCAGGAAGAACAATAATTTTTTCTCCTTTCACAGGCAGAGGTAAATGAGGAAGAGGAAGAGTCAGAATAGAAGTCCTTTAAAAATATTAAAATGGAGGTCCACAGATAGTACAACTTGAGAAGCAAGAAGACTAATGACAATCCAACAACAAAGGCTGTTGAGACTAAGAAAGCTTCGGAAACCAAGAAAACCTCAGATGCTACTTCTAAGAAAGTCCCAGAAAAAAGAAAAATTCAGAGACTCCTCCAAAAAGAAATCCCGGATATTAACCAAGAACAACTCAAACCGAGGTTGCATCTACAAGTCAACCAAGTACTTCTGCACAGAGGACTATGAATGATAAACCAGAATTACAGATTCAAAGAAGAACTTCAACCACTTTCAGCTTGGAAAGTGAACTGGCTAAATTGAAGATCCCTATTCCATTGACTGAACTAATGAACAAATATGCTTACAGATCACAGGTGATCAAATCATTAAGCATTGAACCAGGAGTCGACACAAAGGCTTTAAACATTGGATTAGGAACACACATAGACACTGTGAATGTTGTTGATGACCAACCTGAGTTGTTGTTTGGTCCTGAGGTTGAGGGACAAACTGACAATGGTTATGTTCCTCCTTTCTACATCAATTTGAATATCCATGACAAGACATTACACAACACTATGCTTGATTCTGGCGCTTCTCTTAATCTGATGCCAAAGGATGTGATGGAGAAGTTGGGGTTTGATATCACCATACCCTAGAAGGACTTGTACTCTTTTTACTCTAGAAAATTCAAATGCATAGGGGTAATTAAAGATTTGTGCATCACCCTGGCTCAAATCCCAGCAAAATGCATGGTGATGGATATTGTTGTAGTAGACATTCCGCTAAAATATGGTATGCTATTATCTCAATCACGGGGTGATAAGTTGAAGGGGAATTTGCAGTTAGATATGTCTTATGCCACCATCCCTGTATTTGGACAACAAAAAAGATTGTACAGAGAGACTCTGATGAAATATATGGTCAACAGTTAAGAGAATCCGCATAACTATCCTTTGTACTTTGTTCATTCTAGCTTGGATTCCTTCATTTTATATAACGATGGTGACTTGGATAGCCAAATTGCACAGTTGGAAGATGATGCATCTGGCCTGCAAGAAAGTAAAGCAATCACTAAGGAAAGTAAAACTGTGACAACAGAAATTGATGAACCAACAAAATATTTCTGGAGTATGGATTTTGATGGAACTGTTAGCAAGGAGGGATCTGGAGATGGGGTTTGGTTGCATAATCATAAAGCAAGGTATTCAGAAAACCACTCTTATAAACTAAATTTCTAGTGCACCAATAACATAGCCGAGTATGAAGCCTTGATGCTTGGCCTGAAGTTATTGAAGAAGCTTGGTGCCAAAAATATTATGGTAAGAGGTGACTCTAAACTTGTCATTAAACAAATCAAAGGTGAGTATTAAGCTAAAAATCCTAGACTTAGAGCTTATAGAAATGTTGTTTTGTATTTTCTATAATGTTTCATTGAAATTGACTTGCAGGTAATGACCAGAGGCCATAACATACTTGCATATGGATTGGCTACTTTGGCAACCACATGTAAAATATCTTTCCATCCAAATCGCCAATACACACTAGAGGTGAAGTGCAGACCGATTGTCCCAAATAACATCAGGTACTGGCAAGTATTTGGAAACAATGATCGAATTGAAGATTTCCTGTTGTCTAAAAATAATTTTGAGTGTACAAATATAGATGTAGATAGTGATGATGATAGTGTAAATAAGTCATACTTAGAAAAGGATAGTGTAAATAAAGTAGATTCAGATGAAATAAATGAAAAATATGAAGACTTTGATATTTTGCAATTGAAGAATAATGTTTTACCTAGAGGTTTGATTCCTTTAGAAGAATTGTTTGATTTCAATGATGTAGCAAAAAGACAAAGATTGAACCTAGTGGAAAGGAGGTTGATGAATGTAACATAAGAACAAAGGAAAAACCCAAAATGATAAAACTATCCAAATCTTTACCCCCCGAGAAAAAAAACAAATATATTGAACTGTTTAAGGAATTTGTAGATGTATTTTCTTGGAGTTATGAAGATTTAAAATCTTATGACACCAGTATCATACAACACAAAATCCCAATTAAAGAAGAACATAAATCTTTCAGGCAAAAACTTAGGAGAATCAATCCAAAGTTACTGCCCCTGATAGAAAAAGAGATTAAAAGGATTTATGATTCCAAAATTATAGTCCCCTTAAGATTTTCAAAATGGGTTTCCAATTTGGTTTCTACCAGAAAGAAAACTAGATAAATCGGGATTTGCATTGATTTCAAAAACCTCAACAAGGTTTCCCTCAAAGACAATTATCCTCTGCCTAAAATGGATCACATCTTACAAAAGGTAGTTGGGTCTAGTAGGATCTCTTTTCTAGATGGTTTTTTGGGCTATAACCAAGTCCTTTTCCACCCAGATGACCAAGAGAAAACAACTTTTACCACACCCTGGGGAAATTTCATGTATGTGAAAATTCCCTTCGATTTGATGAATGTTGGTGCCACTTTCCAAAGAGAAATGGACATTTCCTTTGTGGATCAGCTTGGTAGGTTCATAGTCATATATTTGGATGATGTTACTATTCACTCAAAATCAGATGAGGAACATTTACAACACCTCAGACGAGTGTTTGAAAAGTGTAGAAAGTTTGGGATTTCATTGAATCCAAAGAAAACTCTTTTTGGTTTAGAAGGAGGCTAACTGCTAGGGAATATAATCTCTAAATATGGAATCAAGACAGACCCTAGCAGAATTATGGCCATCCGAAAGTTAGACCATCCTAGGAACATCAAGGAATTGCAATCCTTCATAGGGAAAATAATTTTTCTAAGAATATTCATACCCAATTTGGCAGAAATCCTCAAGAACATCACAAATATGCTTAAAAAAGATACCAAAATAAAATGGAACATAGAATCTAGACAGTCCTTTGAGAAGGTAAAACATGCACTTACACAAGCCCCTGTATTAATTAGTCTAGATTACACTAAGGATTTTTATTTATTCTCTTTTGCATCTGAACACACCATTGCAATAGTACTATTATAGAAAAAACAGTGAAGGGCATGAACATCCCATAGCCTTTTTCAGCGAGTATTGAGATATGTTGCACTGAACTACAATATAATGGAGAAACAAGATTTTTTCCTGGTAAAAGTGATTAAATATTTCATAGTTTACATTCTCCATTCTCATACTATTGCTTATGTTCCAAATGCAGTGGTGAAGGATATTCTCACTCAGGATAACCCAGGTGCTAGGAGAGGGAAGTGGATTGTCGTGATTCTGGAATATGATATAGAAATCAAACTGACTAAATTGATCAAGGGTTAGGGTTTGGCCAAATTGATGGTTGAATCTAATTTTCATTCTTTAGATATAAACTTTTTAGCTGCAGTTGATGATTAGGGAGAGCAGGTGACTCCACATGTAAAAGAGGTATTCTCAAATTCTCCATGGTATGCAGACCTCATATTTGTCCTACATAATTTACAGGCTCCTCCTGGTCTAACTAATACTAAAGCTAAATTCTTAAAACTAAAAGAATTGAAATATTGTATTCTGGATGGAAACCTTTACTGGAAAGATGTTGGAGGCATTTTACTTAATTGTTTATTAAAAGATGAAGTTGACAAGGCATTGCAGGAATTTCATGAAGGAGATTGTGGCGGCCATCTAATTTGGAAGACTACTGCTAACAAGATCCTTAGAGCTGGTTTTTACTGGCCCACCTTGTTTGCATATTTTCATATAAAGGTAACCCAAAGCGAGAGAAAACCAAAAGTAGGAGAAAACCCCATAATGTTTTTCTTATATGTCTTAAAGAATTACATTCATTGGAAGCACCAAATTCCTTTGTTTTCCAGCTGCAACTGGAAGGAGGCTCCAACCCCCTTGTTTCTCAAGCTACAACCTGAAGGAAGCTCCAACTCCCCTATTCTCTGGCTACAAATAGAAGGAGACTACAACCCCCTATGTTCTCCGACTATAAATGAAAGGTAGCTACAACCACCTATCCTTGCCTCGTCCAACCACCCTGAAGTAGAAGTAGAATAATGGAGCCACTTTCACACGATGACTGTGAGATATGTCGTTGCAAACATGTACCAATAAACCTTAACCATGCATCAACCATGCATCAACCTGTACCTCAACCTGTAATCAACTTGTACCATAAACAAGTGCATCAACCATGCACTAACCTGTACCAAACAACATGTAATCAACCTGTACCATAAACAAGTGCATCCAACCATGTACAAGTGTTATAACCCTATGTTTCATAGGATCACTTGGTGATTCTTATCCCTTATTCTAGTTACATTATGTTGTAAATAATATTTTATTCTACAAATTATTTACAAAAGAAAAAGAAAAGAAAGAAAAGAAAAAGAGAAAAAGAAAAAAAGAAAAAAGAAAAGAAAGAAAAAGAAAAAGAAAAGAAAAGGAAAGAAAAGGAAAGAAAAAGAATAAAAATAGAAAAAAGAATAAAAGAGGGTATAAAAAGAAAAGATGAAACCCCATGCAATAAAATTGGCTTGATCCATACTGTGTAACCATGGTCAATTTATTTAAATTTATGTAGATAGGTTAGGGAATCAATTAGGCTAAACAGTTTAATATTAGCCTAATTAGATAGGATAGTGAATAAACCTGGCTAAACAATCTAAACTTAGCCAAGTGTCTTAGGTTAGAATAATTGTTAACCCAATATTCTAATCTGGGTTAAATTTGCTAGGTGATTAGATTAGGATATAGGTTAGTATGCTTTCATTCCAATAAAATTGATAAAAAGTTGGTTAAATTCTTTGGTTTGAGTTAAAATGTTGTATTTTGGACCCCTTGGTGACAAAAATAAAGAAGGGGAACATCGCAAAACCCATAAAATTCTTTATCATAAGTTTTTGGGATGATATGACAGCTTTGGCACTTTGTTCTAAAAGGTTTTCTAATCTTAGCAGTCCATCAGCGCATGCTCAGATCTACAACTTCCAGAGGATATCAGACCCCCCCAACCATTTTTACTTTAACGGTGGGGGGGGGGGGGGGGGGGGGTCCAAGTTGGTGGTTTTTCTCGAGCGGTCCCCTCCTAATGTGGCACATTCTTGTTAACTCGGACCCCCCTTGCTCTTTTCCACTTACCGCCTACACCCTCCCCCTTCGAGTAAACCGCCAAACCACCCTTCCATACCCCCTACGCACTCTGCCGCCATGCTCCCTTACTCTTCCTACATGTCACACTCCACTCACCCGTTGCTCGTCACATCCCATCCACTTGTTATCCACTCATTACCCTCCACATCACCTCCATACACCCATTGGCCATTCAATTACCTCCACCTCACTTCGGATATGCCCATTGGCCAATCAATGTCGTTGGCCATGACCGTTAAGCATCTGACTTGTCATACACTCCATAACGGACACCCGTTCAACCACTTAATATCGTTTTTCACCATTCTTTCATTTTTCATGATCCAGGCGTAGTCGAAGCCACCATTCTCCGTTCTTGAGACGACTTCCATCAAAATTTCAGTCAGCGACCACCATTAAAGCCTGATAAACTCAATTAATATATTTTTTCAATTTGCAGGTATCAGTTGGATCAATGGTGCCCAAATCCAAACACTCAGAGATCGAAGAAAATCCTTTCCTCCCTCCTTTTGAGCTGGATCAAATATCGTTGGTTGATAAAGACTATTTGATTGCATAGCCAAAGTGTGAATTCGACTTCTTCGAATTACACTTCTGGCTTAGAGATACTTTTTTGGAACAGAGTGACAAGATTGGACACTCGGAGTCCAATCTTCCATTGTACCTCTTTCCTCAGACTTATCATTTTCTCAAATTTTCTCTGAAATTCCAAGCACACTATCTTCCTAGCCGAAGAACCATTGTTTTTTCATCTGGTGAAACTATTTTCACCATTACCCCAGAAATGATAAAACATATAATGCATATACCCAGAGCCAACTCTCTTTCCCCTTTTTTCATCGAAATTGTGACTGAGATGTACCAGAAGTTGTCTTTCCCACAGAGAGCTCAAATATTTGAGCTATTCCTCCCTGAAAATGCTCAATTACCCAAAATGAACCCCCCATACCATTCATCCATCTTCTCAACTAAAGGAAATCAAATCATCTCTTCCATGTCCTGCTTACTAGGATATTATTCAGACGAGTGGGTAGACGAGCCCATTCTGGGCTTTCTATCCATTTTCTCCACTTAGGAAAAGGCTACTACACAGTTCAACTACAACTAGTTTCTGGCTGACAACATCCATGAACAACTCTTCAAATTTTCCACAGAGGGTATGTTCAGGTATTCTTCGATTTTGGTATACATGTTCATCATTTTCCAAGTAGATAAGTTCTCCTTCTCCATGCAGAAGCTAGACCAAGATGGTAACCGACAACCTGTGACATCGTGGACATCATTAGTGAGAAATAACTCATCTCAGTTCAATTTCAAGCAGTTCATCAACCAGTTTTACCACCGAGTGCTAAGAATGCTTAGTGGAAGAACAAAAACAAGGATAAACGAGGAAATTTAGAGAATTCTTCATCTGTCATACCTAGCTAAAATAGGTGACCATTACCTCTACCAAGATCATACAAAAATAAGGGTCTACAGATGTGAATTATCACCTTACAAGCTTCCCAAGTATTTACCTATCAGGATATTCTCTCTGGAATATATCCGACAGATGATATTCACTTTGTGTAGTTCAAGAAGAAACAACAACTTAGGATCAAAGGTCAGATAGGTTATTTCATCTGCAACAATAGAGCTATAGGGGAAGAAGCAAACAAGTTGTTACAGGAGATTAAGTTCAGTTAAATTTTCCCATGGCACTATGATCCATGTGGTATCATTGCAGAAACCAGGTTAAAGAACAATATTTCCCCCTATGCTCATGTGCCTAAACCTGAAATAGAGAAATTCATGAACCAGACAGAGTGGGAAGAAAACACTCTAATAGACACTGAACAATAGCCTTCACCTGCCATTATTTCACAAACAAGCACTCCACAGGTACTAGTAGAGAAAAGACCTAGAAAGGAGGTCTCTCCTTCAGTTACATAAGTCTCAGCAGAAGATTTTCAGGTTTACAGAAAGAGGCCCAAGACCAGTCATACTCTTGATAGGTCTGGAGGAGAAGAAGCTCAGTCCAACATAGTAATGGAGGGACAATATTCACCACTTTTCTTAGTCAGACAACAAATAATGTCCACTTCCTCATCAAAGAAACAGACAGATACAACATTGTCAACTAAGTCCTTAATATTTTTGAGAAATATAACTTGATCAAGAAGAAGAATGAGATGATGACCAACAACACCTATGCTCAGTTCTAGAAACATAAATCTACAATACAACATAGGTTGCTCTCTGCTTTTGACACAGAGAAAGGGAGGATGCACATGTCATTCTTGTAGACACAAGTGCCTCATCCCAAGGCAGTTTCTGACTACAAGAGGTCAACATTTGAATTTGATGCCAAAGAGGTGCATCCTTCTTATCAGATGGATATGCACAAATAGACTTGAGAGATCATTTTCTCCACCGTGGCGAACACTTCAATGACTGCTGCAAAACTGTAGGTCTCATTAAACAATGTCCAGTATCAGCTCAAGCTGGAAAATATATCCTCCTTGTCTAAAGATAACAAAATCAAGTATCTAGAAGAACTGGTATTGAAAATTATATATGACCCATCCAATGTTAAAGCAACAAAATAAATCCTCAAGAAGAAAAACTCTAGCATTGCATCCCTGAGGAAACAACTAAAAATCCCAGCCATTGAAGATCCATAGGAAAAATAAATGGCAGAGACTGAAGGCCAGAAAGAGGAAATGCTTAAATTAATCATGGAGAAGAATGGACAGATCAAGGATATGGAGTATGAGCTTTAGAAGCTGGTCAAATAAAAGGAACAAAGTGTTCCAATGACTGTCATCTCACTGTGAGCAGTCCCTATCACAGGAGTCAGTACAGTGTGAGCAACACCAACAGTAGAAATTCCATCGGCTATTCCAGTGATAGCTCTAGATGCATCAGAAAAGTTGGCAAAGTCCATGGAGGACATGTCTCTCCAAGGACAAGAGATCAAAATACTGTAGGATGAGATCAATAACCTCGAGAAGATGAAATCCACATTTCATTCTAGTTACAATACAAAGATGCACAAAACATAGAGGCTCAAGGAAGAACTACAAAAGTTGTAGAAGGAGACAGTCATGGCCAAGACACCATCAGAGGCCAAGGAAAACATTTGGATGGACATCTGCCAATCAATGACAGAGATATGGCTCCTGATACAGATTGTATTTGAGCAAAATGAACTTGTGAAAAGATCGAGACAAGCCATTGACAAGATAAAGGGATAATTGGGATAAAATCCTACCGAGGTGATAGAGATCATTAGGTTCTTGAATTCCAAGACTAAAGAAGAGTTGGAAGCACTGGAAATAGAGGATAGAACATAAAAAAATCTTGAGGTTAAAAAGGTTTTGACCAAGAAGGGATTAATGCTACAACTTGAAGAGAAAGCCTAGTCAATGGATATTGGAGTGAAGAGGTTTTTTAGCAAGGTTGACTCACTGCAAAAGAAAGGTTTTCCAGGTTTGTTAGTGATCAATGAAAAACGGATTACTCTACTAGACTACGAAAAAAAGATCTTAGCAGTGGCAAAAGATGGCTCTAAGTTTGCAGGCATACAAGGGAGCATAACTAGTAAGGCTTTCTTGGAAACTCTACAGTTGGACCTGAGCATCCAACATGAGATAAAGTACATCTTCATCACCAAGCCAACCTTTGATAAGTACACAGAGATGGATGAAACTTACAGAAGATTACTCAAGCTCTCCATCCCCAGTCGAAAGAGATGGGAAGACCTTTGTGCCTTGATCAGGTAAAGATGATGTGGCCATCCGAGTCAGCATGAGGAAGATAGTCAAAGTTCAGTAAATGAATTACCAACTACATTCCTAGAAATCAACATTCAGGATTTAGATAGATCACCAATAGTCCTATTATTTTGTAAGATGTAATCTAGTTAGTTAGATTTTTCCTCCACCGAATCCCAGTCATTAATGACAATATCGAATGTAATTTTTGTATAAATAGTACACAATGTTCTTCAGTTTTTTTCATGCAATTCCTCCAGGTGTCACTACTTGGAACCTCTCAAAAAAGGAGTTATAGAAAAAATGGCATACATTGTTGAATTCAGGCTTATTCTAGAGAGCAACCTTGTAGAGTATGCCCCGCACAGAATATTTGTTGAATGGATCTGAAAATGTTACAAAAAATATGAAAGACTGTACTCTAACCAACACATTTGGTGTTACTGAATTTGGATCTGTTATGAAGGAGTTATGACGTTTTTACCCAAAACACTTGTTTCGGACTAGTTTCAGGACTAGCCACAAACCCTATTTTCCACGGAGTGTAACTCCAAAAATACAATGAACCGCAAGCTGAAATTTTTACCACAGATACTTGGATATGTTTCCTCAATGGCCTACCAATTTCACAGTCTGAATCATTCTATAAAAAACGTTATTGCGAAAATGGTGAGATGACCTGTAAATAACATACCTTAGAAAGCATCATCAAAAGAATTCATCCTCCTTTGAATTACAACCTTGTTTTCTTCACCTTCCCTCTAAAATTTGGCTTAGATATCCTTTGGTTACCTCAGTCACCTATAGATATTCAATATGCTCAAGTGTGATGTAAAATGAAATATCCTTGCCTCTTATTGATACTCTCCAAATATCTTCCTTAGAAGCATCTTCTAGGTCACTTAACCCATTTCTAGGTCACTTAACCTATTTTCCTCATTTTTAGGCTTAACCACTTTCCATAATTAGAAATTTCTCCATTACTTTATCATTTAAATATTCCTCCTTGACTTTGTCACCTCACTTTATCATTGAAATAATCTTCTTTGATTTTGTCACTTCACTTTATTATTTAAATAATCCTTCTTGACTTTGTCACTTTACTTTATCATTTAAGTAATAATTTCTTTTTTTTCAATATCTTTGACTTCTTTGACCTTTTGGGGCTTCAAGTCAACATATGAGGGTCCTCCAACTTCGTAAGGCCATAACTCTCAAACTGCGAGGACTTATGTGATGTTCCACATACCACCATAAATGACATGACATGTACTATCCATATAGAATAATATTACTTTCAAATAAATTAAAACTCATACCATTATACATGAAACAACATTGGGTCCATTACCCAAACCCTTGTGCTAGCAGAATTCGCTACCGGACTTTCTTCAAGGGTTGACATCAATGACAACCAACCTTAATCAACAATCTCCCCCTTTGGCATTGATGGAAACACTCTGATGCAATACTGAAATTATGTCATGCAATATTGAAGTCATATCACTCATGCTCCTCCTGGAAACATGCTTATGTCCTTTGCATCTTTGTGACCATTTCTCCCCCTGGAACCATCCCCCTATCCTCTACATTTGATGAATCTCTCCCCCTTTGTCATCAATGGCAAAGGTATATTTACATATGGGGTTTCTCCCCCTGATTGAACTATCCTCTTTATGGTGCTTCCTCATGTACATCTAAGACATATAAGATAAGCATTCAAAAGAATTCATTTTGGAGTAGAAATAACTTCGAGTCTCTAGTGAAGATACTCAAAGGCTTCTTGTGGAAGAGGTTTTGTAAAGATATCTGCCACTTGTTCTTTTGTGCCCACATACTCAAATTTGATGTTCTTTTCTGTAACCTATTCCTGTAGAAAGTGATACTTGATTGGAATGTGCTTCTCTATGGAGTGCATCATCGGGTTCTTTGAGATACTGATGGCACTTGTATTATCACAATAGATTGGAATGGGCTCATCATACTCAACATGTATATCTGTCATAGTTTGTTTCATCCAAATAACATGTGTACAACATGCTGCTGCTGCAATATACTCTGTCTCGGCTGTAGATAGAGATATTGGTGATTGTTTCTTTCTTAGCCATGATACTAAACACTCACCCAAGTAGAACGTTGCTCCATTGGTGCTTCGTCACTCATAAATACAACCTGCCCAATCTGCATCTGTGTAGGAAATAAGAGATAAATCCTTTCCTTTTGGATACCATAATCCAAACTCTCTTCCTTTGAGATATCTAAAAATTCTCTTCATTGCTAATACATCTGATTCCTTTGGTTCTGCTTGAAATCATGCCACATGTCCAACTGCCTGCATTACATCTAGTCTGGATGTTGTCACATATAGTAGGTTTCCAATCATTGACCTGTATTGCCTCTGATCTATAGACTTTGAATCATCATCTTTGCTTAACTTGCAACCGGTTTGCATGGGAGTGATAATTGGCTTGCAATCTTCCATTCCAAACCTCTTTAGCATTTCTCTAATATACTTGGTTTGAGAAATAAAAACTCCTTTGTTGCTTTACGTATCTGAAGTCCCATAAAGAATGATAGTTCTCCAAGTAATGACATTTAAAATTCATTATGCACATCCTTTGCAAATTTCTGGCTTAACCTGTTATCATCACTACCAAAAATAATATCATCAACATAAACTTCAATTAATAAAATATTACCTTGATTTATGTTGATGTATAGGTTGTTGTCTGCACTTCCTTTCCTGAACCCTTTATATTGTAGATATGTATCTAGTCTAGAGTACCATGCTCTAGGAGCTTGTTTTACACCATACAAGGCCTTATTTAATTTTCACACATAGTCTGCATTATCTAACAACTGAAATCCTTATGGTTGTTCAATGTAGACTTCTTCAAGTTCTCCATTCAGAAAATATGATTTTACGTCCATTTGATACACTTTAATATTTTTGGAGCATGCATAAGATAAAAGAAATTGGATTGCTTCCATTCTAGAAACTGGGGAAAATGTCTCTTCAAAGTCGATTCCTTCAACCTCTACATATCCTTTACATACCAATCTAGCTTTGTTCCTTGTAACCTGTCCATCTTCGTTCAATTTATTTATGTCTACCCACTTTGTGTCGATCACATTCTTATCCTTTGGTCTTGGAACCAATTCCCAAAAGTTATTTTTCTCTATTTGATCCAATTCTTCATCCATGGCCTTGTTCCAAAATTCATCCTTGCTGGCCTCTTCAAAATTGCTTGGTTCAATCGTAGATGTGAGTGTTGTGTGTTTTTTTTCTGGTGAACATATTCTTCTTCTAGTTTCAGCTCCTGCATCTTTGTTTTCGATAATCTGATCTGAAGGATGATTCTTTTGTACTCGTCTACTAGGTGTCTTTGGAGACACTTGTTGAACTTTCTCTTCTACTTCTGTTGGATTCTCTTCATCTTCCTCTTCTACTTCATTTTCATATTCTACTTCTTCTTCAAAAATTTGTTCCATTGATTCATTTTCTTCTTCCTTTGATTATGGTCTGCCTGTTTCATCAATTGTTACATTGATGCTTTCTACAACTTTGTTCAATCACATATTGTAGCACTTGTATGTGTTCCTTGTACTTGAGTAACCAACAAGTACTCCTTTTTCAACACGAGATTCAAACTTTCCCATTTTTCCATCTTCTCTTTTAATGTAGCATTTGCTTCCAAAAACTCTGAAGTGCTTCACATTTGTTGGTCTTCCTTTCCATAGCTCATAGGGAGTTTTTTTAGTTTTATTTCTGAGCATTACCTTGTTTTGAATGAAAAATTTTGTATGCATTGCCTATGTCCAAAATATATCTGTCAATTTGGAATACATTAGCATTGTTTGAGCCATTTCTTATACTGGCGTGTTCTTTCTTTCAACAACTCCATTCTGTTGAGGTGTCCTAGAAATGGAGAATTGTCTTTTTATTCCATGACTGATGCAGTAGTCCATAAATTCCTTTGAAGTGAACTCTCCTCCATTATCAGATCTCAAGCATTTGATTTTTGAATCCATTTCATTTTCAGCCATTTCCTTATATATCTTGAAGTTTTCAAAAGCTTCTGACTTATTCTTGATAAAACAAACCGCAACCATTCTTGTATAATCATCAACTAATAACATGAAGTATTTCTTACCTTTTAAACCCTTTTTGACAATGCTTGCATAAAGTGTTGGTTGGTTTCATGATTCGGGGCATTTCTTTGACCACTTCTCTTCTGCTGACTTTGACAAGGTTATCAAAATGTATGTGACCCATTCTTTTGTGCCATATCCAACTTTCATATTCCTTTCCTAGACAACACTTTTCATTTCCAATTTCACTTAATACATATATGTTGCTTGAATTTCTCGCAGCTATAGCAATCAATTTTCCTGAACCTTCTTTTCTTATCTCGCACTTTTGTGAATCAAAAGTAACTTTATGACCTTGGTCACACATTTGACTCACACTTGGAAGATTATGTTTCATATCTTCTACTAGTAGAACATTTTCTGCCTTGGTATTCTTGTTCCCAATTCTGGCTGTGCCTTTTCCAATGATTTTAGCTGAATCATCATCATTTATGAAGGAGACTGATCCATCTCTTTCTTTTCGTAATGTAAGAAATATGTCTCTATCACCTGTCATGTGTTTTGAAGAGCCATTATCAACATACCAATCACATTTCTTCTTCTTAGCTTGTAGAGTGAGTGTGCTTTCTTCATTGCTATACTGATCCTTCTTTCTTATCCATGTCCTTTTCCGAGGTTCCTGTCTATGACTGTTGTTATTCTATTATGGTTCTCTAGGAGGGATTGTCATTATGCAATATTTGTCCATGTGTCTAAAATTGTTACATTTGTAACATTCCACTTCAGTTCTCAGAGATTCAAACATGTTGTAACTTCTTCTCTGTGTTTCACTAGGCCTTCTTGGATAACCCCTTTGTGTATGAATTTCAAAGTTGTTTGTGTTCCTGTTGTTATCTCTACAATTCACAACTTTATGTCCAAAATTATTACATGCATAACCTAAACCAAAAAATATAGTTTGATACCTGGGAGTTGAATATCTTCTGAAAGGAGGTACTCTTATAAATTATTCTTCTTCCTAAGGCCTATATGTCAGTTGTTGATTATGAAATCTGAATCTTCTCAATGGAGGAGTGTCCCTATAATCTTCCTTGTAGATATTCCTATCCCCCTTGATTGTTTCTGCATAGATTTTTGGATATGTTTATTTCTCTATTGTTTTGGAGCTTGATCCTTTTTCTATCTGATTGTATCCAAGTCTAGACTTGTTATGATGAGATTTTTGACTGTTGATAATTTCATCCAAAACTTTTGAGTTGTTTTGCATATTTTTCTTTTGAAGATCCTTTATTAATGTGACAATATCTGCTTCCAAATTTCCAATGATCTTGTCTTTTTCTTCTAGTTGTTCTTTGAGTGGTTCTTCAATTCTTTTATCTTCTTCTATTTGAACCTTCAAATTTTTGATGATTTGTTTTAGTTCTTGAGTTTCTTCTTTCTTGTCTAGTAATACTTGTAGTTTTTTGTTTTTCTTCTTTTCTCTTATAATAACTTCTATGGCACACATTAATTCCTCTCGGTAGTCAAATTATGCCTCTTCAATTTCTTCTTTGACTTCTTCAGATTCTTCTCCAGCTTCTTCATATTCTTCTTCAGAGTATTCTTTATCAGAGTCTTCTACTGCCATCAATATAAATATTTGTGTCTCACTGTCACTGACTTCATCTTCATCTGATGATGAGATGTCTTCTTTGGTGCATATGCTTTTCTTGAAAACTTTATTTGTGGTTCTTTTGCCTTTATATGTTTGTTTGAATTTTGAGTAACCTTCATCATTTCTCTTTTTCTTATAAGGACATTTGTTAGAAAAATGATCAATACCATCACAATTAAAACAAATTAAAGGAATCTTACCTCTATACCTACCATTAGTTCCCTTGTTCAGTCTTTTGACAAAGTTGTCCACTTCTTCATCATCTTCCGAGACGTCACTGTTGTTGCTATGTTCTTCTTTTTGCCTTCCCTTTTGCTTCGACTTTTTGGATTCTTTGAATGCTTCTTTTTTTATATATGGATTTTCCTGTTCAGTTCTCATTCCATATGTTATGAAGATTACATGTAATTCATCCATTCTTATTCATTTTAGATCTGATCTTTCTTCTAGTGATGATATCTTAGGGTCAAATCTCATAGGAAGAGATCTTAGTACTTTTTGAACAATTACAGATTCTTTGATTTCTTCTCTCAATCCTATGATTGCATTTACTGTTTCATCAACTCATAAAAATTAAGCTGCAACATTCTCATCTTCCTTCATCTTAAGTTGTTCAAACTAACCTCTGTAAGTTTGAAGCTTTGTTTCTTTGAATTTTGAATCTCCTTCAAAACTATTTTGAAGTTTGTCCCAAATCTCTTTAGCGGATTTACAATGTGCAACTTTCGTGAATATTGTTTCACTAAGACCATTCATAAGTGCATTTTTTGCTTTGGAATTATTCTGATCGAGTTTCACTGCTTTGTCATTTGTTGGTGGAACTACTAGTGTTGTGTATCCATCTACAATTGATTGCCAAATTTCAAATCCTTGTGCCTGTATATATGTTTTCAACCTTATGCTCCAAAATGCATACTTTTGTCCATTGAACTATCATATTCCATTTTTATACAAGTTGTTTCTCTCCGTGATCTACCTTTCAGTGGTTAAACTGATTTCTAAAGGAACCTTCTCTGATACCAATTGTTGGATTACTGAGAGGGGGGGGTGAATCAGTAATAGAGAAATTTAATCCTTTTTGACCATATAATCCAAGTGTTATATCAATGTATCATTATCATCCAATAAGTATAGATTAAATAAGCAATGAACAAATGAACAATCATACACATACACAGTACATCATTATTTTACATGAAAACCCAAAGCGGGAGAAAACCATGGAATGCTTTTTCTTATATGTCTTGAAGAATTACATTAATTGGAAGCACCAACTTCCTTTGTTTTCCAGCTGCAACTGGAAGGAGGCTCCAACCCCCATGTTTCTCAGGCTACAACCTGAAGGAAGCTCCAAATCCCCTCGTATCTGGCTACAACCAGAAGGATGCTACAACCCCCTATTTTTTTTGGCTACAATTGGAAGGTGGCTACAACCACATGTCCCTGCCCCATCCAACCATCCTGAAGTAGAAGTATAATAATGGAACCGTTATCACACTATCACTGTGAGATATACCACTGTAAACCTGTACCAATAAAACTAAACCATGCATCAACTTGTACCTCAACATGTAATCAACCTGTACCATAAACAAGTGCATCAACCATGCACCAACCTGTACCAAGCAACATGTAATCAACATGTACCATAAACAAGTGCATCCAACCATGTACCAAGTATTTACCAATCATGTTTCAACTACTCATCAACTATGACTCATCAATATGTACCAACATCATCAACTATACACCTCATGTGTGTGCCAACTCATCAACTACTTGTCTCAACCATGTACCCAACATGTACCTTAACCAAAATTCCTCATCAATTTCATCATCAAAATATGATTTGTAACTCTATAATAGACCTAGTGTATATGATCACATACCTACAAACCTTCCTTAACTTTCACAACAAGAGACTAGCATTTTCATCAAAATTTTCTTTAGTCTCACATGACTAGTTTGGGATTAGTCAACAACCCTAAATTGAAATAATGATAACTATGTACCTGTAATGAATAAAGATCTGAAAGTAGTACACAATGTTATTCAGTTTGTTTTATACAATTCCTTCGGGTGTCACTACTTGGAACCTCTTAGAAAAGGAGTTATAGAAAAAATGTCATACCTTGTTGAATTCTAGCTTATTCTAGAGAGTGACCTTGTAGAGCGTACCCCACATGGAATATTTGTTGAATGGATCTAAAAACGTTATAAAAAATACTAAAACGTTTACTCTAACCAACACATTTGGTCTTACTGAATTTGGATTTGTTATGAATAAGTTATGACATTTTTACCCGAAACACATGTTTTAGAATAGTTTCAGGACTAGCCACAAACCCTATTTTCCATGAAGTGTAAATCCAAAAATACAAAGACCCATAAGATGAATGTTTTAACACTGATACTTGTATATGTTTCCTCCATGGCCTATCAACTTCATGGTCTGAATCATTCTAGAAAAAAAATTATTGTGAAAATGGTGAGATGACCTGTAAATAACATACCTTAGAAAGCATCATCAAAAGAATTTATCATCCCTTGAATTCCGACCTTCTTTTCTTCACCTTCCCTATGGAATTCATCTTACATATCATTTTGTTACCTCAGTCACCTATAGATATTCAATATGCTCAAGTTTTATGTAAAATGAAAGAGCCTTGCCTCTTATTTATATTCTCCAAATATCTTCCTTAGAAGCATCTTCTACGTCACTTAACCAATTTCTGTGTCACATAACCCATTTCTAGGTCACGTAACCTATTTCTACATCACTTAACCCATTTCTAGGTCACTTAACCTATTTCTAGGTCACTTAACCCATTTATAGGTCACTTAACCTATTTTCCTCATTTTTAGGGTAAACCACTTTCCATAATTAGAAAGTTCTCCATTACTTTATCATTTAAATATTCGTCCTTGACTTTGTCACCTCACTTTATCATTTAAATAATATTCTTTGGTTTTGTCACTTCACTTTATTATTTAAATAATCCTTCTTGACTTTGTCACTTTACTTTATCATTTAAGTAATAATTTCTTCTTTGCAAGCTCTTTGACTTCTTTGACCTTTTGGGGCTTCAAGTCAACATATGAGGATCCTCCAAATTTGTAAGGCCATAACTCTCAAACCATGAGGAGTTATGTGGCGTTCCACATACCACTAGAAATGACATGACATGTACTATCCATATAGAATAGTATTACCTTTAGATATATTAAAACTCATACAATTATACATGAAACAACCTTGGGTCCATTATCCAAACCTTTGTGCTACCGAACTTTCTTCAAGGGTTGACATCAATGAAAACCAACCTTAATCAACAATTTCATCACCAAACACCTAACCAATTAATAGAGTGAATAGAGAGAATTCAGAATGGAGAGATAGATATGGAACATTAAATCTCATAGTAATCGCCAAATCTTGAAGGAAGTGAAATTGTGAAGGAACTCAATGAAGCACATCATTTTCATGGGACCTTTGCATTAGTGTACCAACTAATTATTAACTACAAAATCATGAACTATGAAGTCTACAAATAATTCTATCTCTTTGGTGTAATGTTCTTTTGTGCGAAGGAAATTAAATCTAGGAAGGATTTTAAAATTCAAAGAGTCGATTCCCATATTATGACAACACTTTTTCTCTAATAGAATATCAAAGTGACGCAAATGCAATCACAAATTAAGAAATTAAGGGATGAAATAGCTAGGAAACAAGGAAAATATAAATATCTTGTGAATATGTTTAGTGATAAAAAATAAACTATTGTGAAAATATGAGGAAATTTCTAGCATAAAAGATCATGGCCAAAAACTACTTACACAAATCAAGAAATCAAAAGATAAAAAGCAATGTAATCATAAATTAGGACAAGAAAATCAAGATCGTGAAAAGAAATTATTGAAAAAAATTGAATAAATTTCCCACCTAAGGAACCTCAATCAAAGTTTGATTGAACAAATCCAATGGTTAAAAGAGGAGAAACCAAAGAATATATAACCTAAAAACAAAGATGACAAGATAGAATTGGGTTCTCAAGTAAATAATTTAGGGGATGAAAATTAATCTCTAGCCAATAAAGTCAATGAGTTAACATAGGAAGTGGAAAATCAAGAGAAAAATGAATCCCTAGTTACAAAAATTAAAGAATAAGAATCTTGTAAATAAATTAAGCGAACAAAACCAATCTCTCGCAAATGAAGTGCATATCCTATAATGTAAACTAGAAGACAAGATTAATAAGACAAAAGACCTAAAAAAACAATTATGAGCTTTAGAGTAAAATAAATGTGACCTACAAGCAAAAGGTCAAGCATCAATTCAACAAGATGTCACAATTCAATGTGATTGAGAATCTCAAGAGAAGTACGATGCCAAGAGAAAAACTAACAAAATCTTGTTAGATAAAGACAAGGAAATTTACCATTTGAAGAATCATAGACAAATCATGCTTACAAAAGTAAAAAAATTAAAACATAAGGATATACCAATCTTGAAACTAGACAAAGAGACATCCATGGATGTGAGTGAATCATGGAAGTTTTTAGAAGTTGAGAATGAAAATAAAGAGACGTTAACTAATCCAATTGAATAAAAAAAGTTCTTAGAATTTGATACTACAGTTAAAGAGACCTCAACGTAATTGATTGAAATTGACCATCAAATTGTCATTACTAATGAAGCTTTATCAATGGAAGAGCATCTAGAAAATGAGTTCAAGAAACAATCTGATGCCAAGTCAATATCTACAAATTCAATGATGATTGATGTTCCATTGATCATTGATTTAGTCATTGGTGCACCAATGAATATGAAAATATCACATATTAAAATGTTGACTCAAGTAAATCATGAAAAGATTAAGAAGGATTGGCTTATGAGGGTACCATATCGACACCCAAATCACAAAAGTTGTAGCATGCTATAATCAACATACCCATATCCAAAGGTATTAACTAGAGTCAATGTTGTAATTACATATTGAAGCATTTGAAGATCCATATGTTGGCCCTTGGTTATAGAAGGAAGAGAAGATCGAGGAAGAAAAGGTCAAACACAAACTCCATGGGAGACATAGTGACTGTCATTGGGTCGAAGTAAGCAAAAGAGCAGAAAAGCCAGAGCAAAGTATGGAAAAGAAAGTCGTTGGATGAGGAGATCGAGGATGAAAGATAAACAAGGAAGATGGATTGAGGACAACTCAGCAAGCAGAGAAAGCCACCATTGGATTCTTTGGAGCACCATGCGAGAAGGGAGGAAAGACAGGCTAGCTAATTCTTGAAAAGGTGGGTCAAGTTGACCTAGGCTTTTAGACACCTAGGGTTTTGGGTAATCAGGGTTTTGACACCTAGGTTTCAACCTAAGGCTGTCGGCGAGGGACTATAATGTATAAATAGAGGTCGAGAGTACCTAGGTCGGGTCAGTATTAGTGTTGGGTATTGATATTGATTGTTGTTGGTTGAGAGATTATTGTACTATGAGAGAGAGGAGTGCTGAGAGTGAGAGCCTTCTGTTATTGTAAGATCTTCAGTTGGGTACGAATATCAAGTCCTATAGCTGGGTGTGCAAGAAGGTGGGAGATAGAGGGAAGAAGA
The DNA here is from genome assembly GCA_009831015.1 of Picea engelmannii. Lineage (NCBI taxonomy): Eukaryota > Viridiplantae > Streptophyta > Pinopsida > Pinales > Pinaceae > Picea > Picea engelmannii. The sequence continues at coordinate 701,319 of ML777836.1, forward strand.
GAGAAGATCTACTGGCTAAGAGTGCAGATCAAAACTGTAAGCTTTATCTCGATATATCATAAGCATAGTTCTGTGGACGTAGCCCTAGAGAGAGGGTGAACCATGTATACTTTGTGTCATATGTGTGATTGATGCCTGGATCTCTATCATTGTTATACTGTTATTTTCATTATTGAGTTAGATCAGATTTATAGTTGCGCAGAGTAGATCTAGCTGATAATAGGTATATGAATGTTGCGGTATTGTTTTATTAGTTCAACTTGATATTCCCCTAGTTGTAGACATCTCTGTCGTGAAACCCCCCTCTTAGCTTCTTCGGCTGAGACTACATTTGCTTCACAGGCATTGTCGAAAAGGCCAGTAGCTAGGGCTTGTTGGTGTGCTCTTGGAGTGAACCCTGGGTCTACCCCTATGCCAACAAATGGTTCAGTTGTCAGGACCAGACTTTTTTTAAGGGAATGTCAAGGTGGTTCCCATCGAAGACAGAGATTCAAAAGTGGATAGAGGATCAAGAGAGGGACTTTTTTGAAGCCCGGAACAAGAACCCTAAACTAATTACTGAAGATTGGCTACAAAGATACATCTTCACCGACATTCACGAGAGCTTCTTTGGAGGAATCCACCAGGAGTTGTTTGAGTGGTTGGCTAGGTTAGTCAATACCCAGTTTGAGATAATATCTAGACCTCCTGTGGTTTGGACACCAACACTAATCCAGAAGGTCCAGAGAAGTAGATCATTGGTTTGATAGTACCATTGGAGGGTATATCACCGAATTTGTTGTTGATAGGGTAGAATCATATAGACAAGCCGAGAGATACTTTTTCAAAGGACCCAAAGGAATTTTTTTTCACTTTCTGAAGTTGAGAATCAAGATGTTGTTGCATGAAAAGAACGTCTTAAAGATACAGTAGATTGGTTGGACCTGAAAAGGCTAATGTTCAGAAATTCAGACAACGACAACGACACAGAAGCTGGACATATGTGCAATGGAAGAGTATTCAGAGGGGTTCACCTTGAGAACCTGTTTAAGAAAAACTACGGAGAAGAGAGTTTCTACAGTGGAGAAGAGGTAGATCTAACCGATGAAGAACATTCAGAACCCACCAGAATAGAAGAAGGGGAAGCTGAATAAATTCACCAAAGTAAGCTAGAAACCTCAAGAACTACGCAGATTACTGAAGTAAGTAACATTAACCCTCCTGTTGTTTCAATAGCACCAAGCAACCAGAATAGTCAGAACCACCAGAGTCTTCAGAGTGTTGTTACTAGCAACTCAACCTATATTCAGACAGGAAGCCTAGGGAACTCTATGGCAGATAATATGAGGCTCCCTATCTTCAGGGGAGATGGATATGAGGATCCCGATCAACACTGGTTCCTGTGTGAGGCCGTGTGTAATATTAAAAGTATCACTAATGAAGCCATCAAGAGAACCCAATTCAGCACTACACTAAGGGACTGTGTGTTGAGCTGGTACATGAAACTTGTCCAAGGACTGGCACATCCTAAGCCACTAACGAGATCAATAATGCACTGATTGTAGAGTTTAAGAAACCTAAGTTGGAGTCACAATGTATTACATAGCTAAAAGAGATCAAACAAAAGGTAGCAGAACCTGTTTGGGAGTTCGACTAGAGATTCAGGACCCTAACAGGCCGATTAAATTTTCAAATCCCCAATGAACAAAACAAAGAATGGTTCATCGCGACATTGTTACCACACATCATAGTCCCTTTGATGAAGTAGAATATTTCATCACAGGCAGAATCTTTGGAGATCGCCATGAAGATTGAATCAACACCTATGGGAGAATCTAGCTCAGGCATGAGCCAGATCTTGAGCCAGCTGACTAGTTTGTCTCTGCAGGTCGAGGATATGAAAAAGGACAAGGGGAAGGACAAAAGAGAAGATATATGGTGTGTAAGATGCATATATGAAGGTCATGATAAGGAACACTGTCCCTTATTTCATGATTATTTGGCCTCAGGAATGTCGAGCCCCTTGAAGCAAGTTAACCTGCCCTGGCGCGATGTATGCAGAAATATGCATCACCTAGGTGAGTGCTATTACATGCATAAGTATGTTCAGATACCCACAAACTTGTATTTCACATTATTTAAATCAGTGGGGCATGATGATCGAGATTATAGAGCTTACGATCTCATGCATGAGAGGTCGAGGGACATATACAAGATTCAAGGAAAAGTACAGCAAGAAGGAAACACTTCGCAGTACAACTCTCCAAGGAGAGGAAACTTCAATCCTTGTGGTGGATACAGAGGAGGAGGAGGAGGAGGAGGAGGTATGGGCCGAGGCCGAGGACAAATAATCTATTATAACTGCACGTAGCTAGGACAATTGGCAAGGGATTGTCAGAATCCTTGCACAACTTGTAGTTATTGTAACTCTTTTGAGCATGTCATAGAAGAATGCCCTGTGCTCCTGGCTAAGCTTCAGGAAATACAAGGACCCCAGCAGAACCCACAAGTGCAACTGATATATGTCGAACCACGTGGAACAGACCCTAGATTCATTGTTATTACTCGAGGAGGCACTGCTACAGGAGAATATAGAACAATCCAAAGAAAGATCGCAGAAGAGTCAAGTATCAGGAAAGCTATGGAGAAGACTTAGGATTTGATGCAAGGAAAGAAAGACAAATATTCGAGGAAGTAGGACAAGATTTCAAGGGGAACCAAGGATCCTCATCTAAAACATGACCATAAATAAAAAAATTATGGAATGCCTCAAGCATTTGATATATCGACTTCACCAAAAGAAGGAAAAGAGGTAAGTAAACTCATCAAATTTTTGTACACTTGTCTTAAGTTAATTCAGGATGAGAATGTTGTACAAGAGTTACAAAACCTAATTAGGCAGTATGAGATAGGAAAGGTAGACCCCTTACTAAACAGGACAATACACCAGATTGGTAAGAAGAGAAGAACAAACAAAGAATTACATTTGAATGCTCAAATAGGAGAGTATGATATAGACTATGTGGTCCTCGACTTAGGGTCATAGGTCAATGTCATGATGAAGAAAAATTGGGCATTAATGGGAAAACCGAAGTTGATTTATTCCCCTATCAGGCTTAGAATGGTTGATCAACAAGTTGTTAGCCCATTTGGACAATTGGAGCATGTCCCTGTGTACATCGATGGAGTTAGGACCTTTGCAGATTTTGAGGTAATTGAAATTGTTGATGATAGCTACCCTTACCCTGCATTGCTAGGAATTGATTAGGCCTTCAACAATTCTACTTTTGTTGATTTAAATAAAAGATGCATGAAATTTGAAAGAGCTGGACTTAGGGTCATTGCACCCTTAGATCCATATGAGGGTCTGCAATATACAGAGCCCATCAGAGAAGAAGACCATGCATATAATATGAAAAACATATATAAATTAACAGCTAGACAACATAGTTATATCAAACCTACTATCGATAGAAATCTAAGTTGGCAAAGTGACAATGTGTGTTCATCAGATTCAGAAGAAGTGTTGGAGAACTAGCAGAACTAGATGTATGAATTACCCACAAGGATATGTGCTCGACTAACCATAGAAGTTCATTGGATTGGTACAACAATAAGTAACTTGCCTACCTTTGATGGTATGAACCCTCTAGAAGCCTTCCTCTCATATTTTGAAACAAGTGTACTAGCACAATAGAGGTTGGTGGCTATGGATGAGGCCCTGAAAGCTACACCAACAAGATGGTGGGGGACGCACAAAAGAAATATTACAGACTGGACACAATGTCGAACCTTGATGACAGTGCGGTTCTCAGCACAAGTAGGAAGCTGCAAAGTGAGGTACACAGGCCGAAGCTACCCAAAGGACCATGTACGAAGCTGCGAAGAAGCCTGGAGTGACATTCCTCGAGAAAAATGGGTACACAGATTCATTAACATGATGGACACAACCCCTATTAACTGGTACCTTCAAGCGGAGCTGCGCCTCATCACTGCAGATTGGGAAGGTATGCTTCAAAATTTTGTACCCACCTTTTTGTTTGAAAGTGAATTTCCTTCAGTAGATCAAGCCCTACAGATTGTGAGGTAGAAAGTATTTAAGGAGGTATCTAGCCTCCCTTTGGGGAAATAAGAGGATGAATGGACTGCGCCATTCCAGAAACTACAGAGATGTTACAACATTAATGACGATGCAGATGATGATCTGAGGAAGGTAAACATTGTTGAGGCAGAAGGCCACAGGGATGTGGAAGGACCAGGAGTTGAGTTTCCATTCATTGGATAGTCTATCAATATAAATAAAGTCAATATTGGGATAGAGGAGACACTGAAGCTTGCCAATGTCGGAGATTACTGGGATGTTGCTACCATTGATAAAATTACATAATTACTGCACGAGTATCATGACTTGTTTCTGACCAAGTTCATTGATATGAAGGGTATCAAAGGACCAATGGGAGAGATGAGAATACCTTTTAAACTAGATGCGAAGCCAGTCAAGCAAAGACCCTACAGATTGAACCTGAAATATAAGGAAAAAGTGAAGATTGAGCTCGACAAAATGTTAGAAGCAGGGATTATTGAACCTGTCAAAGATTCGGAATAGATTAGACCTATGGTGGTGCAAGACAAGAAGATAGGTGAGATCAGGATCTGCGTAGATCTCAAGAAGCCGAATGATGCTTATTTTCATGATCCTTTCCCTACACCATTCACAGATGAAGTGTTGGATAATGTGGGAGGCCATGAGGTATATTCTTTTATAGATGGGTTTTCAGGATACCATAAGATCCAGATTGCCAAGGAGGATGGCCAAAATACCACATTTGCCATAGAATGGGGATCCTACCAATACACAGTGATGCCATTCGAACTGAAGAATGCCCCAACCATCTTCTCCAGGGTGGTGGTCGAAATGTTCAAATAATTTTTGCATAAGTTTTTAGAAGCCTATTTTGATGACTGGATTGTTTTTAGTTTGTTGAAAAGTCATATTGAACATCTAAGACTAATGTTGGACAAATGCAAGCAATGTCAAATTTCTTTAAATTTGAAGAAGTCCATCTTCTTCTTACCATTTGGAGTATTATTAGGACATATTGTATGCAAGCAAGGATTGTTGGTTGATCCATCAAAAATTGTAATTATAGTCGACTTACCGCCTCCTACTTTAGTCAAACAATTGTGCACTGCGCTAGGACATACTGGCTATTACAAGAAATTTATCAAAGGATATGCTCAGATTACTGCGCCAATGGAGAAGTTATTAAAGAAATACTATCAGTTTGGTTGGACAGACGAATGCTAGCAAAGATTCGACACACTAAAACAAAAGATGGTGATTGTGTCCATTTTGGTCTTTCCAGACTGGACCAAAGAATTTCATGTGCATGTCGATGCGTATTCTATTGCATTAGGAGAATTATTGGCACAACCTGGAGAAGGGGAGATCGACCATCCATTAGCATTTTCCAGCAGAAATCTATATGCAGCTGAAATCAATTACACTAATACAGAGAGAGAAGGATTAGCCATGGTGTACATGCTGCAAAAATTCCACCATTACTTACTAGGAGGACACTTTAAAATGTTTACTGATCACTCTATGATGAAGTACCTAGTCAACAAGCCAGTGTTGGGGGGGAGAATATGTAGATGGATTCTCTTGTTTCAAGAATATGATTTTGAGATCATAGTTAAGCTAGGAAGAATGAACAAGGGACCCGACCACCTATCGAGGTTGGAACATGGAGAAGAACCCACCGGTCTGGAGGATACACTACTGAATGCACAGTTTCTCTCCATTAGGAAGAAGGATGACCACTTCGCAGACATAGTCCAATTCCTGTCAACAGGAATTGATCCAATTGAGTATACAATTTCCCAGAAGAAACAGCTAGTGGTGCATGCTGCAGAATTTTCACTGATAGCTGGTCAGCTATATAAGATGGGACCTGATGAGATACTAAGAAGATGTGTTATGGAGGAAAAGAACCTGTTGATCCTCGCATAATCTCATGAAGGCATCGCAGGAGGACATTACGCAGGGAAAGAAACTACGCAGAAGGTTCTGCAAGTTGGACTTTGGTGGCCTACTTTACACAGAGATGTTAAAGAGTATACTAGAGCATGTGATGTGTGCCAGAGAGTTGGAAAACCATCCCGAAGAGATGAAATGCCACTAGCACTGCAGATGACCCTACAAGCATTTGAAAAGTGGGCCATTGACTTCATGGAACCTATAAACCCACTAAGAAAGCGCATAGGAGAAAGGTACATTATCACTGCGAAATAATACTTGACTAGATGGGCCGAAGCAAGAGAAATCAAGGATTGTAGTGCAACTACAGCTACACGTTTTATATTTGATAACATAATAACCAGGTTTGGATGCCCTAGGACCCTTATGAGCGATCAAGGCACTCATTTCATCAACAAGATAGTGGAAGCCCTGACCGAAGAATTTGTAGTTCACCATCAGAAGAGTACACCTTACCATCCACATGCAAACCGAACGGTTGAAGCATTCAACAAAATCTTGGAGACAACATTGACAAATATTTGCAGTGTGAATAGGGATGACTGGGATTTAAGAGTACCATCAGTGCTTTGGGCTGATAGAACCACTTTCAATAAATTAACAATGCATACCCCTTTCAAGTTGGTTTATGGTCTCGAAGTTGTTGTCCCAGTGGAGTACTTGGTACCAAGATTAAGAATTGCTGCATTTACAGACATGGATGATATTGCCGTTGTTTGTGAGAGGCTTGCCTAGCTGGTTGAACTAGAAGAAGACAGATTTATTGCAGGATTCCATCAACAGGTACAGAAGGAAAGAGAGAAGGCCTATCATGATAGACACATCAAGAAGAAGGCAATTAAGCAGGGTGATTTAGTACTGGTGTATGACAGTAAATTTATAAGACATCCAGGGAAGTTCAGAATGCATTGGCTTGGACCATATGAGATCACCTATGTTACAGAAGGAGGAGTTGTGAAGCTGAAGACACTAAAGGGGAAATGGAAAGAAGGATTAGTGAATGGGAGTCGGCTGAAGTTGTATTATGACAACCAGTTGCCTCACAGATCTTAGTAAAATAAAGGAGAAAAGGGTCTAGGTACCAGGTGTAGTTGAAACTAGGTACCAGACACAGAAAAGATAGTTTGCACAAGGATGGGAAGGAGGCATAAAGAAGAAATAAAAGGTTGCACTGTGCAGTCCAAAGTCGAAGTGAAACGGAAGGATCAGATCTGAAGTGCCTTGGGACAAGTCATAGGTGAGTGTTGGGGGCCTATTGGCCCTTGGTTATGGAAGGAAGTGAAGATCGAGGAAGAAAAGGTCAAACGCAAACTATGCGGGAGACATAGTGACTGTCACTGGGTTGAAGTAAGCAAAAGAGAAGAAAATCCAGAGCGAAGTATGGAAAAGAAAGTTGTTGGATGAGGAGATTGAGGATGACAGATCAACAAGGAAGATGGATTGAGGACAACTCAACAAGCATAGAAAGCCGCCATTGGATTCTTTGGAGCACTGCATGAGAAGGGAGGAAAGATAGGCTAGCAAAGCCCTGAAAAGGCAGGTCAAGTTGACTTAGGGTTTTGGACACCTAGGGTTTTGACACCTAGGTTTTGACCTAAGGCTGTCGGTGAGGGACTATAATGTATAAATAGAGGTGGAGAGGACCTAGGTCGGGTCGGTACTAGTGTTGGGTATTGATATTGATTATTGTTGGTTGAGAGATTATTGTACTATGAGAGAGAGGAGTGTTAAGAGTGAGATCCTTATAGTATTGTAAGATCTTTAGCTGGGTGTGAAGATCAAGTCCTGTAGCTGGGTGCACAGGAAGGTGGGAGACAGAGGGAAGAAGAGAGAAGATTTGCTAACTAAGAGCACAGATCAGAACTGTAATCTTTATCTCGATATATCATAAGCACAGTTCTATGGACGTAGCCCTAGAGAGAGGATGAACCACGGATACTTTGTGTCGTATGTGTGATTGATGTCTGGATCTCTATCATTGTTATACTGTTATTTGCATTATTGTGTTAGATCATATTTATAGCTGCGTAGAGTAGATCTAGCTGATAAGAGGTATATGAATTTTGCAGTATTGTTGTATTAGTTCCACTTGATATTCCCTTGGTTGTAGACATCTCTATCCTACAACCCCCCTCTTAGCTTCTTCGGGTGAGACTACATCTTCTTCGTAAGTGTTTCAGAAAGGGCCAGTAGGTAGGGCTTGTTGGTGCACTCTTGGAGTGAACCCTAGGTCTGCCCCTGTGCCAACACCATACTACTCAAAATAAACAACAAAGAAAATTGAATCCATAATCTTATCATCAAAGAGTTCAAGAAAGAATCCACTTAAAATGGATAGATTCTTTCTCTATGCAACAATATTGCTTAAATCTTTAGGTACCTTATCACCTTGTGTCCTCAACTTTATCAAGTAAGCGAAAGTTACAATAAGACAGACCGCTTTATCAAAAGAAGTGTTATTCTACATGTGCTTTGCAGATAAAGTATTTTTAAATGGAGGAAGACTTATAATATACCTAAAGTATATTACTACTATGTAATGCGAGAGAATCTCAGTTATCTTAGGGATGACACGACGAAGGACATTGCAGGGACGTGACAGAGTTGTTATGGTAGAAATTAAGCATCAAAGAATGTGATAGGTAGTTGAAATTGATAGATTGTTATAGATTTTATTGCGGATGTTACGATTCAGGAGGAGCACATTGTTGTGTTGAAGATAGAAGAACATGTGGAGGGAGAGAAGAGTCATTGAGGAAAGAAAAAAATGGAATTCAAATGTAACACCCTGTTTCCCCCAGTTTGTAAATATAACAGGACTGGCCAAGGACTATGGAAAACTCATAAGTATGAATATGTGATGTAAATGAACCTACAGGAAGAGGTCAATGAATGTGAATAACATTCTGAATTTTATTGCAGGACTGCTAATGAGGGGATGTGCATAAAAAGAGACCACGATGGCAGTGGAAGGCACCTAAAAAGGTGGCGTTAACTTCCACCGAGAATTAAATACCGTATTTGGACTCCACTGGCCCGTAGAACCAAAAGCAGCTCGATGGCCCTGAAATTCAATGCCTCACAGGCTGGTAGGCGGATGGATTGATGAGGGATGGGATGGGGAACCGCCCATCTGTAGAGTCGTCAGGCATGACCGACGCGAGGGTAATCGTGCCACATGCAACCTCGCGAGAGGATAAGGCGTATGGAAGAGACGATTGAAAGGGAAGACGCGAGGGGAACTCTGGAAATTTTACGTAGAGTGAGTGATAGCAGAGAGGAAGGATTGCAACCTTCACTCCTGGTCACTGGCAGACAGAGAGACGTAGTCTCAGACCATCGTGGTCTCAGCTCGGGGGTGGCTAGTGGTAAATCCGTTGGGAGTCGTTGAGCCTACGGTTGGGTGGAAACGATCACCCCTCTCAGCAGTTGCACCCATCTCTAGTGTTATTTTCGGATAAGTGTTTTTACATAATTGTATCTTGAAATTATAGAACGATGTATATGATCATAGAACTGTCAAATTATGAATGATTTCTATGTAAGAACGTCTGTGCAGTGCATGATAAGAATGAATAGATATATTCTCATAACAGAGGAAACCACGCATGATATGCGTGGATAAAGAAATTTTATTTATGCCTAGATTGAAATAAGTTAGGTTCCCAGCCCGTTCTTGGGAAGTTTCTTTCCCTTATCTGTCTCCAGGGATACCCGGTACAGATCTCTTCACAGAGATTTCCTCTTTAGAAAGGTTCACAAAGGACCCAGGAAAGGGACTTGAACACATAAGTCTTAACAACCTTGTATAAAGAGGAACGACCATGTTAAGTCCTGAAGTAGCAACGTAGGGATAAGTGTTGATCAATGGATGAGATCCTGTCAGAGAGTCTGCAGTCATTCATGATCATTGAATCGAGGGAATAAATGAGGGTGTTAACTGCCATTAACCCTTTTTCCTCTATCTTCGTGAATAGAGAGGAAATCTGAATCGTAGACCCCCAGGCTCCATGAGAGCATTTGGACCGTTGATTTTTCCACGTCCAAAGAGTAGTAGAAAAGGGCGCAGCATCGGGACCGATCTGGATCGTCAGATCTGAACTAGGAATCCCAACAGCCATTAGATCTATAGGGAGATAGACGAGGGTTAAGCCTCGTGAATAGGGGCAAAATGAAAGGATCAGAGCCATCCATCCGAGGAGGACAGGTGGCAGAGATCCAGGGATATCGTGAGCTCGTAGGTTCGCGGGGTAGGAGTCCAAAAGTTGGATGCTCCAAGTCGCGAGTGGAAAAGCCATGAGAGGATCAGAGACGTCCATCCGAGGAGGACATGTGGCAGAGATCTAAGGATCTTGTGAGCTCGGAGGTTCGCGGGGTAGGAATCAAAAATTTGGATGCTCCAAGTCACGAGTGGAGAAGCCACGAGAGGATCAGAGTCGTCCATCCGAGGAGGACAGGTGGCAGAGATCTAGGGATCTCGTGAGCTCGGAGGTTCGCGGGGTAGGAGTCCAAAAGTTGGATGCTCCAAGTCACGAGTGGCGAAGCTACGAGAGGATCAGAGCTGTCCATCCGAGGAGGACAGGTGGCAGAAGACCCAGGGATCTCGTGAGCTTGGAGGTTCACGAGGTAAGAGCCCAAAGTTTGGATGCTCCAAGTCGCGAGTGGCGAACCCATGAGAGGATCAGGACCGTCCATCTGAGGAGGACAGGTGGCAGAGATCCAGGGATCTCGCTACCTCGGAGGTTCGCGAGGTAAGAGCCCAAAGTTTGGATGCTCCAAGTCGCGAGTGGCGAAGCCATGAGAGGATCAGGACCGTCCATCCGAGGAGGACAGGTTGCAGAGATCTAGGGATTTCGCTACCTCGGAGGTTCGCGAGGTAAGAGCCCAAAGTTTGGATGCTCCAAGTCATGAGTGGCGAAGCGACGAGAGGATCAGGACCGTCCATCCGAGGAGGACAGGTGGCAGAGATCCAAGGATCTCGCTACCTCGGAGGTTCGCGAGGTAAGAGCCCAAAGTTTGGATGCTCCAAGTCGCGAGTGGTGAAGCCACGAGAGGATCAGGACCTTCCAACCGAGGAGGACAGGTGGCAGAGATCCAGGGATATTGCTACCTCGGAAGTTCGCGAGGTAAGAGCCCAAAGGTTGGGTGCTCCAAGTCGCGAGTAGCGAAGTGCCAAGAGCCGAGCACGAGAGAACACATGGAAAAAATTCAAGGTGGGGCCCGCGTGATTGACGGGTGGACACGCATCACCTAGAGAAGGGAGTCAATGCTTCGTTGACTCCTCGTGTCTCGGGGATTCGCAGGAGAAGGGAATTAAAGCTCAACACTTGGACTTACGAAGTCACAAGTAGCGAGATCATGAGAGGGAAAATTAAATATCGCCTCTCGAGGGTTCATGAAGGGAAGGTGCCAAGATTCGATGCTACAACTCACGAAGGGGTGAGTTGCGAGCAGTGCGAAGGGAAGATCAACCTTCGTTGACTTTCAAGTCTCGGAGGATCGCATAAGGGAGGAGCGAGAATTCAACCATTGACCTCATTAACAGGCAAGTAGCAAGAGGAGCTAGAGTTTAACCTAGCCGACGGTCATGCGCAGAGGACGCTGACAGAAGGAAGCTATACCCATTTCGTGATCTTGGGTATCGGTGATTTGTGAAGAAAATTCGAGGGTCTTCCACTCACGACTCGTGAGGTCGCGAGTTATGAAGGGCACTTGCATTTAAGCGCGTATGTGGTCCTATCGAACTAGGGGCTAAAGAAAGGGAGCTAGTGCTTTGTCGTTAAGCGGCGGGTAGATCTGGATGGCCAAAATCTATGCGCCCAGATCTACGGCCAAGGTTTCATTTCGAAGCCCCCTCGCCATTCTACCTTCAAGATTGGACTCAATCGTATCGTTGAGACGTGAAACACGAAAAGGCACTTGGTTTGTTCGGCCTATGGTCCTAACCCACGATCACAGGGAGGTGAACGGGGAATAACTAGCCTGCACTACACCCCCGTAGGACTTCGGGGATTCTGTCCCTTGGGGAAAAACAAATTTTTTTATTACGTTATAGTGGGTGTGTTACAAAGTGGTATCAGAGCGTGGTTACAATACTCGGCCTGATTGGGCTCATGCACGAGTCGCGCATAAACCGCATTCGAAGCACTCTTACGAGGAGTAATCCGCTGACTTAACTCTCTTGTCCAGGATTAAGAACTTGGAAAATGAGAACCTGACTGTGAATGCATGTGAAAGAGTTATGAATTTGTGTGCAATTTATAAAAATAAATTTAACTCTTGACTAACAGCCAACGTTTGTCTTTTCACTCAAGCGGACGATCAACCGCGGGAATCCACAGACGCAGAGTATGGTGACTCACCAAGAGGTGGGAGAAGGCTCGCACAACAGAGACAAGGATTCCGATGAGAGAAGAGCAATAGGAACCCCTCCAGACCTAGCTGAGACTGTGAGGAGTCTCATGGTCGAATTGCAAAGATGCAAGGTCGATAATGAAAGGATGATGAAAGAACAAGAAAAGAAAATAGAAATTAATGCAGTCCTACTGCAGAGCTTATCCGACCTACAACGACAAATGCAGCATGAACCTGAGGTGCATAATCGTGGTTGTGTCAGTAGCCACACTGAGAGAAGCACATCCAGAAAGGTCCACCCTAGAGGTAAAGGACCAATGCCAGACGATTCCACTGAGAAGGAAGCTGGTGATTCAGAAGGTTCTTCCAGTAGTAGGACCAGTTCCTATTCCCAAAAGAAACGAAAGAAGCAAAAGACTTCCAAGAGTCATAAATTTGAGGAATTTAAAAAGGAAAAACCTCCCTCCTTCGATGGCGAGATAAAGAAGGGACAGGAAGTTGAGGCTTGGCTACTCGGACTGAAGAAATATTTCAGAGTCCATGACTTTTCAGAGAATTTGAAGGCCCGAGTGGCCACTTTCAATCTGAATGGAAAGGCTTCCATCTAGTGGGAAGACCTTAAGAATATGAAAGGGGTCCACGAGGAGGACCTGTCTTGGAAATGGTTCGAGAAGTACTTCTGGAAGAAGTATTTTTCGGAAAGGTATTTCGACAAGAAGGCTAAAGAGTTTTATGAACTCAAACTAGGACAACTTACTATGGAGGAGTATGTCAACAAATTCCTTGACTTACTAAGATATGTACCCTACATCAAAGGAGAGAAGGCGAAGGCCCAACGCTTCATCAGTGGGCTACCCAAAGAATACCGGAAACGAATCGAATTCGACGAGCCAAAGACCCTAGAAGACACTATACGAAAGGCAACATATTGTCATGAACAATATGGACATCGGGCAGAGTCTCGTGGAGACTGGAAACAAAAGAATGGTTCAAAATTTCAGAAGAAAGGGAGAAAATCCTCG
>ML777836.1:759607-795912 GCA_009831015.1 Picea engelmannii
CAAAGCGAAATTCATTAAAACAGTGTTTCAGCAAACAATAGTTTAAACAAAGCATGAACAAAAATTATACTAACACACTTCTAACTAATGGGTGAATCTTGTGATGAAGGTGGGCCCTCCCTTCTCACAAGATTCCCCTGAACAAAGAGCTAGAAAAGGATACTCAAAGCAGTCTTATAGTCATCTGTCGAAATATCACATTACAATTTGAAAGAATAGAATACGTCCCGCTTCTCTGGAGTTGCTTCAATACATCAAAACTTGGATATCGCAAATGGTGATTTCCTCTGATTTAAAGAGGAAATCCCTTCAATACAATCATTACAATGCATATCTGAATCATATCCTAAGTCGGATCTTCTTTCTAAATCAGCATAGGATGTCCTAGTCTCACGCAACCGAATGCTATTACAAGAACTGAACGAGGTATTGTTGTTACGGCTGGTGTAATAGCTTCTTCTCATCGTTGCTGATGCTGTTTCAGCATTGCAATTCGCGGGCTGTTTCAGCCACGTGAATTGCGCTCTGACTGCATTGACTGCATTGACGTGAATTGTGTGAATTGTATACCTTTGAGATGATCAGATAAAGTGATAGTATGAGTCTAAATGTAGGTGATCAAGAGTATAATGGTGGCAAAAAGTATAGGCAAAAAGGTACATTGTGTGGTCCTAACAAGCTACATCTCCATATTGACTCCATCTAAGCTCCCCGACTCTCAACAAAGATTCAGAATAAAAAAGGACTCCAAAATAGGTTCTTCACACAAAAAATATGATATCAAAGACATAGACATAGATAAAATTAGATTCCTCAACCTACCTAATACATATTCTATTTATACTACAAAAATGGGTTAAAAACCCTTACAATATGACTCCAAAACCCTAACCCTAACATGGCTAGGTTTGTCCACATTTTCATTGTATTTTCGTAAATCCTGTCGTGCACCCTGATTTTCCTCAAAACATGATGCTCTCTCCTTCTTGGTACCATCTGCCTCATTTTGTTGTGCTTACTCCCAAAAATTCCTTCTCCAACATGCCCCCAACACTAACATGTGGCTCGTCCCGAGCCACTTAGACTAAGTTCACTTGTTCCAGTGCTACCTCCAGTGCATGAAATTTATTTTCTAACTCTATCACTTTCTACTTAGCATGTGCACTCTTTTCTACCACTATCTCCACATCCTGCACTATTGTATGCTCCTTCATCCCTTCCATTCTTTCTGCATGTACATGTTCCAGTCTTCCTTTATTTGTTTTCAATTCTTCTATCATTCTTCGGGCCTCTTGCTGAAATGGCTCCAACTGAGCATGCCTTGATTGTTTTTCTTCTTGTGTGGTATTTACCTATGCTTGTAGATTTTTCATTTCTTGTGTGATCGTTAGTCTCAAGGATATGGCCATTATATTCTACTTCTTCTTTAAGTCCTGAACTGCAACGTTCATCTTTTCTTCTCTCTACTCCAACTATTGGATACTCTCATCTTCTTCCAAGCTAGTGCAAATGTGTGCAGTCCTGTCATACAATTCTGCCATGTCTTCCACTTCCTGCGCTATGTTATCTATGTGCATAGTAGTTTCCTTCTCTCTCTGTTCCCTCACCTCTGGGGGTGTGCTTGGAGTCAATTTTTATACTAACTCTTATATCTCCTACTTGTATCTCTCCATGGTTTGTGCATTTTTTTGTAACTTTTATTATATTGTGACCTTTGGTTCCTACGTGCAATTTGGTATGATATTGTATACTTATGTGAGTTTCTTTTCTAGTTTATCTGTGCATTATTTCTCTTCCTCCTTCTCCAACATTATTTGTTCACAAGTTACCTGCAAAATATCCTTAACCTCCTCGACGAGCGCTAGGTTGGTGGAATCTTCCCTAGCTCTAGAATGAACCTCTTGCATCACACTCGTCTATAACCAATATAATTCCTTTGTGGGTATGTTTGCTAGAACCAACTCTATATGTTCTATTTCCTTCACTTGTTTATGCGTTGTGTTATCCTCCATTTCCTACATTTCTTGTGTGACCTTAAACCTCTCACTACTCTTTAATACTATATGCATAGTCTCTTGTTGTTCTTTCTACATTGGTGCTTCCTGTACTTTTTATTTCTACTACGATATCAGATGATGCACTATATTTAGCTACACCCTCTGTAAAATGTCATGAATTTCTACTAGCTTCTACATAGTCTCCTCTCTCTATGCTTCAATGATAAGTATTTCTTTATCCCCTCTATCCTGGACTTTATCTACAGAGAATTATGCATCATCTTCTATAATAGTAAGTAATTGAGGATTCTTTCGGTACTTCATTTTCTTCCTTATTTCTCCCTCCTGTGTTCTATTCTTTTTTTTCGTTGGATTTGAGGTCTATGCCTCATTTTTCTTCCTGTCTACTTCGTCATCCTTTACTTCCTTTTGGTGAGAGCTATTTCCCTTTACCTCCTCTCCATCCAATTTTACTCCTTCCCTTGAAACAATGTCTTTATTCCTTTCCTTCTTGCTTGTTTCATTACTTCCTGAGGCTTGACTGTGCTCTGTAGCCTTCCTTGTATTGTCTGTTGGACCGTCGGTCTTCTTTGATGGGTTTGCTTCTACTTGTTCCTTGGGTTTTGTTCCTTTCTTCTGTGTTATAGGAACTTTCCACTATGCATGTCAGTCCTTCACGATCTAGTATACTTCCTCACGTGATGTGAAATACCTCATTTCTAACCACTTCTTCTTTGGATCTCTTCTTTCCTGAATACACATGTGGTGTCTTGAAGCCTTAAAGTTCGCAATACCCTTGTTTTCCTTGACTACTTCAATTGATATTGTCCACACATTATCTTTCTTTTGCTGCATATCTTCTAGGAACATGGTAAACACTGTGTTGTTTGCCTGTTTATTCTTATTGTCCTTTGCGTTCCATAAAGTTGTGTACCGCGGTGTGTGACATTTCCCTTTCATGTCCATAAATGTTGTGAATTTGGGTTCCTTCTAGCCTACCAATGCTACCAATATCAAGAGCTAAGAGTAATGAATTTTTTTCCCATTATCTTTTGCATCCTTATAGTCTATCAAAAATTGGTTCAACATTGCCCAGTTGTTGTTATGACTCATGTCGGGGCCTCTTCCTTTCTACATTTCCTCAAATGTTTTCAGGCCATAAGTTTAGTTGAAAACCTCATCACATGATTGTTGATATCCTTTATTATTATTCCCCTGTTTCCCATGTCTGTCCCAAACTGTGCTTTGACTTCTTCCACAATATCCTTGTCCCTCACTTTGTTGTCCAAGTAATCTTTTGGTTTTACACCGCTGGAAGGAAACCTTGTAATTTCTTCTATAAGGTCTATGTCTATATGGACCGGCATGTCCATCCACATGATATCTCCATGTAACCTTGCCAACAGTTTCTTCACATAGTTTCCCACATCCTTACCGCGCCCGAAATGCGGTATTTCCAACAAGTTCATGATACCAGAATTATATAGTCATGTGATCCACTGCGTGAGCTCCAAAATTGGTTTTCCTAAGGGTCCTGCCTCCTCCTTTCTTTATAAATAGATTTCCCACACAAGGTCAGGAAACTTTGTCGTGTTTGTTACATCATGATATTCATACTTCAATTTCGCCACTTTCCCTAGCATGTGTTCGACTGCAACTACAATGTTTGGGATATTAGGGAGTGTTATCTATACTAGGGTGTGTTTGCTTGGTACTTTTATTTTTTTTCCCGTGGCTAGGTTTTCCTCTGTAAATTATTTCTCGACTTCTTCTTCTTGTTCATGCTCTGTGTGCACCATTCTTAGGGTTTCTCTGCTAGGGTTTGCTTGGATAACTTATGTCGCTTCTTCTTGTGGGTTTTCTTCTTCAATCCTTGTCGAGATGATATATTCAGTTTCAGCGGTAGGGATATCATCCACATTGACCACTCCATTCATTTATTATGACGATTTATTATAGCTACGGGTCCTTCGTGAGAACTAGCTTGGTTTTTCGAACTTTAGCGGCGCCATCTTCTTTCTTTTAGAAAAAATGACTGTAGATCTCGGATAGGTCCTTCACAATATTCTACTTACTAGCACTCTGGTTGCTCTATCTCTCGGTCGCTCAAAAATAACAAGTGTTTTTCATTTTCCCATCTTTTCCCTCTTTATAGACTCTATCATTAATGCTCTAATGCATTTGTTCTTTTTCGTTCACATGTTTTCCACTTTCCCAGTTATTTCTTTGTTCCATTTCACGGTGTTTAACGTTCTTACATGCAGGCTTATGAATATTTTTGCACCAACTTTATATCTTGTTGCACGTTGTCATTCCCAACTATTTTGCTATCACTTATTCCTCTAACTACTTCTTTTTGGATTTTTCTTTATTTTTTCCAGCTTTGTCTTCCTTTTTCTTCTTTTAACTCCTGCTATTTACAATATGTACAAGTATACTTGTTGCGCTGCAACTAATGAAGGTTAGTAGGTCTATTTTCCCTATATAGTTTCAATCGACTACCATTCATCAGTCCTTGAACTTCCTTTCCTGGTAAGTCTTGCAGTTGTACATCACCTCCATCTGTGACAAACTTTATCTGATATGGCCCTTGCCAATGCATTCTAAGCTTCCCTAGGTTTTGCAAAAACTTACTATCATAGAGGAGAACCAGATATCCTTCCTTAAATTCTTCTTCTTGATATGTATTTCATGCCATGCTTTATCCTTTTCTTTTTGTACCTCCTAATGGAAACCTGCTATGATTCTTTCCTCTTCTAATTCCATCAGTTGAACCAATATTTCTCGTGTTGCTCCTCTTTTTGTCATATCTGTAATTATTGCAATGAGAAGACTTGGTATCAAATAATCTAAGGGAATTATTGTTTCTTTTCCATACACCAATCTAAAGGGTGTCTTCCATGTTAGCTTCTTGAAGGTAGTTCTATAAGCCCAAAGTATCGTCGGTAACTTTAAATCCAAATCATCTCTATTTACATTACAAAACTTTGTCAAGGCATTCTCCAAAATCTTGTTAAAGGCTTCCATTGTCCCATTTTCTTGAGGGTGATACAGAGTACTCTTCCGGTGATGTATATTAAACTCTTCAAGTATGGCCTCAATTGTATTGTTGATGAAGTGAGTGCCCTAATCACTCATCAATATTCTTGCGCATCCAAATCTTGTCACTGCATGTTCAAATAAAAATCGTGTTGCATTTTTTGCACTTCAATCCTTCACTGGTGTTGCCTCATCCCTTCTCGTTAAGTATTATGTCACTGTGATAATATATATGGATCTCGATCTTCTGGTTGGTGGATTAATTGGACCTACAAATTCTACTGCCCATTTATCAAACACTTGTAAATTTACTTGAGGTCTCAATGGCATCTCATCCCTCTTGGATGGTTTCCAAAATATTTGAAAAATATCGCACTTCTAATAGTATTCCTTTGAATCCTTGTGGATTGTTGGCCACCATAATCCTAGGAGCAATACCATATGCATAGTATATTTTTCTGTGTAGTTTCCTCCTGCAATCCCTTCATGTGACTCTGCCAAAATAATAGGCCTTTCATGTTCCATCACACATCTTCTCAATATGTTATATTCTCCAAGTTTTTATAAATGACCTGCAATCAACTGATAATCTGCAGCTTTGAACACGAATTTTTTCTTCTGCGCAGTAGTAAATTATCTTGGTGAAAATCATGTACTCAAAAACACAATAATGTCAACAAAATACTCATAAGCTATATGTATTGAAAACAATTGTCCATATGGAAATTTGTCTTCCAAGTTATTGGGTTCTTCTCCATTAGTTATCCTGGATAAGTGATCTAGTCTTGCATTCAATCTTCCAGGCTCCACCACAAATTAAAAGTCAAATTCTTGGAACAAAAGTATCCATCTACATATCCTTCCCCCCAACACTGACTTATTGACTAAATATATAAGAGCATAATGATCTGTGAACATCTTAAAATTTTTCCCTAACACGTAATGTATGTATTTCTGCAAATCATACACCATAGGTAGCCCTTCCCTTTATGTAGTGTTATAGTTATGTTATGAATCTGATAACTTTCTGCTGGAAAATGAAAAAGGGTGATCTATATCATCTTCTCCTGGTTGGGTTAATATTTCTCCTAATGTTATTGCAGATGCATCCACATGCACATGAAATTATTTTTCCCAATCTGGAAATAATAAAATATGTGCAGTAACCATCTTCTCCTTCAAAATATCCAAACTTTGTTGGTATTCATCATTCCATTGATACTTAGTGTCCTTCTTCAACAAATTCTCCATTGGCGCAGTAATCTATGCATATCCCCTTATGAAATTCCTGTATTATCATGTATGGCCCAATGTACTCTTCAACTGACGCACTGAATTTGGTGGTGGTAAGTTAACTATGAAAATAATTTTAGCAGGATCAACCAATAGACCTTGTTTACACACAACATGTCCTAACATAATCCCAAAAGGTGAGTTGAAAATACATTTCTTAATGTTCAATGATATCTGACATTGTATTTATCTGTCTAACATCAGCCTTAATACTTCTAGATGATCCTTCAACAAATTGAACAATATCCAATCATCCAAGTAAACCTCCAAAAATTTATGAATGAAGTCCTTAAAATATACTACTACTACCCTTGAAAAAATTGTTGGTGTATTCTTCAATCCAAATGGCATAATTGTATACTGAAATGATCCCCACTCTGTAGAAAATGTAGTTTTGTGTCTATATTTTGGTGCAATCCTAATCTGATGATATCTTGAGAATCCATCTATAAAATAATAAGCTTCTTGACCCCCTACATTCTCCAAAAAATTGTTTGTAAATGGGGTAGGAAAAATATCATGTAGGCAAGCATCATTCAATTTTCTCAAATCTACACAAATACTAATCCCTCCTTGCGTATTTTCCTACACCACCATAGGGATGATCCATTCTTACTCTTCTACAGGTTCTATGACACCAGCTTCTAGCATCTTGTCAATTTTTTCTTTCACTTTCCCTTTGTATATTGGATTCAATATGTAAGGTCTCTATATGACAGGTCTTGCTTCTGGATTCAAAGGGATCTTGATCTCTCCTATCTCTCCTACTAACCCCTTCATCTCTAAGAATGTTGTTGGAAATAAGTCACTATACTCGCACAATAATTATGTGATCCTTTCTACTGTTTGTTTATCTCAATAATCTCCAATACTTGACATTTTTGGGTTTTATGCAGTTCCAATGTTGACCTTCTTGATCTTTAATAGTGTAGCATAATATTTTGATTCTAGCTTGGAACCTTCTACTTCTCTTTCACCTTCTACTTCTAGAATTTTTATATTGTGCAGATTATCTTCTATTAGACCTTCTTCTTCTGCGACATGATAACAATGTAGCAATTGTTTAACTCTCTATCTAGTATGCATCTGATATGTTGGGATTATTTCAAATTCCGGTTCATCAAATATTTTGTCTCTTACCACTTTCAATGTTGTATCAATTTATGGATTATCATGCTCAAAGGAAAATGTAACTACAAAATTGTGTTGTGTCTCTTCCTAGTTAGCAGTTTCTGTGCGTTATTCCTGTTCAATGTACCAGTTCTTTGGAATGCCTTCTATTTTGTGAATAAAATGGTGTGGCCATTCTTCTAGTGGTACTAATATCCATTGAACCATGCACTTATCTACATGTTCTTGAGGTTGTCCAAATCCCTCATATTTCTCCTCATATCTATGCTCCTGCTCCATGCCAAATCTAATGTGCAGTAACCTTTTGCACTGAAACCAATTGTTGATATTTACCTTGTATGTACCCCACCATCTTGCAAGTGTATCTTTTAAGGAAATATCTAATGCTGGTAATCTCTGATTTTCCATAACCTCTACCTCAAACTTCATTAAAAATTATTCTAAGTCATTATGACCATAAAAAATAAGAGGTTCTCTTACCTCTGTACCAACCCATCTCAGCGCACACGTCATTCTGGTGCATCTTCTGGTAGATAATTCATGTAGTCATTTTTGCCAGTTTTCCAGTCCAGTGTCAGAGTCTGAAGCACAAGAACTAATACTCCTCCAACTGAGCATGCCATTTATAGTTGGGTTGATATAATCATCTTTGCCTGCAGTAGTTCTATATAGTTGATTTACATCTTATGTCAGAATATTGTCTGTCGCATGTTCCACATACCTGCCTCCTTCTGAGGGGTATACTGGCGTAATAACTCTGTATTCTCCAGACTCAAATATCATCTTCCTTGTCTTCAAATTAATAATAGTATATTTATCAAAATCCCAATCTAGACCCAAAAGTGTTGGATATGGTGAAGTGTTTTCCACTATATCAATGACTTCAAAATCAGTCATAGTGCACACACCATCTAAATCTACTGGGAATCCCCTTCAACCTACCAATTGGAACCACTCTATGTTGATTTTCCAACTTCAACTGAATAGGTGAATACCCTAATTGAGGTTCTCCCATAGCTTCCCAAGTATTCTTTGGTACAACATTGACTTCAGACCCTAAGTCTAGTATGATACCCCCCATATTGAATTCTCATATGTTGTCATTCAATCTAAATTCTCTGCTAGTTCTTCTCTTCTTTCGAACTTGATTTACTCATTTTACCCCTTCTTCCCTAGGATTACACTTTTCTAACAAATTCTGCAGTACCTGTAAGGAATTGTTATCATTCAATAATTTGACATGGGTTCCCAAAACGTTTCTTAAGTTAATTTATTTTTCGAAAGACTTCTCTTTGCTAGTCTGATCAAATAATGAAGGCATGCCATACACTGGTATCTCATTTTCTTTTTTTGTCCCTGAAGTAGATGCAATATTTTCTTTCATAATCTCCTTCCTAGCTTCTTTAAATATCTCTTTCTCTTTGCGTGCATCAAACTTCTGTCACCGACATTGTATTATTCCTAACCCACTGGTATTGATCTTGATCCTTCTTGGCTATATCTTCTCATGTCTTAGCTCCACCTCTAGTAACTATGTTAATCTTCTTCTCGTCCTCTTCTCTATTTTTTCACCCTGATCCATCACACGTTATGATTGGTTTGGTTCCTCTTGTCCTGTATTTTTATCAAGAGAGTGGGGAATTCTTCTATTTCATGGTTTGTTGCAAGACAATACATACATGTCGCAGGTGGTTGTGGGCAGTCTCTTGCATAGTTCCCTAGTTTCTGACAGTTATGACTAATAATTGGTCCTCGACCTCCTCCAAAGCCTCTTCCTCCACGACCTCCTCCTTTGAAGCCTCTTATGCTTCCATGATTATCTCTGCGCGGTGTATTATACTACGATCCTTGATTATACTACAGATGTGCATTATTGTAATATGGTGGTGTTGCACATTGTTGTGTAGTATTATACTGATGTTTCCCTTGAAATCGCTATGCATTATATTGTGGTTTTGCTACAAACTATTGTGTGGGATTATACTGTGGTTGTTTCACATTATTATATTGCGATTTTTGTGTATTTTATCATGTTAGATGTTCATCTCACACTCTTTATGTATCTGTAATCCTTTATTTCATCATTTACAAGGTTCTATAGTCCTTGTCTTCGTGTCCAATTAACTTACAAAAGTTACAAAATGTACTCTTTGGTATTGTTTAGTACTTCTGCATCAGGGGAAATGATATGGATCATGCCCATGTGTTTTTGAAATCTCACACCATGGTCCTATTGAAACTAAAGGGTTTGGCATACCTACTCCAATATATTGTACAAATAATGGACACTCATTCTTGTGATGGCCTTTTGTCTTGCACATTGTACACCAAACATCTTCTCTTTTCTCCTTCCCTTTGTTCTGATTGAACTTGAATGTTAAGTTATTTAGATCTTGATTCAACTCTTCCACAACTAGATTTGTATGCTTGTACTTGTTCTCCTCTAGCTATAAGGCTTCCTGCAAAGCCTCACATTGAATTTGGAATTTCTATTGTCTCAAAGGATACTTTAAGTGTGGCAACAAAGAATTAACAAATAAATGTCTATGTTGTGTATCAATAATAGTGTATTTTAACGTACCTTTTATCCTCTTGAACTTCTATTCCACTTCCCATACTGATTCTTCTGGTTTCTGCTTTATCTCTATCATTTCACTCATAAACTAGTCTTCTGAACTTGGCTTTTGAAATTCATTGATTAATTGCCTCTTCACATATGCTAGATTTGTAGGTGTTCTCGTTGGATTATTTTTTGAGAGACCCATGTACCAGTCTAATGCACAGTCTCTAAATGTTATTTCCAACTGCGCAACCTTTTTATCCTCATATGTAATCTGATTTTTTGCCCATATCTTCTCATAGATGAAAAAAATATTTTCTGGATCATCTGAACCATCCCCTCGGAACTCTGGTAACCTAATAGTTGGATCTTGTCTTGCCATTGTGAAATTCATTGAACTACCACCTCCTTGTGGTGTATATACTTTACTGCTACTTTATGAACTTACAATTCTGCTACTGGACCTACATCCTGAAAAAATTCTTCTACCACTAATCACTTGTTAGTTAACTTCTTTTTCTTCTTCAGTTGTCTTAGTCACACATGGGGTTGTGGGTTCCACACTAATTCAGATCTAGAATGGAGAGCCTTCTTCTATGCTAGACCCAAGACCTCTGGTTTTCCTCTCATATGTGGCATGCAAGATATCCTCAATATTCCCCATGGAGTGAAGATCCTCTACCTATTCCTCATCATTGTCCAAGCCCTCTTGCTCAACTACTACCCTCTTCTTATTTTTCATAATATACTAGTAGGGTTGTTCGATGCGCATCACACCTGAACTCCTTATGTTTTCCCTGGTATGTTCATCGTCCATCATGATGGGGTCCATTTCCTCCTTCTTTTGGCTAATCTCTAGAGCCTTCTCCATTTTTCATATCTTCCATAGTGCTTCCCCCAACTCCCCAATGTGCACAAAGTGATCTATCTGTCTAATTCCATGGTCATTACGCCTTTATCGTGTAATAAGATCTTGATCAACGTGTAAAGAGACCTAATCTATCTCTCTCTGGGTCCCTTCAAGAAATCCTTCTCTACAATAGTTTATGAATTCATTGTATCTACTGCAAACTCAATTATAAACCCTGCGGTAATGTTTTCTAACCAGAAATCCACTGCACACATGAATTTGTTACTAACCCTTTCCAACTGCACAATATTTTCAGCAGTCCACTATATTAGCCTAATCCGATTATTCAGATGGGTATCCTTCAACCTTAATAACCACTCTTGTAATAACTCTGGGAAATAACAAAAATATGCTTCATGTAAATCAATAAACATGTACCTTTGTAGCTACTGGTGCGGTGTATACCTAAAACCCTTATTATCTTTCTGCGTGACCTCCAACTACTTTGTCTCCAACCATCTTTAAATATCTTGCTTCATAGGATTCCATGGCATGAACATCCCTTTTTACCACTGCATCTTCTTCACCAAGCCCCTTTTAGGCTATCCTTCTGAGTTCCAGCTGGCAACAGAACCATTTGTTGGATATATGGGCTGACCCGGGTTCTACCTTAGTTCTCCAACAAAAACCTTTTCACCATCGACTCTTCTAGTAAACCAGAAGGCTACACCACACACAAAGTGCACAATGCAGTCTCACCCAAGATGGTTTATGGGTGACTACAGGACGCAGGTGTCTGCAGTCATGAAAGATATTGGGTGTTTGTTCTTCTTAATTCTATTTCTACTTTAACGTGCATTCTATCATACTATTCATTAGATCCATTATCCCATTCATTTATACTATTCATTATGCATACATATTATAGTGCGCATTGTAATTAAAACCATTCATTCATCTAACCATTTAACCATGACTGCAAAAATAAAAAAAGCATTTAGACACATTTGCAACACATGGTTTTTACCGTGGCTCACCCCCCTGGGGCTACGCCCACAAAGATCTTGTTTTTATTTCTTCTTCTTCATGAAAATGGCATCACGTGCATTACATCATATAATAGTAGAGAGTAGTGAGGTAGGCCAAGGTCACACCAAGCTCCACAACTTGCGACCTGACTCTCAAATACATCTCCAAATTGACTCCATCTGAGCTCCCCAACTCTCAACAAAGATTCAAACTCAAAAATGACTCCAAAATAGGTTCTTCACACCAAAAATATGATATCAAAGACATAGACCTAGATCAACTTAGATGCCTCAACCTACCTCAAACATCTTCTATTTATACTACAAAAATGGGTTAAAAACCCTTACAATATGAGTCCAAAATCCTAACCCTAACATGTCTAGGTTTGTCCACATCTGGGCCAAATTTTCGTAAATCCTGTCACGTATGCTACTTTTCCTCAAAACATGGTGCACTCTCCTTATTGGTCCCAGCTGCCTCATTTTGTTGTGCTTACTCCCAAAAAATTCTTCTCCAACACAGAGGTACAATCCTAGGGGTTGTGGCATGATCAAGTGAAAAGAAGGAAAATGAAGCAATGAGGAAGAAACATTATGCTAGTTTTGATTCATATTACACAAAAATGAAGACATTTTCCATTGCAAACGTACTCTAATGGAAGGGGGAGGATTACCACTGCATAAAGTGCCATCAAAGCGGAATAAAGGGATTGTGAACTATAGTAT
The DNA here is from genome assembly GCA_009831015.1 of Picea engelmannii. Classification (NCBI taxonomy): domain Eukaryota; kingdom Viridiplantae; phylum Streptophyta; class Pinopsida; order Pinales; family Pinaceae; genus Picea; species Picea engelmannii. Next base: position 772,232 of record ML777836.1, read on the forward strand.
GACTGGGGGCTTATTGGCAGAGGGGCAGACCCAGGGTTCAACACTTCAACAACGCACCAACAAATCCCTAACTACCAGTCGTTTTAGGAACACCTGTGAAGAAGATGAAGTCTCACCCGAGCTATAGGCATGGGTGGTTGCAAGACTCAAGTGTCTGCAGCCTATCTGGGACATAGATCTTTGGTTACAGTACCCTAGAAAAGCACTTAGCAATTGTCATTCATCGTTATTTAACCTTTATTCACAGGGTAGATAAAACCCTATTTACAAAGAAGTGGAGTATTCACCAAGATCTAACACCTTTAGCATGTAGAGATAAACCATATCTGGCATTCATTCACATAGCTGATCACTAATCTATCATACCATATGAGTCTAAACATTCATACAAAGCATAAATCACATGAACAATACAACAACCATAATGCACAAAGCAACCATAACACAAGATATACGTGGTTCACCCCCAGCTTGGGGCTATGCCCACCAACTCTTCTTCTCTTTATTGTCTTTTGTCAATAATATACATGCACAGAGCCACAAAATCCTACTCCACATAGGACAGGAGATCTGCGCATACTTTTCCAGATCCTCCTTCCCCAAGATAGGTTATAGCACAAATCCCTTCTTACAATTACTTTCACTTAGCTCTGCAAGTTATCAACACAGTATGCACAAAGCATTTACAGCTATCACTTGCACTTAGCTCATTGGCTTACAACTGACCCAACTCACACTTTCTTACATCACCTAGATTTTTATTTATACATTACAAAGGGGCCTAAACATGGGTAAACCCATGGTCCAACATCCCCATAACTGTTACATAAACCCAAAACCCAAAAGGCCCTAAACAAGGGGTCGATATCCCTTGATCTTCACTTCAACTTGCGCTCTGCCTTTGACCAGCTTGTCGAAGTCCCAAAATTGGTCAAACGTGACCAACGTTTCCACAAAACCTGGTCAAGGGCCAACAGGTCCCCAACACTCACCTGTGACTCATCCCGAGTCACTTTGCTCTGGGTAATTCTACCTCAAAAGCCTCGAGCTTGGCTCAAGCTGCTTCGCCAGGGCCTCCTACTCGGTGAATTCCTGAATAACTACCTCATTCACAGGTCCTTCCAAGTGTTGATCGACTACAGTGACTACTTTTTCTAGCTCCACTCCTCATCCTTCAATCTCCCCAAACAGTTGGCAAGCTTCATCCTAGATGGGTTGGAGCCTCTGAGTCACTTCCATGACTTTGCTCTGTATAGCATGGACTTGTTGTTGAGTAGTGTGTTGTTCCTAGGATATTTTCATTCTCTCAACTACTGACAGGAGCTTCAACTACACTTGAATTGATGTTGCTTGTTGCTTTGCCTCCTCTAGCTATGACTCTATTGTCTTCAGTTCAGGGTCCTCGGTAAGGCGCCCATAAGTCTGTGCACTTCTACTGCTAAGTTTTTTACATTCCAAAGCTAATGCTTTGATTCTCTCAACTGCACTTTGGGTAGTTTCTTCTATTTGTTCCCACACGTCCTGCGGAGTGCTTGGCACTATTTGTAGCTCTAGATATGTTATTCTCTATTGAAGTTGTTGGATGGCTTCAACAAGCTTCGCTACTTTATGCTCCACTGGATCTTCCTCCTTTTTCTCTAAGCCCGTCACAGAGCAAAGCACTTTGTTGACTGCTTCTTTGACTCTGGCCTGCTCTACGATCAACTGTTCTTTATCTTGCTGAATCTGTGCTCTCTCCTCTTCGAAATTTGTTTGGAGGTCATCCTTATCCTATTGCGAAACCCTTCGTTTCTCTATGGATTCATCCTGTACTTGCTTCAGGGACTTTGTGGCCTGCTCATTTTCTTCTTAGACATGGCAAAGGTGAAATTCGGTCGCATCGGCGAGTCTGCAGAGTTGGGTAGGCTCATTTCCCAACTCTGTTTCATCTGATGGTGAGGGCGCAGTGGACACTACATAGCTGGAGTGAAGGGCCTGTTGTACTTCTTCAATCCTTTCATACATGGTCTCTTGTTTTGCTTCACTGCATTGTAAAATATATTCTGAGGTATTTGAGACAATATCAATGATTATCTCGATATCATCCGTCGTGATCACAGTCTAGAACGGTGGTTTACTGTCTTTGGACTTCTTCCATGATGTGGGTTTTGTGGGGGAAACCTTTCTCTTCTTAGTCGTCTCTATTTCATCAGGGGGATTCTGAGGCAGTGTTACTTTGCCTTGCTTATTCTTATCTTCTTCTCCTTGGTCCTCTTTCTTGTTTACTTCATCATCACCTCCTCCTCGAGGCAATTCTAAAGCAATCTCTTCTGATGCGTTGTTGAGTTGTTGTACTTATTTTGTCTTCTTCCTTCTGCTACTTCCAGGTACATCATATTCTTCGTGGGTGACCACCGGACTTCCGAGCAAGTCGGGGTCGGAAAGTTTGGCCTGGTCAACTGGGACAAGGAAATCCGTAGGCCATTCCTTAGTTATTTCTTCCATGTACTCCTCTATAATCTTGAAGTAACTCTGCAACTCTTCTTTATGTTCATCTGCACATGCAGTGATATAAATAAAGTGTCTATCCACGCAGAACCTTGCATAGGACATGAACCTGTGAAGGGTTTTCAATGTCATATGGGGAAAGGACTCAATATCCCTCTTCAACTATAGGTAATAGGTGTGGAACACCACATTTGACTGTCATTGTTTCCCCATATGGCTCGAATACCAAAGTGTGGTGAAATCCGCAGCCAAGGGTTCTAATGGCTCTATTTCAGGGAAGGTTTCACTTTCCGACATCTCCCAAGCAATGAATGCGATGAGGATCAATAGGCAACTGAAGTGGAACTCATAGCCCTGATCCTGAGCTTCGCAACAGTCTTGTTCTAGATGGTTGGCGAGGTAGCTCTCCCAGTTCATTTGTAATCTTTCACGCATTTTTCGGCGAGGTCAATGACAAACCCCATGACCTGCGTGGGTCTGTTATTTCTTACTAAATTACCTCTGGCAGGCTAGGTGCACTATGCCATTCTGTATGGAAGCTACCTTGTAGCCTCGCTTCCCCTTTTCCACATCTCCATAGGTATCTTTAATTTCCTGTGCCAAGGTGCGGTCTACAACTTTTCCTGGGTAAAAATCTTGTGGGTCTGGCCCTTGCATGCTCAATCTGGTGATCTGATGGATCAACGTCGGATTAACGGTGATGTGTCTTTCCAGCCATAGATAACCTCCATGGAATCTTGACAACAGGATATTAGCGCACGCGTTAACCTCCTGGTGCCTTCCAAAATGGGGTATTTTCATCATGTTCAGAATAATGGACCTCGCAATGTCCATAGTCCATGGTTGGGGGATGATCTTCGACTTCTTCCCCTTCATCCTGGTCAAATACCTATGAGGGGTGAGCATGTCGTATTTCTTTCGATCCCCTAAGTTATAGTCTTTGATCTTAAGCGTCAGAATATTATCCAGTTGAGGCTTGCCTGTGCGTATTCCCTTCAGGAGGTATGCAATGATTAAAGTGTAGTCTAAGTCCCTCAGGACACTATCATGACTCACAGCACTGGCCAAAGGTGGGATGTAGTCAGGTAGGATGGATGAGATTAACTTCACATTCGTCGATTCATCGTGATGCTTGGTGTGTTTCTCGATCGTAGCTTGAGATAGTCTAGATCCTCGAGCAATCGATGGGGGGGCTTGCACTCCTCACGTCGATGAATCTTGAATTTCGACGAACATCACCTTTTCAGCCATTAGATTGATTAGGATTTCCTTTACTGAATTTTCCACAGCATTGAGCTCGCTCGACATACACACGCGAGATCGAATATCTCAGGTCGATGACCAACTATTCAAAATAATAGAGTGGGTGGCAAAGTCTCAATAGGCACAAGACGATAACGATGAGTTCTCTTGTTGGCTCAGATACAATTCACAAAAGTGTTCTCGGTGCAACAGTCGACAGAATAAGTAGACAACGATGTAACAGATCCCTCCAACAGACAAGAAGCATTCATCAATGCAGTTATGTCTGTTATGGCGCGGTCCCAACAGTCCAATGGAGAGATTTTGGATCATAATTGTCGTTCTAACTGTTCAGGAGCATCAATCTAACAATCATAATGCCTGCAATGGTTATATTTCTCTATCATGGCGAAGTGCCAATATGAGTTGCTCTGGTATTCCAGCGAAGTTCAAATTCTGGAGACCTTCCTTCTGCGAAGTCTTCTCTGGAACTTCCTATAATTTCTCTAACTTTTCTTTCTTCTTGCTGAGATTTCTAACATTATTCCCTATGATCTGCGTCTCGATATTCCTCTTTCCATTATGATTCTTATCTCATCTTGTCATAGTAACTTCGCGTTGTTGATGATATTTCTTGGGGTTCAAGGTTAATACTTCTTCTTTGTCTAGGGTAGGTTCTCTACTCTCCTGTATAGATAGGTGTTTCAAGTCTTCATGTGTTCTTTCAACTTCAACATCCAGGTCTATGGTTCTAAATAGCTTTGATCTGCTCTCCTGTTCTTCAATCAAGTGCAATATTCTCCTAGTCATGAAATATTTTAATTCTTTCTTTTTTTGTTCTAGAGCTGCCTCTTCTTTTCATCGGGTTTTATCTTTCTCAATCCATATTTTTCCTAGTAACATAGCAAATGGGGAATTGTTCTCAATAAATTTAACAACCTCAAATTCTTCCTTTGTCAAAGTTCCATGAGCACTCATAGATGTCTGGGTAAGTCTTCCACATAAGGTTATTAGATTTCCTCTAAATAATCCTATGCCTCCCAATGACGGAACCATAACAGGATTTCCCAACATTTCCCAGGTTCTTTCTATCATGATATTCACTTGTGTTTCCTCATCCAAAATATAGTCTATGTCGAAGTCTCCTATCCTTGTTTCTATGCACTCTTTTTCTTTAAATATCTCTAATAAGTTGATATCTCTGTGATCATTCAGGGTTTCTTTCATTTGTAGAAATACAATCTTTGATTCTTTCTGGGGTTCTACCATGGTCTTAATCTCTTGGCCTGTCTCATGGTTTTCTTGTCTCAGATTCATTTTTTCAACCTTAGCAACCATTCTAGGGAAATCCAGAACTTCATGGTCCATATCTTTACAACAAAGACAAATAGGGTTTCTACCAGGGCATTCCTTAGCAAGATGTCCCGGTCTTCTGCAATTGTAACACAGATTTAATCCTCTCTTTCTCTTAAATGATCTCCAACCTTTCTTGTACTGCGCACTAGGATCGTAGTAGCTAACCTGCAAAAAAATCTTTCTAGGATCCTCCATCCATTTGTTAGTCCAAGCATTATTTCTATGCATAGGGATAACATATCTTTCACAATTTCTATCAGATCTATTCATATCAAATCTTCTTTCTTCTAGTTGTTCCCTAGTTCTCAGATTAGGAAAAAATTTATTAAACATCCCTAGATTCATACTTTCGAAACAAAAATTTCCACTTATCTTACCTTCAACAGAGCACAAATATTTCAGATCTTACCTTTTTAATAAAAAAAAATCACTGTTCTTACCTCTATCAGAGCACAAAGCTTTAAGATCTTACCTCTATTTTTCAGATATACCTCCTTTCTTAGTACAGATTTTTGCAAGTCAAGTAGAATACTGTGCACTTAGGGAAACATATATATGCAAAGAGATTTCTCTTTTCCTCAGTTCCCATCAATCACAGTTTCAAGTCTCAACAACATAACCATTTGTTGGCACAGGGGAAAACCCAGGGTTCAATGCTTCAATAGCTCACCAACAAATCCCTAACTACCGGCCCTTTCAGCAACACCTGTGAAGCAGATGAAGTCTCACCCGAGGTAGAGGCAGGTGTGGTTGCAGGACTTAGGTGTTTGCAACCTAGCTGGGACACATATCTATGGTTACAGTACCCTAGCAAAGCACTTAGCAGATTTCATTCATCGTTATTTAACCTTTATTCACAGTGCAAATAAAACCCTATTTCTAGAGAAACACAATATTCACCAAGATCTAACACCTTTAGCATATAGAGATAAACCAAATCTAGCATTCATTCACATAGCTAAGCACTAAGCTATCATATCAGATGAGTCTAAACATTCATACCAAGCATAAATCACATGAACAATACAACAACCATAATGCACAAAGAAACCATAACACAGGATATGTGTGGTTCACCCCCAGCCTAGGGCTACATCCACCAACTCTTCTTCTCTTTATTGTCTTCTGTCAATCATCTACATGCACAGAGCCACAAAATCCTACTCTGCATAGGACATGAGATCTGCATGCACTTCGCCATATCCTCCTTCCCCAAGATAGGTTATAGCACAAAGCCCTTATTACAATTACTTGCACTTATATCTACAAGTTCTCAACACAGTATGAACAAAGCATTTACAACTATCACTTGTACTTATCTCATCGACTTACAACTGACCCAACTCACAATTTATTACATCGCCTAGATTTCTATTTATACATTACAAAGTGGCCTAAACATGGGTAAACCCATGGGCCGACATCTGCATACCCGTTACATAAACCCAAAACCCAAACCCAAAACCCAAAAGGCCCTAAACAAGGGGTTGATATCTCGCGATCTCCACTTCGATTTGCGCTCTGCCTTCGACCAGCCTGTTGAAGTCCCAAATTTGGTCAAACGTGACCAATGTTTCCACAAAACCTGGTCAAGGGCCAACATGGCTACAAAATAATTATCGAGTATTCTCTGTGAAGATGAGCATGTTAAGGAGGTTGCAGGTGATGAAGATGTCTAAGAAAATGTCTAAGTAGAAGATGATGTAATGAATATGAAACATGAAGGAAACTGTTGGGTAGAAGATGGATAACCTACAGTCCAGAAGAGGGGGAATTTGATAAACATGTTGTTGACGGAGAAAGGAGAAGATTTCAAATTTCCCGAGGAAAAAGACATGTTGAAGAAGAATGTTAGAAGAGTGAAGGTTGTTGAGGACCGAATGTGAAGGTACTGCATGGATAAGAATACTCTTGAAAGTTGTCTCTGGTAATTTTCAAGAATGTGTATATGCTGCCAGAATCCCCGATTGAGGCATATTGCATGTGGTTGTGGATTGAGTCAAGGGAGGTGTAACATGGGAGCACTTAACACCATATTGTGTGGCTTCAAGACTGAGTGGTCAGTTGCACTGAAGTAACTTTGTACACTGCATGAAAAAGGGTAGTTGGATGTCATGGATTGGATGTGTGTTATACACCATTTTGTCACACTTTTCTAAGTGTCGCAATCCACTTTGCTAAGTGTCGTAAGAGTCGCACTTCACCCTGCTTGGTGTCACAAATTCCATGATTCATTCTGCAAAGTGTCGTACCTTGTTTTTCACCCCTTTCCTAAGTGTCGCCACCTCAATAAAATGCATGAATGATCCATTACTTTCCCTTGAGCATCAAGAAGAGGAAAATACCTTTAAACACCTACAAATTTGACCTTTTTCACTCAATACTTGCCTTGTTTAACCATGGAATCCCCCTTTCCATGTTGGGGGAGCATCCATACTCATGTTCCAGTGCTAGGGGAGTTTCTTGGACTCCCTGTACACCTCTCTAGGGGAGCGTCCATGCAGATTTGGTCAAATCCTGTGAATTTAGGGACAATCTTTGAGGAAGTTATGAATAGTTCCAATTTTGTTTTCTTGTTTTCATCAAGATATTATTTGAGCCTTCTTCCATCCTATCTTGAGAGAAATCATAACCATGAATATAACTCAAATCCAAACCTAATCCACCTTATCCTCAACTACTCTCGTGGTTTATCCTAGTGGTTAGCCCTCCCTACATCTATATAACCAGGTCATTTCAAAGTGAGAGGGGGTGGAAAAGAAGCATATCAAACTTATGGTCTTGTCAAGGAGAGCCAAACCTTTGTTCATGTGAAGAAGCTGATTTGGGTTCATGTTCAAGGGATAAAGAAAGAAGCTTGGAGGATTGCAGCAGCATTCAATGGTTGTAACATTTTCATGCTTTCATTAATAAAAGAACTTGGCCTATTTCTCTTAGTTTTTCTCGTTCATTTCTTGTTTATCTAATTCCTTTATTAGTAGGTAGGCTTTCTATTACGTAATCATAGATAGTAGTAGGAGAAGGTTTCTTTGTTCTTGCAGGTTTGACTTTGTGAGGGAGCTACTTGGATTGGAGCGGTGAGGACAAAGGTCAGAAATCATGTACACACACCTTTTCTCCTTCTCTCTCAACCCTCTCGCAAGAAAATAGAATGGTTTGCTAGGAGGATTGTTATCACTGAAATTTCATCCGAAAATGGTTACAAGAATTCAGCATCGTCAAACAGTTATGAGGTCACCCATGGACCAAAATTACCACAAAAGAATTTCCAAAGGGTCAAAAACTATACAACTAGTGACCAAATTAAAGGGCTCTATGAATACACAGGGCACGCGCGCACATGTGCAAAACAGAAACGAAGAAATCATGCACATGCGCACGATCCACGACTGTTGTCGCAAAAATCCACGCACCTGAGAAACGACGCATTTATGAGACTGGTTGGCCTCCCACCCACTTCTGGTTCAGCTTCCAAGTTGATTTTACACTCAAATATGGACTGGATTCGACTGGGTGGCTGGTCAAAGACCTAGAAATGCCCTAATTAGCCTCTTTACACACTACAAACTAGTTGGACAATACCTCAAAGGAATGCTATAAAAAGGCCATGGATACACTTCATTTTTCAAGGAATTCAATAGAAAAGTTATGCTGCCACTATTCTCTTGAGGAATCCTCTATTCCCATCAAGAGCATACTAGCATCATTGCATTGGGCAATCCATCTCACCCCTTGAGTGGATTAGCAAAGAATTCTTTCACCATTTTCATTTTCAAAGTTGTAAGAAGAGCTTATTTGTGGGGGTCCAAGAGCCCTCCCTTGGAGGAAGAAGGGACTCATAGTCCTCTTTATTCTCGGTGTTTTCTTTCACTAATATCAGCCTTATCATTGGTGACAAGGGTCTCATTGTTTCTTTTGTCCTTATGTCCCTATGCTTATTAATTTAGTTGTTGTTTTATTTCTTAGTTTAATTCTTAGTTGTTCTTTTATATTTCTTTCTCTAACCCTTTTCCTTGTAGGTATCCTGCATAGCAAACCCAACTAATCTTGCAAGCACCTCTATTTTTCTCACTAAGGTGATGAAAGAGGCGCAACAGATTGGCGACTCCGCTGGGGAAAGGTATCAATTTCCTACCCCATTTGGGTTTTTCTAGCTCTTATTTTGGTTTATTTAACTTGCAGGTGCATTAACCGGCCTAAGACGACCTGCTAAACATCCAATTCCAAGTTGAATTGAGAGAATTCCATCCGGAATTTTCATTCACGGTCGTGTGTCATCTGTGCGCGGGTTTTTTGGCCCACAGACGTGCATCGTGCGCACATGCACCTAAGTCACAGTTCTATTCTGCGCACCTACGCCCATTAACTCATTTTGGTCTACACACATGCGTTCAGTGCGCCTCTGTCTCCACTGAGACCCGCGCACCTGTGCAAAAAAATAGACATTGTAAGGTTTTTAAGATTTGGGGAAGGCCCTTAGCCTTCTTAAAAGTGATTTCATGCATGTTTTAAGTTGCACCACACTTAGTCCCCTCTTCATATAAAGGGATTAGTCAAAACACATAAGCACTTAGGAGGTTTAAAATCACTATTTCCTCTTTTGCTTTCATTTTGCCACATGGATGGCTTGCTTTGACTAAAAATATAAGTTGGAAATCATTTGCAATCACATCTAACTTGCATTGGGACTAGAAGTTGGATAACAATCGCTTAGTATGCTCTTCTCTCACGCCTCCAAGCGACCTTGAGAATCAGAAAATGATTGTGGGACAATTTCATCCCCCTTAAGAAGATTAAAACCTTTAGGAGAGGACAACAACCCTTCTTGGGACTCCTCTTAGTTTATTTTTTCAAACACATCTTAACATTGTAACGGGCCCATACATGCCCGCATGCCACAAAGATAAGATAGTGTTGAAATTAACTTTCTTAGATTAAATCACTAGGGAAGTCTAAAGGTTTTGTAACGGGCCCATACATGCCCACATGATCACAATCTAGGATAGTTTCAAAGATTTTCTTAGATTACATCACAATAGGGAATTAAAGGAATAGTAACAGACCCACATGTCCACATGCTAGCTTCCTAGGGACTTTTGAATTATGCAAGGTTGTACCAAATACATTTAGTTAATTAGGTAATCAACACTTGTAAGGACCAAGCGAAGTCCACATGCAGCAAGGTGACACCTAATTCATTAAAAATTGGCACACTTTCACTCATCCACACACAAAAGTCATGTATCACTCACATAATTTCTTCTTGAAACGTGGAGGTCAAAGTAAGTTTCCTCCAAAGGGATTCTGAAACACCCCACCCTTTTCTTGACGAAACTATGGACTCCCATTTAATTTCAACGAGGTTGGTTCACACCCCCAACCTCTCAAACAACTACATCTATTTTTTTTATAAAAACTCACTAAGTTTTCCTCCACAGGAGGTGCCAAAATAATTTTTTTAGTCTAGGTAGGATTTCGGGGATAGGCATCCAAATAACTCCCTGTTATCTAGTTCTCACATTGTCAAAACCATAGAAGTTGAGAAATAGGGAACTCAAAATCCTCCAAGTCAAGTGTTCTTAACACCATAAGGTAGGGAGATACCCGTGAAGGGTTGAAGGCTGAGGTCCAGTTGTTCTGTGCTTCCCCCCTTGAGGCACCCACCTCTTGGACGCGATCCATCCCATGACCCATTTCTTAGGCCGAAAATCTAAATGTCGCACTTTGACCGAGGTACCTAGTGACCAAATTTTAGGACATCTACCCAGGTGGAAATTGTGGGCTGCAATTGTACCTTGATCAGATTTTGTGTGGCTATTGGGAAATATCGCCAGCTCTTTCGGGATATGCCCCCTTTACCCCTCATTATAAATGATTATTTCATCCTTCACTAGTTTCTCTTCCGGTGACTTCAGACCCTGTTGTTGAGTACTATTGGAAGGTCCAGTGCTATTTGAGAGGAAGGACGTTACATATTTTAGGACACGAGCATTTGTTTTCTTTGATTCCCCACGTGGACAAAACAAACTTATTCACATATATGCTTCTTTTTCAAAACACTTTATGTATGATGCACTTCTGATTACATTTTGATTTAGATATATATATTGTGTAAAGTTCAAAATTTGCAGCAAAGGTTCTTGTTTACTTTCTCTCATCACATTTCGCACACATCCACTCAACTAGTCGAACATCATAGGGGACCCACAGAACCCCCTTCATTCCAGACACTTACTAAACCTCCCTCTTATTTTAGGGGGAGTTCCTAGTCTTGCCAACTCATCGACACCACCTTCACACACTCTTCTGAGTGCTACTGTCTTAGGATCAGCTTTTCTTGGTTCCACATTACTTGGGTCCACTTCCCAAGTCCCTCCGTCCACTCGCTCTCCTTTACACGGAAGCATAGGACCAACTTCCTCTCAAGGGGGAAGTACCAACCCACCTAGCCCCCCTCAAGGTTCAGGTTCACAACACACTCACACCATGGCTGGAGCTAATCCTCCCCCCCCCCACTGCAGATGCCATATTTGGCCTCTCTTAACATACCCTGCCAACCATGAGATGACCCTGCCAACCATGTCATGACTTTCCACCTATGGTGCTCTTTCAACAACATTATGGATGATTCCATCAGACTATGCTTATTTCAATGCACACTCACTGACCCATCATCCAAATGGTATGTAGATAAAAAATTAGGATCCCATGCGACTTTCGAGTCCTTGGCCAAAGCATTTTTGACCTTCTTCCAATTACCAATCTGCCATGACAATGGTCTTGAACTACTCTCTAATTTCAAACAAACCTCAGCCACACATATCGCTGATCACACTCATGAGTGGCATAGATGACGTAGTTTATGCAAAGATGAAACCACCAAACAATAGTGTCTTAACTGGTTTCTCAGATCACTTGTCTCTCTCCTCGGTAAAGATGTAGCTTCCACCTTCCCTCAATCCGAAGAGGAAGCCATCAGTAAGGCTAAACAATATGACCTCATATATTCACAGTCAGGGTACTTAAACACAGTACTTCCTGACCTCCCTAAACCCGTGCCATTTGGTCAAGACAAACCCGAGATGTCTCACTCCGTAGACGGATTGATTGGTAATACCACACCCCACAGTCCTCAACCCCAACCACCACCAATGTATGACACACCTCAATATCCTTCGGCATATGGGGGAACCTCTTATTACCCCCCACCCCCTTATCAACAGCCATACCTTGTTGTTATTCCTCCGCCCATCAGTGGGCCACCGTCGGCACCCCCACTACACCCACCTATCCAGACAAGCTCTGGTACCCCCTCTACCTCAACTTATAATATGAGTACTAGCGAAAGCACCATGCCTTCCTATGTACCTTACGGATCACAACCCCCACAGAATCCATACTTTCCCTTTCCTGGTCCTCCACAGCCCATGGCATCCCCACACCCTCACGCTGGGGTGAATTTTGTTCAACCCTCTCCCGTTCAACAATATCAAAATTTCGAACAGCTAAATACGGAAAATCCGACCCATCCATCGAATAATGCCAAAAAGAAAGGCAAAAAAAGGAACAATAACAACTCAGGCCAAGGTGGAAATCAACCCCAACAAAACCAACCGGCTGGGGGAAACCAGAACCAAGGGAATCAAAACCCCCAGGGGGGAAATAACAACAGGCGTCAAGGGGAAAATAACAATACTATCAAAACCAACTTACCTTGTGCCCTTTGCGGTGATTTCGGTCATTATACTCATCATTGCCCCCAAATAACTGATTTCAAATGGCTGAAAGACTCAGGCAGTCTACCACATCCTCCAACACCACCTGCCCCTCAGCAGGCCCCACAACAATACGTGCAACAACCCCCCCCAGCCGTGTTGCAGAATCCTATTCCACACCAAGGTGTGATAAACACCCAACAAGACATGCAGCCTACCCCACCTCAGTTGGGACAGTACCTCAATCCAAACAATCTAGCAGATCGCACGATCCTCCTCACTAGTGAGGAAGAAATCCTTCTGCAAACACGTAATCGTCAGTACCACACACCTGCTGAGACCCCTCCCATTCCTCCAAAAACAATCCCCGCACCAATGGGACCCCCGTTGGTGATCCCTCACCCTAACACAGAACCACCTCTTCACATCCCTCGCATCCCATTGAGTGGGAATGTCCACAACCCACAGGCTAGGGCAGCTCATAACTACAGTTTGGTTGATGACTTAGCACAATCCTCGGCTGCCACGTCAGTCTTAGAAGTCCTTCAGACTTGTCCCAGTCAGCGGAAATCATTACTTTCTGCCTTGGGGGCAGTTGACCCCGCAGATACTCTACTCATTACATTTGATCTCGACAGCGGAGAACCTCGCCTTCCCTCTTTGATCTCTTTTCAAATCCCAATGAAAATACAGAACATTACAGTTCATCGGTGCATCATCAATGAAGGTGCATCCACATGCATTATGTCCAAATCTGTATGGCATAAAATTGGTTCCCCCGAACTCATACCATCTGCCATTACCTTACGAGCTTATGACAGACGACCACCGTCTCATGAAGGGCTCTTCCAAAATTTCCCCGTAAAACTTGGGGGCAAGACTATTCTCATCAACATTGAAGTTATCGATGCCCCAATCGATTATAATATCTTGTTCGGTTGTAGCTACATGTACGCTATGAAGGAAGTTGCCTCTTCCGTCTTTCGAACAATGATGTTCCCCCATAAAGGGAAGATCGTTACCATTGACCAAGTCTCACATTATGAGCCTAACCCTTCTGCCAACATCGATAACTTTCAGCCTCTCATCCACATGAGTCATGACGCATACCCACTCATCGAAATGGGTCTCGAAATTTTCAAAGACCCATCATTGTTAGGAACTTACCATGGTGCCCCACCGCTCCTTCATCCTTCCAATCAAGTATGAGTCGTCTCATCCAATGGAACTGACATAGAGGATACCCTTCCTCCTAGGGAGGCTTCTATCATATCTGATGTCCCATTAGTCGCAGAGCTCCCCCCTCACGAGCCTCCTGCGAACTCGTCGACCCCACCAGTCCATGATTTCACCTCTCCCCAAGGCCATATCCCAGTTTGGGAGACAGTTCCCCAAGACATTACTCAAATCCCCTTCTTTTACCCTCCACTTGGCGTTCAATCTTTCCAAGTAGCCCCAACGCTTACCCTCCCTAATATGGTGTTAGAAATTCCAATTTGGTATTTACATCCACCAGAAATGGTCCATCAACCATCCCTTCCCCCCCAAACGGAAGGAATCCCAATGACTATTCCCATACTCACTCCCACCATACCCTCTACACCCCCCCTCACTACTCTCTCTGCCACAGCTGGGGGCAGGATAAAGAAGAAGGAGCCCACAACTCCACTTCCCCCATGCGTCCAACCCCCTTGTGCGCTATGTGAGAAAGATGGAAACCAAACAAACAACTGCCCATCTCTACCAGAGTTACGGAACTTGATTCCACTCAATCAAACTCCATCAACACTTGCCACCATAGCAAGTACTACCATTACCACCCCTCACTCAAGTAGTAAAGGGCTACGAACCAAATTCACTTGGCTATATGTTCAGAATATGGCCATTATACACACCATTTCCTAGCACTGCCACGCTTCTGGTAGACATTAGTTGCAGTACGCCAAAGCTTCCAAAGCGAACCCAGTCCAACTACGTCATCCCTACCAAAAATCACTGACATCCATTATGTCACAACTTCAGTCAATGAACGCATGAGATGCCCTTTCTCTCTATGTGACTCCTTAGATCATTTTACATACCAGTGTCCTATGATCATTGAATACAGGCAACACCAATTGACCCTGCTTCAAAGACCCACATAATCGATGGTTAACCTTACCTCGTCACTAGAGATTCTTCATCTCATTTCTTCCGAACCTGAGGCCCTCCCAACACCTCTGTGGTTCTTGGATGACTTATCCAAGGATTCACCCCCAAATCCCCCCAACTCTCCCGCTCATTTCCCTACGAAAATTTTACATCCAACTACCACGGGTACTCCTCAGTACTTCGATATTTGGTTTATGTCGAGTGAACCATCGCAATTCCATTGCGACGTTCCCCCTACTTCTTCATCACCAGGGGGCAGCCACATGAAAACAATCACTGATATCACTCTTCACGACCCCTTGTATTCCCACCAATTCCACTGTGACAAGGAAATACTCTAAGAGTTAAACACCCCTGACTACCCATGGGATGCGCTACACCACCGGGCACTCTTCTTTCAACAGGAAGCCTCCACGCCTCCTAACCAACACCCCATATACGCAGTCGAAACCAATGATTTTATCCCATCAGGGCATATCGACTGGTTCAACAACCCCATTCTTGCCCCTGATGCTTTTGAAGAAGGAAACATGGCCAACATTTCCCTGACCATCAAAAATGGCATCGTCGAAGAAATCACCATTGGAGCCACTTGCACTCCTCAAGAAATCACCACCTATAAATCCCTCTTCCAGGAATATCGGGATATTTTTTCCTGGTCATACACAGAAATGCCTGGCCTTGATCCCTCTATCGTCGAACATCGCATCGACACCTGGCCCGACATTACACCAGTTCGTTAAAAACAACGATCACTTCACCCATCCAAAGCAACGACCATCAAAGCCGAGATTGATAAATTACACGTGGTTGGGTTCATCTACCCCATCGCCTATACATCATGGGTTTCCAACCGTACCCATTAATAAAAAACAGGGCACTATCCGCATCTGCATGGACTTTTGTGACCTCAATCACGCATGTCCCAAAGACAACTTTCCAACACCTTTCATCGATCAAATTATTGACGACTGCATAGGCCATGAGGCTCTATCCTTCATGGACGGTTTCTCTAGTTATAATCAAATTCAAATTCACCCAGTCAATCAGTACAAAACCGCATTCACTACCCCTTGGGGTAATTTTTCATATCATGTCATGCCTTTTGTCTTAAAGAATGTTAGCGCAACTTTCCAATGGGCTATGACATACATTTTTCATGATCTAGCTCATATCATCCTCGCATACTTGGACGACCTCACAACTCAATCCAAGAAACGCACCCAACATCTTGATGATTTACGAATCATCTTCCAATGGTTCTGTCAGTACAACATCCGCTTGAATCCCCTTAAGTACGTATTCTACATCACTGCGGGGTGCCTCCTCAAATTCATCGTTTCCCAAAGCGGTATTACCGTGGACCCCCTCAAATTCCAAGCTATCACCAAAATTCCACCTCCTTGGAATTTACGTCAACTCCAAAGCCTACAAGGAAAGGATAACTTTCTACGGAAATTTGTCCCAGACTACGCCACTCGCGCACACGGTTTCCTTCGCTTACTATGCCACGACATCCCATTTTACTGGGATGAACATGCCCAATAGTGATTCAACGATCTTAAAATGGCGCTCTCCAACGCCCCTTTAATTAGTGCACTTGACTATAATCGCGACTATATCCTCTACATATCAGCCTCTGTTGTCTCAGTAGCAGGAGTTCTCGTTCAAATCGGTGATGACGATCATGAGCATGTCATTTATTACGTTAGTAAAAACCTCTCAGAGCCACCCTTGAAGTATAAACACGAAGCGAAACTAGCCCTTGCATTCGTCCTCACAGTCCAGAAACTGTGTCATTACATTCTGCTTCGCACAACTAAGGTCGTAGTACATTGCAACCCTATGCAATACTTGCTCAATCGTCGGAAAATTAATGGGAAATTTTCCTGATGAATCGTTATCCTTCAGTAGTATGATCTTGAATTCTCAACACCCAAGAGCAAGAAAGCTCTTTTCCTCCCAGAACTTGTCACGGCCTTCCCCTCTAATACAACCAGTCCCCCTGTCAATACCGACTTTCCCGACGAACACCTCTTTTACATCACTTCGGATGATCCTTGGTACGACGACCTCCTCGTCTACCTCCAAACTCAAAATTTCAATAACCACCTTTCACGAGATGATCGTCGTCGTATTCACTACTAGGCCCCCCGCTACCTCCTCATCGGAGACATCTTATACTGGCGAGGGGTCGACACCATTCTTCGTCGATGCCTGACCATTGACGAGGCCGATCGAGTCTTGAACGACTGCCATAGCGGCACATGTGGGGGACATATTTCGAGAATGTCCACTGCTCAGAAAATCATCCAAGCATGTTACTTTTGGCCTACATTGTTTCACGATTGCATTCATGCCGTGAAACGATGCGAGAAGTGTCAGCTTTACGCCAAAAAAACATGAGCACCCCCTTCTCTTCTTCATCCAGTCATCATTGCTGGCCCTTTTTGTAAATGGGGCATCGACTTCATGACTTGTAATCCCCCCTCCAGCAATGGACACAAATACATTGTTTTCACAGTCGATTACTTCACAAAATGGGTGGAAGCTATGCCCACCTTCAACAATACCACTGACACCGCAACACATTTTTTCTTTAACCACGTCATATCCCTCTTTGGAGTACCACTCCAACTAGTTTCTGATCATGGGAAACACTTCGAGAATGAGATTTTCGTCGAACTCTCATCTCGGTTAGGATTCTCCCACGAGTTTGCCTCACCATATTACCCTCAGTCTAACTAACAGGTCGAAGCAGTTAACAAGGTCCTCAAGACCATGTTACAGTGCACGGTTAATAAACATAAGACCAATTGGCATCATATGTTATTTTCCGCACTATGGGCTTACTGTACGACTATGAAAACAGCTACTAGTTTCACACTATTTCATCTAGTCCATGGAGTTGAGGCCACTCTTCCCATCGAGTGCGAAATTCCCACCTTACGCACCGCAATTGAGCTATTACCCAACACTACTCCAATGGAACAACGCTTGCTGAACTTAGAGTCCCTGGATGAAGATCGTCGATCTTCATTACAAAACAATGATGCAGCTAAAAAATGATCAAAGGCCACCTTTGATCGACATGTCAACCTTCGCTCATTTCATGAAAGCGACCTCGTCCTTGCTTATGATATCGCTCACGATACCTTTGGTCATGGAAAATTCGATTCACTATGGCATGGCCCATACATTATCCAACATTGCCTCACCAAAGGTGCATACATCCTGGCCTCTCTCGAAGGCCTCTCTCTCAAAAAACTCGTCAATGGGTTATACTTAAAGAAATTTTATGCCTAAGCATAGCAGTTCTACTTTAGGTTATTTCTTTTATAGTGTTTTTAATCCTTTTCCATCCCTCACATCTAAACTATCATTTGTGCTATTGACAGATGCTTCCTCCACCAACCTATCACATCGGTTATGCCGACGGCGCCAACTGTTGGACATAAAATCTCACTTTGGTAGCTTGGACCCTCTATACCCCCTCACATGAAATGCTCCATTCGAGCGGCATATGTTTGGGTTCAACCACCAACAACCAAGCTGAATACATGGTCGTCATTGGCCTCCTTGTCGATGCCCAACATCATCGTATTTGTCACCTTAGTGTCTTTCTCGACTCTCAACTAGTCATTCTTTAGCTCAACAATGTGTACCATGTCCGCGATCCTTACCTCTTTCGCAAATACCTGTAGTTTAGACTTTTATCTCGACATTTTGATTTCATTACATTTACACATATTCCAAGACAATTGAATCAAATTACAGATAACTTAGCTAACATGGTGTTAGATTGGCATATATCACATCAAGATACCGCTACAAATACATAAACATATCAACAACCTATCACATCATATATAGAATAGACATCATCAACACATTAATAAAATATATGTAAACATCACATAGATCTCAAAATGTATACTCATGTATATATAAGACGGTCCACAGTGCCATCCAAGTGTTTACATACAAAAATACAAGTATCTGCAAGCCAGTGAAGCACCTTGGTACAAAATGGGCTCACCAGCCTATATACAAAAATACAAAAATATATAGAGCACCACTCAAGGTGCCTCTAGAGCACCACCTCCTGCCCCTCCCTCAGGCGGTGGTCCCCCACCCACTACTAGTCCCTCTGGACCGGGAGGTAACCGTCCGGTCATAGCAACACTTGCTACTGTTGCTCGTCGTACCACAGCCTGCCACAGCGGCGGAATCCCCACACACTTCTCCAGGATGCCCTCATCTTGGATATGCGACCACATGCCCTCAGGCATGCCCTGTAGCACCGCCTCCAGGTGGCAACGAATATCCTCAAAATCTACTCCAGCATCCGTCGAAGGAGCATGTGATGGCCCGGCACCTGGGTCATCAAACTGACGTCTCCTCACTGCTCTCTCAGGCTCAGTTGGTCTCGCCTCGGAATCCTCATGTCGGCGTCTCTCTCCTACCCATGGCCCTCCCCACGGCAGTCTCCCCGGCTCCTAGCGAGCCGACGCCCTCATCAACTCAACCTCGTGCCTGCGAGGTGCCACATCTGCACATACAAACAAGCAACAGATAGTATCAGCATCTATACCAAATACACATGTCATGCTATCTCAAAAACAAACAATATATAACTCATCAACATACCTCGATGATCAAAAACCTCCCCTGGAGGTAACACCATGTCCAGATCACCTCGGAAGTCAACACCAGCATATGGAAATTGCAGTATCACCTGCGACATCTGCCGCCACACCTGTCCTGCCTCAGTTGTGAAGAAGTGGTCGCCCTCGCCACCACCATGGCGAAGAAAAATAGTCGACCACCACTTCAGTCGCGACTCTCGCACCCTAGGAGCGCCCAATAAAACCCTAGGGTGCAACATAGGCACCCTCTCCAAAAACTAGGCCACTAGGATGGACCCAAAAGAAAAATCTCATGTATCAATGGACCGACAATGATCCATCTACCCTACTATCCTGGTATGCAGTGTAAGCCCCTAGGCAAAGTGTTCACCGACCAGTACCCTCTCCATAATACTCAGCTGACCACCACTGATTTGCTGAGTCGCAAGGGACTCGTACACCCTCACAATCATCGCTACTATACAACGATGCGCTAGAGCATCCATCGCCCTGATGCTCACGACAGAGCCTGACATAAAGTTAGCCCTGGAACAGTATCTTCAGCCCACTGTCACTAGCGCCACATTAGCAGGTAATACCGGCTCTTCCGGTAGGGGCGTTCCCCGAAACGGGAGCCCAGTCAAAAAATAGATATCCTCCACTGCAGTGAAGGCAAGCTACTCTCCCCGCACCATAAAGCAATGCAGGTCTGGACTCCACATCCGGATAAGGTACTGCAAGAGATATTCATGCGCTCGTATCAATGGGCACTCAAAAAACTTCAACAGCCCACAGGCTGCCAATGTAGCATGAACCCCTGGCAGCCTGGCTCCTCAATAGCCACGGCATCTCTTAGCTGGGACCAATCTTGCTCTCGCCAACCAATCGACATCGTGAAAAATGATCACCTGCAGCCACATAAAACAACCCTAGATTAGCCACATGGACCATAAACAACATTAAAAAGATAAGTTTTACAGTCGTCAACCTTACCCCCAAGGCGTGGTTGTTTAACCCACAGGCGTGCACACATGTGCGCCTGTTCACTCCACAGGCGCATACGTATGCGCGCCTATTCACTCCACAGGTGTGCCTATCCATCCCACAAGTGTGCATGCATGCGCACCTGCTCAGACTATAGGGGCACCTCCATGCACCCCTGTCATGAACACATGCGCACATCAAAGCACACCTATCCACTACACAGCCGCGCACACATGCACGGCTGTGTAGCCAACAGGCGTGCACATAATGCATGCCTTTGTCCCCCTTATGGGCACCCCCATGCTTAACTATCCGAATGGAAGGCGCACACTTGTGTGCGCATACTTCCGGATCGCCCGCACACGTGGGGGCCCAGATCCATAAAACCCCCTGTATGGCCCTCCGTACAGGCCCTGCCCAAAAATGGAAACTCTAATTCTATGTAGGATGATCAGACTACTAACCTAAAGCTCGCTACTCCTCAATCAACTTCCTCGTTCTCCTAGAATCTCCA
Source organism: Picea engelmannii (assembly GCA_009831015.1). Taxonomy (NCBI): domain Eukaryota; kingdom Viridiplantae; phylum Streptophyta; class Pinopsida; order Pinales; family Pinaceae; genus Picea; species Picea engelmannii. Next base: position 793,309 of record ML777836.1, read on the forward strand.
AATCTCCTCTGAATACTTCTCGTCCAGTCACTCTAGCAGCAAGTACAAATGAGGTGGCAATGTGGGCCCTACAGCTATATATAGGCCTTTTCGCCAAACTTCCACTCACCATTCCAGGAGCTCCGGGTGTCAATTCTTCAATCCGTCTTCAGCCACGGGATCATCATCCCACCATCTACATCATGACAGTCCCCGGGCCACTTTTCATCCTGAGCCCCTGGGGTGCCATTTTTTCATACCCCGACCAAGTATGCATGCTCATATTCAAAATTATCAAATAAATGCTCGTATGTTTAATTCTCTTCAGGTATGGTTCACGTCGGGTATTTAGTTTTCATGTGTTCAGGTACTTGGTCATCATACATCAACACAACCCCTTTAGGTATATATTCAGCACTGGCATGTAGTCATTCCCTCTAAATCTCACTTGCATCTCCAGTCACACCCTCTGACATTTGCCTCTAGGATCCCCATCTCTGTCTCTGTAGTACCAACACCTCCATTTGCATCTTTGGTACTGTCACCCGGCAACACTCTTACCCACATGAGTTGTCCCATTCATAGCACCCTTTTGCGCCTTTGACACTCATGTTGCTTTTCAAACCCTTTAGGGATGGGAGTCCCGATAGTCTTCCATCATGTCGTGAATCAGCCACATACTCCTTCTCCTCATTTTGCTGGCTTTCCCACCGGACTCCCATATTATCTCTTCAAGGTTCTATTTTTGACTGCACCTCCGCAGTATCATGAACCCTCCATTTCATCCACCATCAGTTTGCCCCTCTGCAAATTTCCCTTCATTTCACCTACCTTATACAGAAACCCACCCATGGGGCCTCCGCCCTCCACTAGTTCTCCAAGCAAATTGCGCCCTACCCAGGCCAACCATATTACATCGGGGCACTTATTTCTGTATTTGTACACTCATCCCACATTATTCTTTATTTATTGTACAAACACCTTTATTTCCCGCATTTCCATACCTTTTTGTCGTCACCTTTGGCCGCCTTCTTCCCTTTTTGGCCAAAGCAACCCATGTCGCCCTTGGTTGGGGCACTACTTATCATCTACCCTTGATGACATCGTCCATATATTCAGAGTATCCCACATGCCACTTACCTCTACCCTCTGAGTTTGTTCACTTTGTCCCGCCTCTGGCACAACTTATCCCCTGTCTTGTTGTCCCCCTGACACTCGACCTCGTTGAACAGTTGCGGCCACTTTTACCTCACATATACCCCAACCAAGGGCAGTCTTGAGTCTTCCTACATCTTGACTTCGTCCATGTACCTCCTCCAATTCCTAAACCTCACCTAGTAGATTTCACGAAGCCCTTTGCTTCTGGGAGTCGCGTCCCCCTTTTGTCGACATCAACACAGTTTTCCAGAAGGGCGACAGTATCGTGACTCTCATTACCTTTCTCATGAGAGCTCTCGGACGACACAGGGAGAAACACAATTGCTCCCTGTTGTTGTTGACCCCCATAACATTCGACGTCAACATTTTCTCATGTTACGGTGGGTCTTACTTTGCGACTATTGCAGTTATTTCTTATACTTACCGAAGACCTCTGAACTTGGCTGGGCTATGAATGCCTACAGGATCTGTGATACTTCTTACAGATATCACTACCTACTGGTCAGAGTATGTTCCTCCACAGAATTGTCTTCTGCCTTTATCATGACCGCCCCCGAGGGCGCTGCAGTTGTCTACATCAACACTTCATTCCTTTTTGAGTTATATGACACGAGCATGGGGCATGCCCACCTCGTTTGTACATAGTTTATTTTTACACACCTTACGGAAGGTCGGGTTCTACAGGTTCCCTTCTCCCTCCAACGGGTAACTCTTGATAACCCCACTATCGCTCTCTCTTACAACAACACTCTCAGTATAAGAAACATTGATGGATTTCGACTATACATATGCTCCTAACCTCATCCATCAGGGGGCATCTGTTATCACTGAAATTTTGTCCGCAAATGGTTACAAGAATTCAAAATCGTCAAATAGTTATGAGGTCACCCATGGACCAAAATTACCACAAAAGCATTTCCAAAGGATAAAAAACTATACAACTAGTGACAAAATTAAAGGGTGTTATGAATACATAGGGCGCGCGCGCACATGCGCAAAACAAAAATGAAGAAATCGCGCACATGCGCACGATGCACGACTGTTTTCGCAAAAGGCCGCGCACCTAAGAAACGGCACATTTATGAGAGTGGTCGGCCTCCCACCCACTTCTGGTTCATCTTCCAAGTTGATTTGACACTCAAATCTGGATTCGATTCGATTGGGTGGTTGGTCAAAGACCTAGAAATGCCCTAATTAGCCTCTTTACACTACAAACTAGTTGAACAATACCGCAAAGGAATGCTATAAAAAGGCCATGGATACACTTCATTTTTCAAGGAATTCAATAGCAAAGTTATGCTGCCTCTATTCTCTTGAGGAATCATCTATTATCATCAAGAGTATACTAGCATCATTGCATTGGGAAATCCATCTCACCCCTTGAGTGGATTAGCAAAGAATTCTTTCACCATTTTCATTTTCAAAGTTGTAAGAAGAGCTTATTTGTGGGGGTCCAAGAGCCCTCCC
>ML777837.1:39689-51286 GCA_009831015.1 Picea engelmannii
AGAAGAATTGAGATGTTTTGGCTTGTCTATCTTATTGCATATGGTTGAGGTATGTTCCATGGTTATCTCTTTCTGTTATTTGTTGCATACACACATATAAACACATTTAAAAGGTAGATCAGCAAAGTGTTTGACGAAATACCTCACTCAGAAAACGTTTTAAAAAGAAACCAAAACAGTGACGATCCTTGCATAATGGCTTGGGATCATTACAGTAGTTGTCGAATCTGACGCGCCCACACACACACATGAAAAGAATCTAACACATACCCAAAGTCTAATACTGTATATTTTAAAACTACTTATGATCTCATCTTGACAAAGAGAAGCTCTCTAACTAAGTTGAAGTTCCAAAAATTCTCTAACCATTCCTAAGATAAATTTACAAAGGAGAGACCCCCTCCTTTTATAAGTTGAAAAAGATAGGGTGAGGAGGTTAAGATGATCCCATGGGAGCAGGGATGTGACTCATTTCCAAACCGATCGGAGGCCACCTCACCCTCGAAGCTTCTATTCAAGAAGAATCGAGAAGCTTCTTTTTTTCTTCGTATGGGAGATCATTGCACCCTAAACACTGAACAAACTGCGACAATGTCATAGGCCATTGTGATGCAACATGCATCGATCCTAGATCATCACACCCTTAACACTGAGCAAGGTGTGAGGATCCTTCTTTACAACGTTTTTACAAAGGAAAATATAATTTCATCTCTCTGGGAAAGTTTGTCTTAATTCTTATTTAGGGATTAAGAAAATTGATCCTTCTAAAGACAAAGAATAGGTGTACATCATTAACGTTCATAGGGGTGAACAAAATAATGTGTAATAGATATGGTGAATAAGAATTATAGGTGTGACTCTAAACGAGTTGTTGGTTTTCTCGATTTGGATTTCAAGGGTAAATCTCTTTGTATATGTGCGATTGCAAATTTTTTCTTTTCTATTTTTAAGAATATATATGTCCATTACATTACTTTAAAAGGTTTAAAACTTACAATGTGACATATGTCATATTTCATAATTGAATTGTAATGCAAGAATTATTTTCTCCTAAATAAAGAAAATTAATTTAAATAAAGAAAATTAATTTACATGGCCATGCTCAATGATGAAGGGAACATGATAATCATCTTCAATCTTTTAACCAATTAATTTGAGCTATGGAATTTGACACTAATTGAATCAACATGAGTTATTTGGTGAGAGAAAAAAGAGATCAACTGATGAACTACTCTATGCAAATGTATAGAAGAAAAAATTTAAGATTATGGAGCATGCACTTTATTCATTTTTTTCTAATGCATTAACTAATTCATAAGACATAACAAATAGGTTGTATACATACCAAATAGTTTGTAGATATACGAAAAGTATATATCGTCGTGGAATCTATATTTAAAAACTATAGTTAGTGATAAATATTGTTTGAGGAATTACCTACCTACATATTGGAACATTCTATGTTATAAAAAAAATTGATGTGAATTTTTTTATAAAAATATTATTTAATTAAAATTAACAAATTCCAGGAAAAATGTACATGGAAAAGCAAAATTTGTCACAAGACACATTAGGTATGAACTTTCCAACATACCAAATTTCCCTTTAAAATGTATATCTATTTAAACCTATTTAGCCCTATAAATCTCATTCATAAGTGTACACAGTGTAACAATACGAAGAGTACACCTATAATTAATCACTACGTCTAATAACTTAAAATTATCACCATACAAATTCCATTCATCCTAATATTATATGCATAAAATTAGGGGAGGTGTTTCTCCACAGATTATCTCTAAATGCACCCAACACCTTTTGAAAAGAGATTAAATTTTAATGGAGAATACTAAAACTAATATGAAACAAAACATCTCTGGAAAAGTAAATCCAAATAAATAGTGAAGTGGAGGTGGGCATAATCTTATCAACATTTATATCCTTGTTAATTTATCATTTGAAGTAGTTAAAATCATCCTCAACTCGTCTTCCTTTTTCTTACAATGCAGAAACTTTATCCAATAGTTTACTAAATTCATGAGAAATAGTTTTCCAAAGTATCAATTGAGAATTGGGGTGGATAATCTAAATACTTGATTAAGAGTTTCCTCCAAAACATTTCATATCATGATTCAATAACAATTTATCATTAAAAAACAAATTATTGATTGAGAAAATTATGTACACAATAAATATATTAGAAATTTTAATCAAAGGTAAACTCAAGATAAATTTCTATCAAGACATTTTTAAAATGTAGGTTAAGAGATTAAGAGAAACTAAACTGTGATAATTTGTTGATCTTTTTTTTTTTTCTGAAAAAATCAAATTTCCAATCCCTCACGATGCCTCATTCCAAAAGTGTTACCCATTTCCATGTTTTCTCCCTTTCAAGCGATATGTTTTAGATTGGATTGGGACAAATGGTTTGGTCTTGGAAAAAGTAGAAGGAGGTTTCTCTTTCAATAATTGATCTTGACTATATAGATGAAATTCTCCTAGCACATAGGAAATATAGATTAAAAACACAATTATTGAGCTAAGACACCCCTTTGAGGACTTGAATATAGTGTATTGCAACAATCAATATAAAATAAAAGTATTTGTAAACCCTAATTCTCATATTAAGATGAAGCATGTGGTTCTTCATCCTCATCATTTGAGACATTATAGGAAAATCTTGTGATTCTTGTTCACATAATAGAAGATAAAATCATTGATATCTTTATGAAGTTGCTTATAGAAGCTAAGATTGGGAATCTCTTGGCCCTTCTTCAACATCAAGAATCTACAATTATTATGGAGTGTGAAAATATATTTAAACTTATAAATATCTAGTGAGTGATGACGATAGGGGGTGTTAGAATAATAAATATATATCACCTCTACATATTTTAGAGAGAAATAGTGAGAAATCGATTAAAAAGGTTGAATAGATAATTGGGCCAACTAAACGTCATCCTAGCCCATTTTACTGGTGCACAGGTTAAGGAAGAGACACATGATATTTGAATGTAATGAAAGTGATGAATGATGTTTAAATTTTCCTCATTATATGGGAGTTAGTTATACTTTGAGTTATATAGATAATCCTATGTATTAATCTATCAGGATTATGTATGAAGGATTTTATGTTATGATCCATTATATGTTGAGATATACATATGCTTCAATTTTGTACAATTTGCTTTAGTTAGCACTTTTTCTTTGAATTCATTATTCTTTCCCTATATAATTCCACAGTTATCCAACACAATGATAATATAGCCATGCATGTTGGAAACTTTATCCTTTATATAAAAACTTAACTATGTTTAAATATATACATGGTACTTTAACATCCACATCTTCAACCCCTCGATGGAACTTCACACCTATACTAGCTATGTGATCATAGTCAACATTCAACCTTGGTTTGATACCTTCATTTAAAGACTATCAGAAATTCATGTCAACCATATGCTCTATCATATCAAAAGTTTTCCCCTCTTCTCTTGGAAATTTTTGATACATATTATAATTCTTTGATTAACTATGTTCTTTGCACAATTCTATGACTCAAATTCAATAGCCTTCTTGCTATTATTTCATTTCTATTTCATATCATGGAATTCTAAAATAGACTAGAATTAAAATTGATCCGAACCTAGAGTCTACATTTTCACTTTCAAAGAGGATATTAAGTCCTTAATCTTATGAATATTATATTACCCTCTTATACCATTCAGCCTCTATTAAAATTATGTACATTATTACTCTATTGTAAATCTAAGCATGTTCCAACATTTACAATATCAAGTATAATCAAATATTGATTTTGCATGCAATAAAATTAAAGATAAATATAACAAGGTCAAGAGGAGAAAAGCTGCAAGTACCTTCCAACACTAACTTTATTATGCTTCTAAAAAGTATTTTGTCAACGCTTTCTCCTTACTTCTACCAAATCCCAACACCAACGTTAATATGATTTTTCCAAGTATTTTGTCAACGCTTTCTCCTTACTTCTGCTCCCAATACAATTGAACCCCATATTGACACATCACAATAGAATATTAACATACATATTCCTGCTCAATTTTTGGGTTCCTTATATTGTTACTTTGGCATTCATAATGTTAGTTAAAAGGGTCATCCATTTGCAATGGAAATAAATGTGTATTAATGTGTGACGTTATCTCTTCTTTGTAAAAACATAATTTATCCTTTTACTGGGTTGATTCTGGAAATGCTTTATGGGTCTGTGCTATTTTTCCAGATTATTTTTTACTACGTTATTGTGGACATGGTTTGTGGGTTTTTGCTATTTTTTAAGAGTATCTTTTACTACATTATTTTGGAAATGGTTTGTGTTGTTTTTCTAGTGAATCTTAATTTCTCTTAGACCGTTGATACTATTATTTTATTGGTGCAACTAAAACTCATATAGTATGTTTCCATAAAACATTACATCAATTCACCATTGCACTCCATGGACGCATGTTTAGAGATCTTGGTATTTTTGTACGAACAATTTATCTATCAAGAAAATTATACTCTAAATTGAAAGCAATAAAGAAATAAGAATACACAAAAAAGTTGGAGAATGAATGCTCATAATGGATTTCTTATTGAATGTATAAATATTATACAATTGAGAGTTGTAACGTTCAGTAATGGAAGTAACTGCAAAATGGTGTCACTAACTAAGTAGTTAACGACATTACAAATCCTAACACTCCTTGTTAATCTCGAGTATTATATTATTAATAATGCCTAAAATTTGACGTTGAAATTGAAAACCATCTTTTCCCAAAGGTTTAGTGAAGATATTAGCCAACTAGGCTTTAGAACCACAAAATTTGAGAGAAATGTCACCATTTTTTATGAGTTCACGAATGAAGTGAAATCGACTATGAATGTATTTTCTTTTCTGATGAAACACATTATTCTTCGACAAGCAAATGGAAGAGTTATTTTCACAAAAGATCGAAATAGGTTCTTTTTTCGTATATCCAAAATCCATCAAAATCATTTTAAGCTAAACTGCATTGCATGTTGTTGTTGTTGCCCCTACATATTTCTCTTCTACGGAAGAGATAGAAACTATGGGTTTCTTCTTACATGCCCATGGAAGAAAATTCTTTTCAAAAATAAAAGCTTATCCCGAAGTACTTTTTTTTTCGTTAATATTACCTGCATAATCATTTTCGGTATAACTTGTAAGCATACTATCTATTGAAGGTGTGTACCAAAAACCATAAGTGGTTGTACCTACAATGTATCTTAAGATCCTCTTACCAAATTTCCAATGAGAATCCTTAGGATATTCCATAAACCTGGAAATAAAACTTGTTGCTTATGCTATGTCAGGTCTTCTAGTAGTAAGATACATAAGACTACCAACAAGTTGTTTATACAATGTAGAATTTATTATTGATCCCATATATTCCTTTCTTAATTTAGTGCCTAGAGAAATAGGAGTGTCAACAAAATTACACTTTTCCATTTTAAACTTTCTCAAAACATAAATAACGTATTTTTGTTGACTAATAAATATACCATGATCAGATTATTCTACTTCAATGCCTAAGAAATACTTCATTAATCCAAGTTATGTCATTTCAAACTCATTTTTCATGGCTGATCTAAATTCATGTAACATCATGTTTTTGGTCTAGATCATGTCATCAACATAAAGACATAGGGTGAGAATATTACCTTGCTTATTTACCTTTATATACAAAGTAGGTTCATTTTTTCTCCTCTTGAAACCATCTTTGAGTAAATAATGATCAATTCTACTATAGGAAGCTCGCAGATCTTACTTCAAACCGTACAAGGATTTTTTTAATTTGTACACTCAATCCTCTTGTGTTTTAACTTCAAGTCCAGGTGGTTGATGGACATACACTTCTTCTTTTAACATTGCATTCAATAAGGAAGACTTGACATCCATTTGATAAATAGGCCTCTTATAGAAATATTTTCCTCACCCTATGCAATCTTGCACAGAAGGCCTTTTTCCATTTCCCCATGCAGACTTATCATCCCTGTTTGTAAAATCTAGAGACAAAAATACATATTTTTCCACATGTATGCATATTGTCTACTATATAGCGTGCGTATATGCAAGTTGCTCTATTACAACCCATGTACATCAGGATTTGTGCCAGAAAATGAAAATTAATGTCGGGTTTCCATGTCACGATAGGAAATCTATGATCCTTGTCCTTCCATATACTGGAAACATTCCTACTCGACCCTTCAGTTCCATTTTGAACGTTATAAATGGGCCAATTCCGAGCTATGGAAAGAGGAGAAAGAATTCAACTTTGAGAGAAAAGTTTATCTGGAGAAATTATTTACTTCATATTGATTCTGCATCCGTTTGTCCTTTAATTTTGAACACAGTGTTCACCCCACAAGATCTTCCCGTATTGATTGAGAACCTCATCGTTTCTATCTTATGAGATTTCCTTTGGTGGAGGATTGAAGTGGTGGAGGGCCAACTGGAAGGAACTTAGTTTCTCTGTTTTGAACCACGCTGACATGGAAGTCTGTAATATTTTCACTTCTATTGATCATTTATTAATAGAAATACTCCTTTCTCGTCCAATTGATATCTTGCAAATATATGAGTTATTATCCATGGGAGTATTTTCTATGTATATTAATGGATTATGTTATCTAATGTGCTAACCTTTTTATATTATCACCATATGTTGGCTTTGCTTGTTTGTTGAGAACTAGTTGTAGGTATATAGCTTTGGGTCCAAGTGCTCAATGGTGGACTTCATCAAAAATATGGAAAAGGTAGGCCTCTTTCTTATCTCGCTTGCATATTGGTTTATATAGCATGTTTTTGGGATTGAGTTGATTTCTACGGTCGTTTCCATCTGTTGTGGTTTACCCTGGCCATAGAGATATTTTCCTCGTAACAAGGCCACTTGTTTTGTGCTGCAATGGCCAAAACAAATTGAACAATATCTAATATTAACAATGTAGCGTAAGTCATTAATCTATGACCCAAATCCATGAGTATTAGTTGCAACTGACCAATAATTCTCATTATTTGAATAGTCCACTTAGCACTCATTGCATTGGGTGATGCTCACAGGGGTGAAGAAATGATATTGAAACCAATGAAATGAATCACAGAGCATCAATCATCACTTCCAGGGCTTGCACCTGGTAACCAAGACTTCCCAGGTGGTCACCCATACTAGGACACCTCTAGCTCAAGCGCGCTTAACTATGGAGTTTTCCCGACAATCAAGCCCACTTAGCTTGCTACCCCATTTGCAAAACTTTAGCAAGTATTGTGCCTTATGAACTATCCATTCAGAGATCCCTTAACTCTTATTATTTAAGCATAGAGGGGCTTCTGTAGTGCAACATATTAGTCTATGTCGAAGTCTCCTATTCGTTTGTTTATGTGTTGCTTCTCTTTGAAGATCTCTGGTAAAATGATGTCTATGTGATCATTCAATGTTTCTTTTAGCTATAATAACATAGTCTCTGATCCTTTCTATTTTTCTAACATATCCTTAGTCCTTTGACCTCCTTCATAGTTTTCATGTCTCATGTTCATATTTTCAACTTTGGCAATCATTCTAAGGAAATCCTCAACTCCGTGACTAATAGCTTTACAACAGAGACAAATAGGACGTGTAATAGGGCATTCTTTAGCAATATGTCTCGGTCTTCTACAATTATAACACAGTGTCAATCCTCTCTTTATTCTAAATGATCCCCAACCCTTCTTGTATTGTGCATTGGGGTCACAATGATGGACCTGCAATATGCAACAATTCTTTCTAGGTTCCTGCATCCACTTGTTAGTCCAAAAATTCTTTCTATGCATATGAATAACATATCTTTCACTATCTCTATCAAATCTATTCATATCAACTCGTTCTTCTAGATGTGCCCTAGTTTTCAGACTAGGACAAAATCTATTGAACATACCTAGACTCATACTTTTGAATAAAAAAATTCTACTTATCTTACCTTTAACAGAGCACAAAGCTTTGAGATCTTACCTATTTTCTTCAGATCTAGTTCCTTTCTTAGCACAAAGCTTCACAAGTTAAGTAGAATATTACGCACTACAACAACAGATCTATGCGCAAGGCTTTCTCTTTTCTTTAGTTCCCAACAATCATAGTTTTAGGTCCCGACAACGAAACCATTTATTGGCACAGGGGAAGACCCAGGGTTCAAGTCTTCAACAACGCACCAAAAAAACCCTAACTACTAGACATTTCAGCAACACCTGCAAAGAAGATGAGTTATGGCATAGACCCCCACCTCAATAGGGTTCGTTGACCTCCCAGTCTTTGGATTGATCTATTCCCGAGCCAAAATGGCTTCTTGGTCCCTGTTGGAACCCTTCACAATTAAAGACCACAGGTCCTTTTCTATGCTCCTCCTGTGCAAACATGCATGATATGCGAGCCTCCACTCCACGTGACCACCGACATGACCATAGACTTAACCCCAAAAGGTTCTTCACGTTTCATGATTTCAGGACTTTTGTTGCAAGTCATCCCGGCCCCTCTGATTCCCCAAATAGGCTAACGGTCTCTAGCTCCTCCCTCAAATTATTCATTGATGTGATATTCGGTTGTGACATGGGGCTCAACTTTCGAGCACGTTGGTGTATCATGTGTCGGGGGTTTGTGAAGTGGCACTCTCCCCTTCTCCCAAAATGCAAAACCTCAATGACCGCTTATGTCATATCGACAATCCTCGGTTCCTGTGATCCAACGCTCCATATTCTTCCTTCTCTTATTGAGATTTTGCGGCTCACAACATCTGGGTAGCAGTTTCCTCCACTCTCCCGACTCCTGAAATGTCGATATTTCAGAGTGCCCAATCAATATCTCTCGCTCCTTCAGATCTGACAATTGCTATCTCTCCTGAGATTGCAAATGTTAAAGGAATATCACCCTTATCCTCCCTGCAACTCTGCTGGATCTAATGGTACATGGATATTGTGCTTCATCCTCCGAGAATTTCCACCGTCCATTCAGGCTATCAATAGTTCCTCGCCAAATAACTCAACGTCTTTCCTCCTGAGCTTGATTTTTGTGAGGTGACTTTGACCCTCATCTATCCTCTGGACTTTCCAAGTGTCTATCCCTCCTAAGCTTGATTCTTGATGCAAACTCAAGGATTCTAAGGGATTATTGCACGCACTCCTTACGTCCTTCACGATAACCTCTAATTATCCAACAACTCCAACTCTACACACTCCTTGTGACATAATTTCTTCAACCGCTCCCTTGAGTTGGAAAAGTCTAAGACTCTTCTTGGCCTGTGCACACGTTGCACAACTCTCATGTTAATCTATGATTACCGGATATCCTCCAACTCTACGCACTCCTTGCGATATAAGTTCTTCAACCACTCCCTTGGGTTGGAAAAGTCTAAGACTTCGAACTAGCCTGCACACACCTGGCATGGTTTTGTGCTATACTTGCACTTTTGTTGGTATAAGAACAATTCTATCTCTCCTGAGATTTTCTGAGGTAAGACTTATAATCTTGTCAATGCACTCCTTACGGACCTTCACTGCACTCCTTGTAGGAATTCACAGGACAAAGAGAAATTGAAACTTATACTCTCCCTCTCATAGACTTCATACATTCAACATGAAATCATACACTTAAAGCATTGAAACAAATGCATTATAGAGCATATAAGCAAACTGTAAACATACCATTCAATAGATGCAAACAGTAACCATAACAACACCATGAAATTGGATTAAAGCCTTTTTATATTAGTTCAAGTGCTTCTATACATCGTTTCTATAGCAAAAACTATCCGCTCAAACAACTTCTACAATCTTTGTTCTTCTCTTCTCTTCTATGCTCTCTTGCTCTACAACTTAATTACAATGAGAATGATCATACAATACATACGAGGGAGATTTCTTGAGTTTTCCCTCCTACAACTCTAAGCTATCTTATTGAAATTAAAGACTACAACTACTTTACATTTATTACAATAAATGCCTCCAACCGACATATGAGAGAAAATACTCAAGATCTATGTTACAATCCCCAAAAACATTTAAAAACAATTACATCCTTCCAACTATTACATTAATGTTTCATCTTTTAATTTTCAAAACGTTTTCAAAATGCGCACTGGCGCATATCCAACTGTCCTCCAATTGCACTTTCTTGCGATGCTCCTGCATCAAAGTCTCACCCGAGGTAGAGGCAGGGGGTTTGTAGGACTCAGGTGTCTACAACCTAGCTGGGACACAGATCTATGATTACAACACTTAACAGAGCATTTAGCCAATACCACACATTAGATCATAATTCCATTCGCATCGCAGATTAAACCCTAGATATAGAACAATGCAGTAGCAACTAAGATCAAGTACTTTTCATCACATAGCACATAGTTATTGGATCTGATCTAGCATTCATTTATCATCAATAGAGAACTAAGCATCCATATATCTATCTAACATACATAAATACCAATACACTAATAGATAAACAACATAAACAATATCAACAACATCATACAAAGCACATCGACACAGGATATACGTGGTTCACCCTAGTGTTCGGCTACGTCCACCAACTCTTCTTCTTATTTATTAGTCTCTAATATTCTTACATTCCTTTGCTCTTGTGCACTAAGCCACAGAGACAAATCCACAAAGGACAGGAGATCTGCGCACACCTCACTAGATCCTCCTTCCCCGAATTAGGTCAGGGCACAAAGCCTTACACAGCCTGTGCACAAAGTCTCTTAGAATAACTTACACTTATCTTTGCAAGTCTTAAAATACTTTAGTCATGCACTAAGACCATGACCTTAAAATTGACATCTACTTACATCGCCTAACTACTTATTTATACATTACAAAAAGGCCTAAACATGGGTAAACCCATGGGCTGATATGCCATACCTTTTACATAAACCCTAACAACCCAAAAAGCCCTTAAAAATGGGCGATATCCTGCAATCTCCACTTCACCTAGGTGCTCTGTCTTCAACCTGTTGATTAAGGTTAGTTGTCATTGATGTCAACCCTTGAAGAAATCCCCGTAGCACAAAGGTTTGGGTAATGGACCCAATATTTTTTGATGTAAATATGACTCATTATTATTATTTCATTGTTTATAAGAAGTAAATATGGATGAACTCCAAAGTGGTCCCCTTATGGTGAAATCCCTCATGGGAAGACGCCTTGCAGAGTAAGAGAACCCATGCTTAGTTGTGGAATAATGAGATAAAGGATAGTGAATTTTTCAGGGAACCTATCCTAGATGGATAGTTCTTCTCATGCCATTTATGGTGGTATGTGGAACGTCACATAACTCCTCACGGTTAGAGAGTTATGGCCATGAGAAGTTGGAGACCCCAGGTTTGGGTAATGGACCCAAGTTTATTTGATAGGTAACGGTATGAGTTATGAAATATTTTCAGATAATACTAGTGTATATGGATATTACATGTCATTCCATTTCTGGTGGTATGTGGAACGTCACATAACTCCTCATGGTTTGAGAGTTATGGCCTTACGAAGTTGGAGGACCCTCATATGTCATCTAGAAGCCCCAAAAGGTCAAAGTAGTCAAAGT
>ML777837.1:51336-67848 GCA_009831015.1 Picea engelmannii
GTCATCTAGAAGCCCCAAAAGGTCAAAGTAGTCAAAGTGGTTTAAGAGATTTTAAAAGGTAAATAATAAAGTGAAGTAATGATTGTATTATAATTCAAAGTGAATAAAAAATAAATTATTTCAATAATAAATTTAATGGACAAATTAGAAGTGGGTTAACCCTAAAATAAGGAAAGTGGGGCCAAGTGACCTAGAAGATATTTTTAAGGAAGCTACTTGGAGAGTATAAATAAGAGGCAAGGCTCTCTCATTTTTGATGCACTTGAGCATATTGAATATCTATAGGTGTCTTATGTAACCAAGGATATTTAAGCTGAAATTCTGAGGGAAGGTGAAGAAAAGAAGGTCGAAATGCAAGGAAGGATAAATTCCTTTTATGGTGCTTTGTAAGGTATGTTATTTACAGGTCATCTCACTATTTTCTCTATAACTTTCTTTCTATAATCATTCAGAATGTGAAATTGCTATGACATTGAAAAAACATATCCAAGTATCTATGGTAAAAAATTCATATTTTGGGTCATTGTATTTTTTAAGTTACACTACGTGGAAAATAGGGTTTGTGGCTAGTCCTGAAACTAGTCAAAAACAGGTGTTTCAGGTAAAAACGTCATAACTTCTTCATAAAAGATCAAAATTATGTGAAACCAAATGTTGTGGTTAGGGTACATTCTTTAGTATTCCATGTAATAGTTTCATATCAATTCAACAAATATTTCGTGCGAGGCATGCTCTATAAGGCCGCTCTCTAGAATAAGCCAGAATTAAGCAAGGTATGCCTATTTTACTATAACTCCTTTTTCGAGAGGTTTGAAGTAGTGACACTTGGATGAATTTCATAAAACACACTGAAGAAAATTATGTATCAGTTTCATATCTTTATACATTACAACTACAAAGTTATGATTACTTCAAGTTAGGGTTGTTGACTAATCGAAAACTAGGCATGTGAGACTAAAGAAAAGTTTGATGAAAATGCTAGTCTCTTGTTGTTAAAGTTAAGGAAGGTTTGCAGGAATGTGATCATATACACTAGGTCTATTACAGAGCTACAAATCATATTTGGATGATGAAATTGATGAGGAATTTTGGTTGAGGTACATGTTGAGTAAATGGTTGACACAAGTAGTTGATGTGTTGGCACATATATGAGGTGTATAGTTGATGATGTTGGTACATATTGATGAATCATAGTTGATGAGTAGTTGAAACACATTATTGGTACATACTTGATACATGGTTGGATGAACTTGTTTATGGTACAGGTTGATTACAGGTTGTTTGGTACAGATTGGTGCATGGTTGATGCACTTGTTTATGGTACAGGTTGATCCATGGTTGATGCATGGTTCATATTTATTGGTACAGGTCTACAACGGTATATCTCATAGTGATAGTGTAACAGTGGTTTGATCATGCTACTTCTACTTCAGGACAATTGGATGGGGCAAGGACAGGTTATTGTAGCCACCTTCCGGTTGTAGCTGGAGAACATAGGGGGTTGTAGCCTCCTTCTGGTTGTAGCCATAGAATTGGGGATTTGGAGCTTCCTTCGGGTTGTAGCCTGAGAAACTAGGGGGTTGGAGCCTCCTTCCAATTGCAGCTGGAAAACAAAGGAAGTTTGTGCTTCCAATGAATGTAATTCTTTAAGACATATAAGAAAAATCATTTTGTGGTTTTCTCCTGATTTGGGTTTCCACGTAAAACACTGGTGTACTGTGTATGTGTATGATTTTTCATTTGTTCATTGCTTATTTACTCTGTAGTTATTGGATGATAGTGCTTCATTGATATAACACTTGGATTATATGGTTAAAAAGGATTAAATTGTTCTATTAATGATTAACCCCACCTCTCAGTAATCCAACAATTGGTATCAGAGCTGGTTCCTTAAGGAAATAGTTTAACCACTGGAAGGAGATCATGGATTATTCTGAGAATGGAGTACCAATGTTTAATGGTTAGAATGGTTTTAAGTATGAGATGTGGAGCATAAGGACGAAATTATTTTTACAGGCATAGGGACATTATATTTGGCTATAAGTTGTTACAGGATATGATTGTTCAAAAAAGGCAAAGACAGCAGCCAAGAAGGAAATGAGGAAAAATAACAAAATAGCAATGGATTTCATCTGGGAAGGATTACCTAATCTAGTAAGAGAAAAGGTTGGTAAATTTTCATCAGCAAAAGAAATTTGGGATAAGTTACATGACATATATTCTTCACCCATAAGAGATTCAGAAAATGTCAAAGAAGATGCCGAAACAAATCAAGAAGAATTATGTTCACCATGTCAAGAAGATTCAGAAGATGAAGAGTACATAATCACCAGAGGTATGTTGTTTTGTGTTAATTGTGAAAAACATGGACATACTGAAATAGAATTCCATGAAGGAAATGAGACAGGAAAAATAATTGAAAAGGAAGACAATTATGAAGAATAATTGATTGGTGCTTTAGATGAACTAAGAGAAGGAAACAATTCACTCAAGAAAGAATTGACGAAACAAATGGAAAGTTGTCACATTTTTGAAGAATCCCAACAGGACATCACAAACTTAAGAGCTCATCTATAAGAAGCCAGAAAGATCGAAGAAAATATTGAATATAAAAAGAAGTGTTTGGAAACCAACATAGAAGCATAGAATGAAGAAGCAAAAATGAGAGAGAAGATATTGACAGATCATCTTAAGGAAAGAAATAATGATCTAAACCAGCTTGAGGCAAACTTTGGTCAAGAAGAGAAAGGAATTGAAGAAGAAATAATCACATTAAAAATCTAGCTTGAATAAACGAAAAGAATAGAAGAAGTCATGAAGTCTCAGATAATGAAGAAAGAAGAAGAGGTTGAGAATCTTGAAGAAGAAGTTGTCATATTGAGAAGTAAAATCGTCAAGATCAACACGAACGTTGAAGAGACAGAAACATCCACATCAATTATAGAGAATGAAGAGAAGCACTCTAGGTTGCTAGAAAAGAAGAATGAAGAAAATAGAAAGAGTTATGCATATGTACTCAAAGGAAGGAACAATGGTCAACCAGAATCTAAGAAAACTATTAAAGATACATCTTTAATGGGACCATCCAAGTTCAAGACACAAAGAAGCTTCAATCATGATCATGATCAGTTAAGGAAAAAATTCAAAACGACTACACCACAAAGAAGATCATTCACTCCCAGCTATGCAAATTTATTTTATGGTCATTGTTTTTATTGTACTAACTTTGGACATAAGGTTTCATATTGCAGGGGTTATAAAAGAAATGTTCAAGAAAGAAGTGCCTATGTGGCCACACGTAACATTGAGTGTTACAAATGCCATAACTATGGACACATAGCCAGTGATTGTAGAAGCATGATCGATACTTCCATGAAAAAGAATATTGATATCAGATATAAGAAAGCGTGGATAAGAAAACAAGAAGAACAGGTGAACAAAGACCAAATACCAGAGATTGCAAGATTGACAATAAAACGAGATGAAGAAAATTCTAGAGAGAAAAAGAAAGATGTCAGATACAGAAAGGTTTGGAAAATAACTGAAGTAAATGAAGGGAAAGTAAATAAGGAACAGGTTCAAGAGATTGTACTTTCAGGTATTGTAGTGAAAGATGAATCCATAGACAAAAACAAAGAAGTCAGAGCTCAGAGAGATAAATAATCTACCCATGAAGATGATGATGAATCTACCAATGAAGATGATGATGAATACACATCAAAGAAGGAATTGTTCTAAGCCATCCAGCTTAGAGACTCCCAAGTAATATGAATATTACATAGGGGGAGTCTATGCGATAGTTGTGACAAACCAAAGAACCATCCTTACAGAATATTGCAGAGTTTGAGAAGACAGATTCAGAGAAATCAGTTAGCAGAAGTATAGTTTGATAGTATAATGATAAATGGGTTAGCATTATGGACAGTTGCGTAAGTAGAGTCTTGGACAGTATGGATAGAGATGGATTTGTAAGAACACTTAGGAGGTTTGGATAGATATATGATAGTGGAAGAGAGCATGGATTCATAGATTGGTTCATAGAGTGGTTCAGAGACAAAGGAATATTATCGTAATGAATTATAATTACATAGGAAATGGATCAAACAATGATAATGGATTACAAATTGAAAGATATTTTTTGGAAACAGGCAGTGCAAACAATAGTTCACATTCAAGACAGAGTAATGCTCAGAAGCAACACTGACCAAACTCCCTACGAGCTATGGAAAGGAAGACCAACAACTGTGAAGCACTTCCGAGTTTTTGGAAGAAAATGCTACATCAAAAGAGAAGATGGAAGAATGGGAAAGTTTGACTCTCGTGTGAATAAAGGAGTACTTGTTGGTTACTCAAGTACAAGGAAAGCATACAAGTGTTACAACATGATATTGAACAAAATTCTAGAAAGCATCAATGTAACAATTAATGAAACAGGTAGAACATAATCAAAGGAAGAATAATATGAATCAATGGAATAGCCTTCCGAAGAAGAAGAAGAAGATGAAAAGGAAGTAGAAGAGGAATATGAAGAGAATACGACAAAAACATAAGAGCAAGTTCAACAAGTGTCTCCAAAGACACCCAGTAAATGAGTACAGAAGAATCATCCTTTAGATCTTATTATCAAAAACAATGATACAGGAGTTGAGACTAGAAAATAAATCCATTCATCGGAACAAACACACCTAGCAGTCTTATCTACACTTGAGCCAAACTATTTTGAAGAAGCCAGGAAGGATGAATTTTGGAATAAGGCCATGGATGAAGAATTGGATCAAATAGATAAAAATGACACTTGGGAATTGATTCCAAGACCAAAAAATAAGAATGTGATCAACACAAAATGGGTTTCCAGGAATAAATTAAATGAAGATGGACAAGTTACAAGGAATAAAGATGGATTGGTATGTAAAGGATATGCTCATATTGAAGGAATCAACTTTGAAGAGACATTTTCCCCAGTTGTCAGAATGGAAGCAATCTGTTTTCTTTTATCTTATGCATTCTCCAAAAATGTTAAAGTATATCAGATGGATGAAAAATCAACTTTTCTTAATGGGGAACTTAAAGAAGAAGTCTACATTGAACAACCAGAAGATTTTAGTTGTCAGAGAACATAGATTATGTGTGTAAATTAAAGAAGGCCTTATATGGTCTAAAACAGACTCCTAGAGTATGGTACTCCAGACTAGATAAGTATCTGCAGCAGGCAGGGTTCATAAAAGGAAGTGCAAACAACAACCTATACATCAGGGTAATTCAAGGTAATATTTTATTAATTGAAGTTTATGTTGATGATATTATTTTTGGTAGTGATGATGACAGGTTTAGCTAGAAATTTGCAAAAGATATGCAAAAAGAATTTGAAATGTCGTTACTTGGAGAACTATCATTCTTTCTGGGACTTCATATACGTCAAAGAAACCAAGGAATGTTTATTTATCAAACCAAGTATATCATAGAAATGTTAAAGAGGTTCGGAATGGAAGATTGAAAACTAGTTGTCACTCCCATGCAAACCAGTTGCAAGTTGAGAAAAGATGATGATTCAAAGTCTACAGATAAAAGGCAATACAGGTCAATGATTGACAGCCTATTGTATGTGACAACATCCAAACCAGATGTAATGGAAGTATTTGGACATCTGGCATGATTTCAAGCAACATCAAAGGAATCACATGTATTAGCAATGAAGTGGATTTTCATATATCTCAAAGGAACATAAGAGTTTGGGCTATGGTATCTAAAAGTAAATGATCTATCACTAATTTCCTACACAGACGCAGATTGGGCAGGTTGTACTGATCATTGACAAAGCACCAGTGGACCAACATTCTACTTTGGTGAGTTTTTAGTATCATGGATGAGCAAAAACAATCATCAATATCTCTATCTACAGCCGAGGCAGAGTATATTGCAGCAACAACATGTTGTACATAGGGTCTTTGGATTAAACAAACTTTGATAGATATAAGGGTTGAGTATGATGAGCCCCTTCCAATATATTGTGATAATAAAAGCACCATCAGTATCTTAAAAAACTCGGTGATGCACTCCAAGACGAAGCACATTCCAATCAAGTATCACTTTCTACGGGAACAGGTTGCAGAAAAGAACATTAGATTTGAGTATTTGGGCACAAAATAACAAGTGGTAGACATCTTTACAAAACCACTTCCACGGGAATCCTTTGAATATCTTCGCCAAAGACTTGGAGTCATTTCTACTCCAAAATGAATACTTTTTGATTGCTTATCTTATATGTCTTATATGTACGTGAGGAAGCACCATAAGAGGATAGTTCAATCAGGGGGAGCAGCCCCAGATGGAAAGATACCTTTGCCATTGATGAGAAAGGGGGAGAGATTTATCAGATGCAGAGGACAGAGGCATGGTTCCAGGGGAGCATATTTATCAGATGCAGAGGACAAAGCATGGTTCTAGGGGGAGCATGAGTGATATTATTTCAATATTGCATCAGAGTGTTTCCATCAATGCCAAAGGGGGATATTGTTGATTAAGGTTGGTTGTCATTGATGTCAACCCTTGAAGAAAGCCCCGTAGCAAAAAGGTTTGGGTAATGGACCCAATATTGTTTGATATAAATATGACTCATTATTATTTTGTCATGGTTGATAAGAAGTAAATATAGATGAACTCCAAAGTGGTCCCCTTATGGTGAAATCGCTCATGGGAAGACGCTTTGTGGAGTAAGAGAACCCATGTTTAATTGTGGAATAATGAGATAAAGGATAGTGAATTTTTCATGGAAACTATCCTATATGGATAGTGCTTGTCATGCCATTTTTGGTGGTATGTGGAACGTCACATAACTCCTCATGGTTAGAGAGTTATGGCCATGAGAAGTTGGAGACCCCAGGTTTGGGTAATGGACCCAAGTTTGTTTGATGGGTAATGGTATGGGTTATGATATATTTTCAGATAATACTATTCTATATGGATAGTAAATTGCATGCCATTTCTTGTGGCATGTGGAACGTCACATAATTCCTCATGGTTTGAGAGTTATGGCCTTATGAAGTTGGAGGACCCTCATATGTCATCTAGAAGCCCCAAAAGGTCAAAATAGTCAAAGTGGTTTAAGAGATTTTAAAAGGTAAAGAATAAAGTAAAGTAATGATTGTATTATAATTCAAAGTGAATAAAAAATAAATTATTTCAATAATAAATTTAATGGATAAATTAGAAGTGGGTTAACCCTAAAATAAGGAAAGTGGGGCCAAGTGACCTAGAAGATGTTTTTAAGGAAGCTACTTGGAGAGTATAAATAAGAGGCAAGGCTATCTGATTTTGGATACACTTGATCATATTGAATATCTATAGGTGTCTGAGGTAGCCTAGGATATCTAAGCTGAAATTCTGAGGGAAGGTGAAGAAAAGAAAGACGAAATGCAAGGAAGGATAAATTCTTTTGATGGTGTTTTCCAAGGTATGTTATTTACAGGTCATCTCACCATTTTCTCTCTAACTTGTTTTCTATAATTATTGAGACCATAAAATTTCTATTCCATTGAGAAAACATATCCAAGTATCTGTGGTAACACATTCAGCTTGTGGGTCATTGTATGTTTGGAGTTACACTCTGTGGCAAATAGGGTTTGTGGCTAGTCCTGAAACTAGTCAAAAACAAATGTTTCATGTAAAAACATCATGACTTATTCATAACAGATCCAAATTTAGTGAAACCAAATGTGTTGGTTAGGGTACAGTCTGTAGTATTTTTTTTAACAGTTTCAGATCCATTCAACAAATATTTCGTGTGGGGCACACTCTACAAGGTCGCTCTCTAGAATAATCCAGAATTCAGCAAGGTATGCCATTTTTGCTATAACTCCTTTTATGAGAGGTTCCCAGTAGTAAAACTTGGAGGAATTGAATAAAACACACTGAATAACATTGTGTATCAGTTTCAGATCTTTATACGTTACAGGTACAAAGTTACGATTACTTCAATTTAGGGTTGTTGACTAATCCAAAACTAGGCATGTGAGACTAAAGAAAAGTTTGATGAAAATGCTAGTCTCTTGTTGTTAAAGTTAAGGAAGGTTTGCAATAATGTGATCATATACAACATGTCTATTATAGAGCTACAAATCAGATTTGGATGATGAAATTGATGAGGGCTCTTAGTTGAGGTACATGTTGAGTACATGGTTGAGACAAGTAGTTGATGAGTTGGCACCTACATAAGGTGTATAGTTGATGACGTTGGTACATATTGATGATTCATAGTTGATGAGTAGTTTACAAAGATGATTCATACATACTTGGCACATGGTTGTATGCACTTGTTTATGGTACAGGTTGATTACAGGTTGTTTGGTACAGGTTGGTGCATGGTTGATGCACTTGTTTATGGTACATGTTTATTACAGATTGAGGTACAGGTTGATGCATGGTTGATGCATGGTTGATGCATGGTTTAGATTTATTGGTACAAGTCTACAACAGTATATCTCACAGTGATAGTGTGACAATGGTTCCATCATTCTACTTCTACTTCAGGGCGGTTGGATGACACAAGGATAGGTGGTTGTAGCCACCTTCCGATTATAGTCAGAGAACGTAGGGGGTTGTAGCCTCCTTCTAGTTGTAGATAGAGAATTGGGGAGTTGGAGCTTCATTCAGGTTGTAGCCTGAGAAACTAGGGGGTTGGAGCCTCCTTCCTGTTGCAGCTGGAAAACAAAGGAAGTTGGTGCTTCCAATGAATGTAATTCTTCAAGACATATAAGAAAAACCATTCTATGGTTTTCTCCTAATTTAGGTTTCCACGTAAAAAACTGGTGTACTGTGTATGTGTATGATTGTTCATTTGTTCATTACTTATTTACTCTGTAGTTATTGGATGATAATTCTTCATTGATATAACACTTGGATTATATGGTTAAAAAGGATTAAATTGCTCTATTACTGAGTCACCCCCCCTCTCAGTAATCCAACACAACCAGCCTGTCAATGTCCGAAAAATGGTTAAACATGACCAACGTTTCCTGAAAACTTGGTCGAGGTCCAATAGTGACCCAACATTTTACAATAACAACATTGAATTTATAATTGTTTTGTCCATATTTGGCCATGATATTGTGAAGATGATCTTGACTTCTCTGTGTTGTCTTTTCTTTGTTCATGTTTATCTCTTTTTGAGAGTGTCCGCTACCACTTCCTTGACCACGTCCATGAAAACCTATGCCTCTTCCACTTTCCATGGAAACCTTAGTCTGAAATGCATGTTATAAAGTACCAATATCCAAGTTCATACTTGGTTCATGAGATAACAATGAACCAATCAATTCTTCTATAGAAAATCTATTTAGATCTTTCGACTCAAGAATAGGAGTAACTACCATTTCAAATTTCTTAGTTCTTGTCAAGAATTTTCTCAGATACTAGACATGAAAGAAACAAAGTATCTGATGTTTCACTTTCTGTGACATTAGATCTATTTTAATACTACAACTTACGACATTCAGATATATGGTGACCCAACATTTTACAATAACGAAATTGAATTTATGATATCTGATGGAGGAGGTGAATATGAATCCTTTCACCTTTGATGCACAACACAACCAACAAACTTATGTGGGGAAGGTGATCAACAACATTACAAAGGGAAGGTGAACAACGTTATGGTACTGTTCAAGGTTTGGGAGTGGGTGCACACAACAAAATGCTCCTCTCCCAACCAAACACTCTGATACCATGAAAGCAATAAAGAAAGAAGAATACACAAAAATGTTGGAGAATGAATGCTCATAATCGATTTCTTATTGAATGTATAAATATTATACATTTGATAGTTTTACTGAATAGTAATGGAAGTAACTCCAAAATGGTTTCACTAACTAAGTAGTTAATGAGATTACAACTCCTAATATAAATGTTCCTCAATGTATAATGTATAAATGATGTATTTGACTTGAGTTGTCTTATCATTCATGTGCTATCCTAAATTGTTGTTTGAAGTATAGTGCACTGAGCCTTAGTAGCCACACTCACTTCTAGGGTCAATGACTTTGAAGGAACCATGATTTAATCAATCCATTGAACATTTCTTTTTGATGAAAGACACAATATATAAAACTATGTGTTGGCATATTGTGATTTTTTTTTTCGAGAGACTATCATATGTCATTAAACAAATAAACTATGCATATTGTGATGTTTTTTTTTGTATTTAATGTTGTAAAATATCATCGAACTACTGGATGACAGAGAGGATATCTAATGGAAAATGTACTTTAAGGAATCAAATTTTTTCTTTATTTAAAATAATAATAATAACACCACTTTTCAAAGAACCAAAAATCTTAAAAAGATAAGAATTCATTCTTCATAATTGTTTTTATAATGGTGGCAGGGAGAACATTGGTTTGTCTGTCTGTTAATTGCTCTAGAAGCAGGAAAGTAGCTTTTGTGAGTTAATTCCAATGAACAATGCCAATTAATATTGATCCACTCAAAGAATACTCAAGGAAGGTAATCACTCCGAAGCCCAAGTACTCATTTGAATTGAATCTTAGACATTTATAAGTATTTTATGGAAACTACCTTTGTGTAAGAACATGCTACTTTTTTTCAGTAGTTCTAGGTGAATGACATGTTATTGTTCTTCAGTAGTGCTAACTGAAAAGTTGTGATGAAGCATTGGGTATATTTTGCAACAAAAGAAGGTCGTTACATAAATTTGTTAGCATGTTTTCTTGACAACGCTTTCTCAGGCTTTAGATAAATGTCAATTAGGAGATATAATACAGGAAAAAGAAGGAAGGCTAAATTCAATAAGTATCTTGCATTATTTTACATGATCAACAATGTTTGTATCAAATTTAGGATATCTTCCAACCTATATTGTACATTGTAGCATCTGTTGATTCTCAACAAATAACTCCAGTGTATCAAGGGAGCTGATAACAAACATCCTAAATTGTCACACAGATAAAATTGAGGTTATTCTATAGCCCGGGTGAGTATGTGGAGTTCCTTCAATTTTTTTGTGTGGCTGGGTAACAATGCATTGAATTTAGATGGTACATTGGATGCAAAATCTAGACACTAGTCCAAATCCACCCTTATATGCAACTTGAGGTTATGAATATAGAGGATGCATATCTGCAATTTCGATATATGCATTTCCAATATTTGCTTTGTCAACCATTTGTGTAAATACAGATATGCAACCTCTACTTCCCAACTTTGAGTTGTATATCAGACCCTTGTTTAGATTGGTATGGATTAGTAGAATAACACTGTTAAAAACATTAACAAACATTAACCTTGAATTGCATATCAAACCATAGTTTAGATGGTTATGGAATAGTATAATAAAAATTTCAAAAAACCAATTTAACTTGGCACATTAGACCTATACAGCCTCAATGTACAAATGAAAAATCAAACTAACAACACACTTAAAAAAAAATGGATAATCCAGCTAGAGTACTACATAATACCTCTAGCATTCTTAAAATCATTCCACTTTTTTATTGAATGAATACAGTGGTTGAAAATGGAGAAAAATGGAGTGTTGGCGAACTACAATTATTGTGGATGATGCATACATTGACCTAGAAACTTAAATTAGTGTGTATGGAGCTCCATCAAACTCTAATAACACTACATTTTGCATGAAAATCATTGACCTAGATTGGTGGTGGATGCATACACTTGTAATCCATGACCGCCATAAGCAGATCATTCTGGAGGTAGTAGGAGCAACGTACTTGGAATGCATTTTCTTATTTAATTATCTATAATTTTCAGAATAAGAAAGTATGTAAGGTATTGAATGCCACATTTACAATTAAATGCTTTAGTAGATCTGTTTTCAATTTTTTTTCATATGAAATAGAACGCTGAGTAATTTGACTCTTCTCGACGTTAAAGTTTCACAACCACTTTCAAGGATATTGTTTACGATAATGTGAATGTCAATAGTCATGATGCATCCTATCTACTACATACATAAAAAAATAAAATGGATAATCTAAATAGAGCACCACATAATACCTCTACAATGCTTACAATAATTCCAAGTGTTTATTGAATGAATGTAGTGGTTGAAAATGGAGAAAATTGGTGTGTTGGGAAATAACAACTAGTGTGCATGGTGCGAGTCTTGATAAAACAAAGTCGCATCCTAGTTCTTGACGAAGATACAACCTCTGTGGACACTATAACAGATGGTATAATACACTCATAGCTTGTGGATTTCACTATTAACACCGTGGCTAATAGAGTCCATTATGTAATTGGCTAAAAGTGTGTCTTATGAAAGATCATTCAGGAGTATTTTAGGAGATCAGACAACGCCTCTATATTAATTCCCTTAAACCGCAATTAAATTTTGATTCTCTTTCAATATATATATCTTTTCAAAGCAATCCATATTATATCCATATCTATATCTTGTCAAAGCAATCCACAAGATGGAATTGAGAGAATCCAGGGAAAAGATTTAATAATAAACCCATGTGCACAATCAAAATGAAAAAATGTTGCAAACCTTAGCTTGGTTTATCTGGGAGGTTATTCCTTCTCTAATAGGTAGAGGGTTCCCACTAAAACCATCCAAGTGGAGCATTGCATGCACACTGCATATAGATGTCTCCATCATCTAGGTGGAGTGTTTCCTTCATGCATGCATGCATGCATAGGCTTCAAATGCAGTGAGTTGGGAATTTCAAAGCCTGTCATGAGATTTAAATCTTTTCATGAATGTAAAATAACAATGCCACCCAACTACAGTGTCCCTCGACTGCAACTCAACAACCTCTACTGCAGCGTGACTAGAACCTATGAAAATCCAATAACATAATTAATATAAATTTATTTTGAAAATTAATTTATAAATCTGCCAATTCACCCAAAAATTGCAACATACCATGGGAATTATGTCATATCAAAATGATTTCAACCAATAGAAAATACAATACAAGAAATCAGAAAAAAATGAAAAATGTAAATGTTTTTTAAGTGGAATAATAAGTATATTAGGAGAAAATTTGGTTAAAATTAGCAAAATAATGGAATTGTGAACCGTATCGGTTGCTATAGTACCTTCTTTGGTAGATACTAATAAGAACTATGTATACTTTTCCATTTAAGACATGTGAAAGAACCACTCAATCATGTCTTTACTAAGTAAATACATGATATTAGAAGTATGGAAATAATTGTTTTGTACTTCCAATTTTGAAGTGACCCTATATACTCTTTAAATGGGTCATCCCTCTTGTTTACTCACTTAATCACAACATAATATTCTCCAAATATTTTAATTATAATTTTTCACTTAAATTATAATTTTTCCCTTCAAAGAGATATAGACCTTTTTTTTCCTTAAATTTTTTAGAATGATTGAATGAAAAAAACTGGAATGGATGGTAGTGTTATCTAAAGAAAAAAGTACCTCCTCTATCCTAATATCCATCATGATTTCGAGAGAAGTACTTATTGTTATTAAGTAAATATGTTATTGACGATGTAGTTATTTTCTATAGTGATGGATTGTATAGGTCACTCCCTCAAGGATAATGAGAAAAAAACTATGGTAAATATTTAAAAACAACACGTTTTTTTTATAGCATTGATGATAACTCCACGGTGGTGGAAATTTTTTTTATAACATTGTTGACAAGTGAACTATGGTAAAAAAACTATGGTCGAAATTTGAAAACTATGTTTATTTTTTTATAACATTGTTGATAAGTGCATTATACTAGTAAAGATTATGAATAATTTAATTTTTTGAATGATCCAGATTTATGAGAAGAACTAAATGAAACACAAATATATAACATTAACGAAGATATATAGAGAAAAATAATAGAGATACAGTGAAACACAACTTCTATTCAATAAAGAAATATGTTTAAACTATAAAATGCAAAATGAAGGAAATCTTGCTCGAATGGTGGTAGCTAATCTCCCAGAAGAGATGTGGTAGCTACACACATTTGTTTGAGCACATTACAATGAGTCATCCATGCCTTTTTATCATACAAAAGTAAGAAAAAAAAAACCTAGACATCCAAAAACCTATGTCTAGGAGATAAGCGCCAAAATTCATGTGGGCCCCAATGAGGTAGGCTGGTACATCAAATTCCTATGGTCGTAACATTGTACGATCTTCATTTTAGGCGCACGATAGCCCATTGAAAAGGTCTATCTGAGGAATACAAATTATGTTGTCACACCCTAACTCCATCTATTGTGTGACTCTAGAGGGCCCAAAAAACGTTGTTTAAGACCTCAAAACTGCCTCGGAAATTTAGGACCCGAAAAGATAGAAACAAACTTCCAAGATGAAAACTGTAACTTCCTGGATGAAAGATATATGTGAATCAGTTGGAATAGGTGGGTGGCCACTGATATCCATATGGACCAATCCTCCCTCCTTAGGAAGCAATGGTCTTCATTGCATTGAGTTCCCACATCAGATGAGGAAATTTCTGCATAATTTGGCCCCATGTGAGCCACTTCCCTTGGTCCAGGAGCTTCCCTAATTTGAGAACACGATAAAGATGAATCTTCTATTGGCAAGTGACCTTGACCTATGTGTCAATGATATGATCAGTGGATTCTTTTTCTAGGTAGTTAGGGTTGAGATCTGTCGGTGTCAACTATTATGTTATCTCTGAGGTGTCCAACATTGGTGGAAAGTATGGCCGAAGGAGGTCCACATTAAACATTGGTTGTAAGACAAGGAAGGGGGGAATGTTGATCTCAAAATCATTATCACCCACATCCTTGGTGATGGTGTAAGGAACATAGAGGAGTGGATGAAGCTTCCAATGGGGTCATATAAGGCATTCTTTCTCCAAGTGCAACCAAAATTTATCTCCCACCTGAAACTTGTGTGGCACCCACCTAGTGTTGATCATGGCATTTCTTGTACTTGGAATTGGACTTCTGCTAAATATCCTGAACCTGTTGCCAGATGTGATTAATTGTTTCAATGAACTAGGTGGCTTTGTTGGCTTTGTTTTTCACATGAAACGATTCTTCCTATGTGGACCCAAGGGGTAGTGAAAATTCCATGAGACCCAATGGTTGAGATCCCAACCCCTCCTACAAGGGACTATGACCAATTGAGATATGTATGGATCTATTGTAACTATGTTGAACATAGGGAAGAATCTCATTTCATGTACGTGAATGCTTGTAATTTTACATGGGAAAGATATCCATGATATTCTTGTTGATGACCTTAGTTTGGCCATCCATTTGGGGGTGGAATGACATGGATTTGGTGAGATTTCTGTGGAACCATGATGAGAGGCTTGACCAAAAAACGTTACGGAACAAACTATCCCAATCTAAGATGATGCTTTGTGGTATCCAAAAATGTGCCCACACTCATTCGAAGAAGAGCTTCATAGTGGAATCTATTGTGATGCTCTTCTTACAGGATACCATAATCACCATCTAAGAAAATCAATTAAAAAACATGAAAACACAATCATTTCCCTATTTGGTTGAAGGAAGTCCCAAAATGTAGTCCATCAAGATAGATTCCCAGGGATTTTCGAGAGTAGGCAGAGGTGTGTACATTTCTTGTTTGTTAATGGTCGGTTTGGAAATGGCATATACGATGTAGAACCTAATATACCTGTTGATATCCTATCAGAGTTTCAACCAATATAATTGTTGTTGCAACATTGCCACTGTCTTTTCTACTCAAAAGTGTCCTTCCACCAAACTATATTGAGCTTCCCAAATCAACTTTTCTCACTCAAATGATGGAATGCAAATATGTCCCTGATGGCACAATGACCCTTCCTACAGATGCAAATTAGGGACAGTTGTGTTTGTTCCCAACATATGGTAGGTAGTGTAAAAGTTAGGATCTCTCTCATAGAGTTGGGGCCACCTTGAGGTATCAAGTCCATAGGATCATAGAACCGTGGTTATTATTGAAACTAGAGGTCAACTAAGGCAGTCAATGATGCGATTGGTTCTCCCTATATTATACTTTATGTTGATATGGAACGACTGCAAGTAAGTGGAACACTTATGATGGTGATCATTCTGCAATTTTCCTTGTGTTTTCATGAACTATGGAGGCTTATAATCAGTTTGGATGATTATATTGTTCCCAAGAATGTAATGACTCCACTGATGTTAGGCTTGTACAATTGAGTACATTTTTTTTCATAAGTGGGGTGATTATGGAAAGTATATGATAGTATCTCACTATGATAGGGAACTGGATGTCCATGTTGAGTGATAGTTGTTCCCACAAGATAGTATGAAGCATCTATCTCAATCTCAAAAAGTTTCTACAGATCAAGTATTGAGAGCATAATGTTTGAGCACAAGCGTTGCTTCAAATAATAGAACTCTTTCTGATCTGAAAATGGAAGGTACTTGTTTAAGGGTGTAAGGTATCCATTTTCCATAATATAAAATTTGAGTTATACACTCCAATGTGACCTCTAGAAATGTGAGAACTTACTATTTCTTATACAGAGATAGACTGTAGGAGCA
>ML777837.1:72596-177034 GCA_009831015.1 Picea engelmannii
TGCTCCTACAGTCTATCTCTGTATAAGAAATAGTAAGTTCTCACATTTCTAGAGGTCACATTGGAGTGTATAACTCAAATTTTATATTATGGAAAATGGATACCTTACACCCTTAAACAAGTACCTTCCATTTTCAGATCAGATGGTATCAGAGCATAATAAACAGCCAAGAATGACTATTCAGTCTCAGCAAATGGTTAAGTGCTCATCAGAGCAATGCCTCAAACAATGAGGGCTTTAATCTTCATGGAGCTTCCTCAAGCTTCAAATGTGAAAAACCTACAAATGGGCTCTTCAAATGCCTGTGAAAACCTCACCAATGGACTCAGAATGTCCAAAAACCCCTAGCTGGGCTTTTACAGAGCCTCATTTGGACAAAAACTCTAAAAGTTATGCTTGCTGCCATTTTTTTCCTTCAAGCTCTGTTACAGGCTCGCCATAATGCACCTGTGTGAAAGTGAACCTAGCTTCTCTGCGTTTTCGGTCACCAAAACTCAGCACAAACGCACGTTCCACAAATCGCGCTAATTTGTCGAATAGTTACCCGGAATAAAGCCCCCCGAGTCGGAGGTGTTGGGCGCATGGGGGACCATATGGCCACGTCCCAGCGCATAAAAAGGCCAACTGTTTTAAAGGTTGAACCAGGTCTTGACACGTGGCGGGCGCATGAGTTCGCCGTTTGAACTAAATTGAAACCCCGCGCGTATATAAAAAAAATGGTCATATACATATAACCGTTTGGTATAAACCAAACCCCGTGCACCATATTAAAATGTGAATGGTCATATGAAATATCGCCCGAACCATGGGCTGAACCCAAACCATATACACGCGCTCCATTACACAATGGATATATATAATAAACCACGGGCCATTAACAAATACACCCGTGCCCAAAAAACAATGGTCATATGTCACTGTATAGAACCGTGTTGAAATGCAACACCCGCGCCCAAAAAACAATGGTCATATGTCACTGTATAGAACCGGAGGTTAAACGCCACATAGCCCCCCGCGCGCAATGTATTAGAACGATAGTCATGTGCGTGGGTAATGGAACCTCGGGCCAACACACGCCCATTTAAAAATCCCGCGCTAAATGTTATGTGTGGTCATATGGTATACCAATGTCCGCGGGCTGTATAATAAACAAATCCCCCGCGCCCATTTGACATAAGGCTGGTCATATGGAGGTTGAATGGAACCGGGGGTCAAACCCATTGACAACACAATTGTTAAAACGCGCGCCAAACCATTGAACAATGGTCATATGGAATGGCAATGGAACCGGAGGTCAAACCATGTAACTGTGGAACCAAAAGCAAAGAACCAACAGATGGGGGACACGTGGCGCCCATTCATTGGGCCACGTGTCTCTTTTTTTATTTGCCAATAAAACTGACACGTGTCAACCCTTTATTCGCCAATCTCCGTCCAATTAAAATGTGCCACGTCACTCATCTGCCACGTCAGCACCGCCAACTCATTTGCCACGTCACCTCGGCCACGCAGACTGCTGACATCAGCAGGTGCCACGTGTCACCCATTCAGTGGTGACACGTGTCACCTTCCAATTGGTCAAACTTCATGCCAAAAATGCCAAAAATGCATGACAAGTGGCATGCTCTGGTGCCACCACGTGTCCTGTACGGACGACCACGTAGGCTTGTATGGATGTCCAGTCAGTAGTACGGCCTCTGCCACGTCAGCAGTACGGCCTGCCCAGTCAGCACATTTTTTTACCTGTTTGGCTCGGCGAACAGACCTCGATAACTTCTCCATACGGACTCCGTTTGCGAAAATAAATATACCGCCGGAATCAGGAGAACGAGACGGACGCAATGGCACCGTTTTCGTTGCATTCCGAGCACTTTGAAAATTGAGCATTTTTTTTTACCCCTGGTCCAGATTCTGATCACTTTCTGTTGAAACTATCCCCACAATACTTTTACCTTTCCACCACCCATTTTCACTTATCTAAGGACCCATGCGATGTGGGAGAATCCCACCACGAACTTGTGATAGAAATTGGCAAGGCATAAGAATATTTCATGCTTAGTGAGTGTGGTCGAGTCTGTCCAGTCACAGATGACTTGGATCTTGGATGGATCGACATGAAACCCATGTTCATCAACAATGTAGCCTAGGTAATGCAACATGTTCATGTCAAAGGAGCATTTTTCCAAATTTTCAAATAGATTGTGTTGTCGTCGAGTGTGTATAATCTATTGAATGTGTTGCAAGTGTTTGACCAACTCTTGTTGAAGATGAGGATGTATTCTAAATACATGACCATGAAATAATTGGTGAAACGATGAAATATATCATCCATCATCCTCATGAAATTTGTTGAGGAATTTTTCAAGCCAAAGAGCATGACCAACTATTCAAAAAGACCTTCTTTAGACTTGAAGATAGTCTTCCATACATTGGTCTACTTTATTGGGACCTAGTGGTAACCAGACCTCAAATCAATATTACTGAAGTATTTCCCCCCTTGATATGGTCACAAAGAACGACAATTCATGAAATTGGGTACCGGTTCATGAACGTGATTTTATTTAGATCCTGGTAATCAATGCAGAGTTGTTAGGTTTCATAATTCTTCTACACAAGCACGATTGGGCTTCCACAAGGTCATGACCTTAAATGGATGTGCCCCTTTTCAAGAAGATCTTGTATTTCACACTTTATTTCCTCATTTTATAACAGAGAGTGGAGATAGACTTGCCCATTAGGTAGCATTGCACTACGGGTCAGATCGATTAAATGATTTACCTGACAGTGCATATGTACCGTAGTGGGTGAGGAGAAGATGTATTTTTCTTCTTCCACAACCTTATCCACTTTCTTTTGTTGCATGGAGATACCTGTCATGGAATCCATTGATGTGGTTGCAATCTTCCGGTCACTTTGACCACAAATTACAAAGAAGAAAAAGTTCCTTGTTTGAGAGATGACCTTCGTGCATTTCTTGAAAGAGATGGAGGAAATGGAACTAGATTGAACTACCTCAGGTATCCTGTATAATTTCCTATCCAAATTAATAATAAAAATATGAGGCATAGAATCATACACAACATTACATTTCCATAAATAAGGTTAACCCAAAAGAACGTCATAAACTTCAATGGGCATGACATCACACAATACCTCATATTTCAAGAGGTTGATATCATAGGCCAGGAGACAATATTGGTTGGCGTGGAGATCACTCCCTTGGTGGATCCATCCAATGGTGTACATATATGGGTGCAGTATTGTCGGTAGAGCCAACCACTTGAAAACCTCGACTAAGATGAGGTTCTTTTGGGTACCATTATCAACTATCAAGTGCAGTTGAGTACCCTTCACCCACATCTGTGAAAAAAAGTGGCACTCACATTACTCTTGTTCATTAAGTTCACCGAGATGTACCTTGGTCATGGTAACAATGGTGTCACTAGTTTCTACATCAGTGATCTGTCTCTCGTTTTCTGGTTTTGACTCATAGTTGGAGCTCGCATATGATTCACAGGCTTGTACCTCAGCCACCAAGAACTTCTTTGAGCAACATTCAATATTGTTATGCTAGGGGATCTTATGGAACTTGTGCCACTTCCCAGTGTCCTTCTTTGTATTCACATTATCCTTGTTCGTTTGTAGTTTGGACTAGTTGTCCTAAGATTTTCCATCCTTTCTCTACCCTTTTGTCTGTGGGTTGGCTCCACCTTTTCCCTGCTTCTGTTGTGATGGGTTCGTAGACCCAAACTGTCATGTCTTTTATTTAGGCTTCTTCTTGATTTTGACATCATATCGATAGGTCATTCCCAACGATGAAAAGTCTAGAAAAACCATTTATGTATAGATGTATATATGTATATCGTTGTGTTACTTCAACAACATATGTCACTATTAGTCTTTGATACCCATCTTGGTGTGCAAGGTATGGAAGACATTGGTGAACTCTGGCACTATTTGGTCCCTTTCGTGTCGTAGTGTGGTCCATATTGTATATAATTTGTCATAACTTCTAAAAGGTTAGTACTGTTCCTTAATAAAATCCCTGCAGGAAGCTCAAGTGGGTGTGACTATAGAAAATGTAGAACCCTTTTTTTCCTTTTTCTCATAGAAAGTATGATACCAATCTTTGACATGGAGGATGGCCTTAACGAGCACAAATGTAATATTTTCTCTCTCAGAAAAGTTATGGACAAAAAAATATTGTTCTAGAAGGTTTAACCATTTGTATACAACATCCACATATATTTGACTTCAAATATAGGATTATCAAAATTGATATATACGTTGAAGGGGGTGACACCTCTTCTTGAGGAAGATGTGTCAGCTATTGGCAGTCGTCAAAATATTTGTGCAAAAGTATCCATCATCTAGTTCCTTTTTCAAAAGAGGGTTTCCTAGAGCAACAGTTTAAATGGATCTCCTTCCCCATCGTCTCTCTTTTCTTCCACCATGGGTGGTTTTTGTGTTTGGATATGCCAATATTGAAAAGTCTCAACTGGTTTGAGTCCCAACTACTTTTACGAAGACCTCATTGGGGGCATGAAAAGAGAAAAAAATGAAGAGGAGACAACTCTGATACCACTGATCCAGATTTATGAGAGAAACGAAATGAAAAACAAATATATAACATTAACATAGATACATAGATCAAAATAACAAAGGTACAATGGAAGTTAACTTCTATTCAATAAAGAAATCTGTTGAAACTGTAAAATGCATAATGAAAGCAATCTTTCTCGAATGGCGGTAGTTGATATCTAAGAAGAGATGTGGTGGCTACACACATTCATCTAAGCACATTACAATGAGGCCTCTAGGAGTTTTGAGCATCCATAATTAAACATAAAAACCTAGACATACAAAAACCTAACCTTAGGAGATGAAGCAGGAAAATTCATGTGGGCCTCGATGGGGTAACTTGGTACATTAACATCCCGGGGTCGTAACTTTTGCATACGATCCTTTTTTTAGGCGCATGATAGACCATTGGAAAGGTATGCCTAAGGAATAAAAATTATTCCATCAAAATCTAACATCATCTACATTCTGACTGTGGAGGGCCCAAAAAACGTTGTTTAGGGCCTCAAAACTACCCCAAAATTGTAGGACCCAAAAAGCTAGAAAAAACTGCCAAGATGAAAAATGTAACTACGAAGATGAATGTTGTATGTGAGCCAGTTGGAAGAGGTGGGTGGTCACCGATATCGACCTATGTCAATCCTCCCTCCTTAGGAATAAATTGTCTCCATTGTGTCAAGTTCCCCCATCATATGAGGAAATTTTTGCATAATTTTGCCCCGGGTGAACCACTTTCCTTAGTGTAGGAGCCAACCCACTTTGAAAATGCGATAAATCTAAAGTTTCTATTGGTAAGTGACATTTAAATGTGGGTCCATGATCTCATCAGTGGATTCTTGTTCCATGAATTCAGGGTTGAGCTATGTCAGTGTCAACTATTATGTTATCTCTGAGGTGTCCAATAATCATGGAAAGTATGGCCAAAGGAGGTCCGCATTAAACATTGGGTCTAATCTAAGGAAGGGGGGAATGTTGAGATCAAAATCATTGTCACCCACAACCTTGGTGATGGTGTAAGGAGCATAGAGGAGTAGACAAAGCTTCCAATGGAGTCATATAAGGAGTTCTTTCTGCAAGTGCAACCAAACTTTTTTTCCCACGTGAAACTTGTGTGGCACCCAATGTTGATCATGGCATTGCTTGTACTCGACATTGGACATCTACAAAATATGTTGGACCTATTACTGGATTTGCTGAATTTGTTCAATGAACTGAGTGGCTTTGTTGGCTTTGGTTTGCACATGGGATGATTCTTCTTATGTGGATGCAAGGGGTAGTGAAACATCCATGGGAACCAATGATTGAAATCCCAACCCCACCTAAAAAAGACTGTGACTAGTTGAGATATGTATGGACCTATTGTAACTATGTTGAACATAGGGAAGACTCTCATCCCATATGCATGAATGCATGGAATTTTATATGTGAAATATATGCACGATCATCCTATTGAAGACCTTAATTTGGCCATCCATTTAGGGGTTGAAGGAAGTGGATTTGGTGAGCTTGGTGTCCAACCATGACTAGAGGTGCAACAAAAAGTTGCTAAGGAACCAAATTTCCCAATCTGAGATGATGGTTTATGGTATCCCAAAATGTACCCACACTCATTCGAAGAAGATCTTCATAGTGGACTCTACTGTGATGCTCTTCTTATAGACGACCAAAATCACGATCTTGGAAAATCAATAGAAAACCATGAAAACATAGTCATTTCCCTATTTGGTTGAAGGGAATATCGACATGTAGTCCATAGGGATAGAGTCCTAGGGCTTGTCAAGAGTAGGCAAAGGGGTGTACATGCCTTTTTCCTTAATTGACGGTTTGGAAATGACATAGGCTGTGCAGGACCTCATATAGTTGTTGATATCCTATCAACATTTCAATGAATATAAATGTTTCTACAAAACTTCCATTGTCTTTTCTATGCCAAAGTGTCATGCCACCAAAATGTAGTGAGATTCCCAAATAAACTTCATTTTCTCAAATGATGGAATGCTTAGATGGCCACGATATCACAATAACTCATCCTACAGATGGAAATCAGTGACAGTTGTGTTTTTTCCCAACATATGGTCGGTAATGGAAAATTTGGGATCTATCTGATAGAGTTGGGCCCACCGGGAGGTATCATGTCCGCAGGACTATAGCACCATTGCTAGTGCTACAAATGCAGGTTGACTAAGGATGTCAATGACGTGATTGGTGCTCCGTGTCTTATACTTGATGTTAATATGGAATTACTACAAGAATGTTGACCACTTCTGATGGAGGTCATTCTACAATTTTCCTTGTGTTTGCATGAACTACAGAGGCTTATGATCAGTGTGGATGACTGTGTCATTCCTGAGAATGTAATCCTTCCACTAGTGGCAGGATTGTACAATGGAGTAGATTTATTTTTTGTAAGTGGTGTGATTATGGATAGTATGTGATAGTGTCTCACTATGATAGGCCATGGGATGTCCATGCTGAGTGGAAATTGTGCCCACAACATAGTCTGAATCATCTTTCTCAATCTCAAAAATATACTGCATATTGGGTAATGAGAGCATCGTGGTTGAGCAAAAGCGTTGCTTCAAATAATAAAAAAAAAATTGTTGCAACTAGCCCCACACAACTTTTACCTTTCCACAACCCCTTTTTACTTAGATAAGGGCCCATGTGATGTGGGAGTATCCCAACATGAAACTGTGATAGAAATTCGCAATGCCTAAGAAACTATGAATCTTAGTGAGTGTGTTCAGGTATGGCTAGTCACAAATGACCTGGATCTTAGCTCAATCGACATGCACCCCATGCTCATTAATAATGTATCCTAGGTACTAGAACATGTTCATGTTGAAGGAGCATTTTTCCAAATTTTCATATGGTTTGTGGTTCCCCAAGTGTGAAGAACATGTTGAATGTGTTGCAAGTGTTCGACCCAACTCTTGTTGAATATGTGGATGTTGTCTGAATACACCACCAAAAAATAAATTTTTAAAGGATGCAAGATATCGTCCAA
Source organism: Picea engelmannii (assembly GCA_009831015.1). Lineage (NCBI taxonomy): Eukaryota > Viridiplantae > Streptophyta > Pinopsida > Pinales > Pinaceae > Picea > Picea engelmannii. Next base: position 80,185 of record ML777837.1, read on the forward strand.
CATCCTCATGAAAGTTGTTGGGGTATTTTTCAGGCCAAAGGGCATGACCAACTATTCAAAAATACCTTATTTAGAATTGAAGGCAGTTTTCCATACATCGGTGTGCTCTATTGGGACATGGTGGTATCTGGACTTCATATCAATCTTACTAAACTATTCACCCCCCTTGATTTGGTCAAGGACATCGTCAAATCAAGGAATTGGGTACAAGTTCTTGACTATAATTTTATTTAGGGCCTAGTAATCAATGCATAGTCTCCAGGTCCCATATTTCTTCTACACAAGCACGATTATGATTCAATAAGGTGATGACCTTGGGAGGATGTGCCCCTTTTCAGGAAGTTCCTGGATCTCACACCATGGATGATTTTAGGGGCTAAATTTCGCTCATGGGCTAATTTTCCATGGTTTTTCCAAAAATGAGATTCGTTATTTTAAAAATGATTCGCCCAAATTCTATAGGATAAAATTATTTTACCTTAAAAATCACCAAAATTTTATAAAAACTATATAAAATCCTTAGAAATTTGAATATTTTTACAAAAATATCACCAAACATTAATAGTTCGCATATGAAGGATTAGTAGGATTCGCTAAGGTTTCTACATTTTAAAATAAATTTCCATCCCTAAAATCATCCCTATTTCACACTTGTTTTTCTCATTTTTTTAAAGAAAGTGGAGATAGACTAGCCCATTGTGTAGTGGTGTGCTAAGGGTCAGATTGATTGAGTGCTTGACCTGACAGTGTAGAGGTACCCTAGTGGGTGTTGAGAATATGTATTTTTATTCTTCCATGACCTTATCCACTTGATTCTATTGCATGGAGAGACTTGTCGTAGAATCCATGGATGTGATTGCAACATTCCACTCACTTTGACCAAAAATTATGAAGAAGACAAACTTCCTTGTATGAGAGATGACATTCCTCCATTGCTTGGAAGAGATCAAGGAAATGGAAGTAGATGGAACTACCTCAGGTATCTTGTATAATTTCTTCTCCAAATTAATAATAACATTGTGAGGCCTAGACTCATATACAACATGATGTTTCCATAAATAAGGTTAACCCAAAAGAAAATAACAAAATTCAATGGGCGTGACATCACACAATACCTCATGTTTGAAGGGATTGATATGATAGGCCAAGAAACATTGTTGTCTGATGTGGAGAACACTCCCTTGGTGGAACCATTCGATGATGTATAACTATGGGTGTGGTGTTTTCGGTAGAGACAACCACTTGAAAACCTCCATTTAGATGAGGTTATTTTGGCCAACACTATCAACGATGAAGTGAATTGGAGTAACCTTCACCCACATATGTGAATGAAAGAGGCACTCACCTTCCTTTGGTTCATTAAGCTCATCGGGATGGACCTTGGTTGTGGTAATAACGATGGCATTGGTTTCTGCATCAATGATCTGTATCCCTTTTTTTGGTTTTGACACAGAGTCGAATCCCACATATGATTCATAGGATTTTGCCTCGGCCACCAAGAACTACTTTGAGAGACATTCAATAGTGTTATTCCAGGGGCTCTTATGGAACTCATACCATTTCCTAGTGTCTTTCTTTGTCTTCCCATTATCCTTCTTTGTTTTCAGTTTGGACAAGTTCTCCTAAGGATGTGCATCCTTTCTCTACCATTTTTTCTATGGGTTGCGGTATCCTTTTCCTTGCTTCTAGTGTGATGGTTTTGCAGACCCAAACTATCACATCTTTTGTTCAATCTTTTGCTTGATTTTGACATCATATAGATAGGTCATTCCCAATGATGAGATGTCCAAAAAATCCATTTATTTCTAGATGTATCTATGTTGACCGCTGCATTACTTGAGAACCATATGTCGCTCATAGTCTTTGATACCCATCTTGGTGCGCAAGTTATAGAAGACATTGGTGAACTCTAGCATTGTTTGGACCCTTTCCTTCCGTAGTGTGGTCCATCTTGTATATAAGTCATCATAAATTACAAAAGGGTAGTATTTTCCTTCATAGCATCCTTGAAGGAACCCCAAGTGGATTCGACTACAAAAAATGTAGAACCCTCTATTTCCTTTTGCTCATAGAAAGTCTCCCACCAATATTTGACATGGAGGACAACATTAAGGAGAACAAATGTGATATTTTCTCTGTTGAAAAAGTTATGGACAAAAAATTAACCTTCTATAAGGTTTAACCATTTGTTGACAACATCTACATATATTTTACCTTCAAATATAGGAATATCAAAATTGAACTATACCTTAAAGGGGGCGACACCTTTGCTTGAGGAAAATGCGTCACTTGTTGGCAGTCGTCGAAGGATTTGTGAAAAATTATCCATCATATCATTCCTTTCTCGCGAGAGATATTCCTTGAGAAATAGTTTAAAGGGATCTTCTTCCTCGTAATCTCTCTTTTCTTTCCCCATAGGTGGATTTCATGTTCGAAGATGTCGATCTTGAAAAGGCTCAACTAGTTTGAGTCCCAACCTCTTATACCCTGACCTGGTTGGGGGAATGCAAGGAGAAACAAATGAAGAGTATACCGCTCTAATAACATTCATCCATATTTATGAGCAAAACGAATTGAAACATAGATATATAACATTAACATAGATACAAAAAGAACCATAACAAAGATACAGTGGAACTTAAATTCTATTCAATAAAGAAATCTTTTGAAACTATAAAATGCAGAATGAAAGCAATCTTGCTCGAATGGTGGTAGCTAATCTCTAAGAAGATATGTGGTGGCTACGCACATTCATCTAATAACATTACAATGAGGCCTCTGGGCCTTTTAAGCATCCATAAGAAAATAGAAAACCCTAGAGATCCAATAACCTAACCTTAGGAGTTGAAGCACCAAAAGTCTTTTGGGCCTTGATGCGGTAAGTTGGTACATAAACTTCCCGTGGTCGTAACATTTGCATGCGATGGGTTTTTAGGCGCATGATAGCCTATTGTAAAGTTCTACCCAAGGAATACACATTATGGCATAAAAATCTAACTCAGTCTACAGTGTGACTGTGGCGGACCCAAAAAACATTGTTTAGGGATTGAAAACTGCGTTGAAAGTTTAGGACCGGAAAAGATAGAAAAAAACTTCTAAGATGAAAATTATAACTACCAAGATGAAAGTTATTTGTGATCCAGTTGGAAGAGGTGGGTGGACACTAATATCCACCTAGATCAATCCACCCTCGTTAGAAATAAATTTTCTCCATTGTGTTGATTTCCCCCATTAAATGGATAAATTTCTATTGAATGCCACGGGTGAGCCACTTCCCTTGGTGTAGGAACTTCCCTGCTTTGAAAACACAATAAAGTTGAAGATTCTATTGGATATTTCCCTTGAATTTTGTGTCCATATATAATCAATGGATTCTTTTTCCATGAAGTCAAGGTTGATATATTTTAGTTTCAACTGTTGTTTTATCTTAGAGGTGTCTAATAAGTGTGGAAATTATGACTGAAGGAGGTCCACATTAAACATTGGGTGAAATATAAGAAAGGGAGGAATGTTGATCTCAATATAATTATCACCCAAAGCCTTGGGGATCGTGTAAGGACCATAGTGGAGTGGACGAACCTTTCGATGGGGTCCTGTAAGGTGTTCTTTCTACAACTAAAACCAAACATTATCTCCCACCTGAAACTTTTGTGGCACATGTTGTTGATCATTGAGCTATGTGTACTTGGAATTGGAGTTCTACAAAATATCCTGAACTTGTTGGCAGATGTGTTGAATTCGTTCAATGAGCTGGGTGGATTTTTTGACTTCAATTTGCATATGGGGTAGTGCATTTTCTGACTTCAATTCACGTATCGTGGATTCTTCCTGTGTCGACACAAGGAGTAGTGCAACATTCATGGGATCCAATGGTTGAAATACCAACCGCACCTAAAAAGGACTATGGACAATTGAGATATGTATGGATCTATTGTAACTATGATAAACATAGGGAAGACTATCGTCCCATGTGTGAGGATACTTGGAATTGTACATGCGCAAGATATGCATGATCATCTTGTTGACGACCTCAGTTTGGCCATTCGTTTGGGGTTGGAATTTCATGGATTTGGTGAGCTTGGTTTCCAGCCATGACCAGAGGATAGACAAGAATATTGTGAGGAACTGACTATCCATATCTGAGATGATGGTTTTTGGTATCCAAAAACGTACTGAGACATGTTTGAAGAAGAGATTGGCAGTGGCCTCTATTGTGATGCTCTTCTTGCAGGAGACCAGAATTGCCATCTTGGAAAATCGATCAACAAACACTAAAACATAGTCATTTCCCTACTTGGTTGAAGGAAGTCCCAACATGTAGTCCATTGAGATGGATTCTGGGGGCCTGTTGGGACTAGGTAGAGGGTTATACATGCCTTGTTTCTTAATTTTGGGTTTGGTAATGGTGTAGGTCATGCATAAAATTATATACTTTTTGATATCTTATAGTAGTTTCGACCAATAGAAATATTGATATGACATTGGCACTATATTTTTTACACTGAAATGTACTGCCAACCGACTGTAGTGAGCTTCCAAAATCAGCTTCACTCGATCATTTGATGGAACACAGAGATGGAATAGATGGTACAAAACCTCATCCTGCAGATGAAAATCAGTGACATTTTTGTTTGGTCCCAACATATAGTAGATAGTAGTGAAGTGGGGATATGTCTCATAGAGTTGGGGCCACCCAGAGGTTTCATGTCCACATGAGTGTAGCACCATGGTTAGTCCTACAACTGGAGGTCGACTAAACCAATCAATGATGTGGATAGGTTTCCCTATCTTATACTTAATGTTGAGATGGAATTGCTACAAGTATGTGGACCACTTTTTTTGGCGATCACTATACAATTTTCCTTGTGTCTTTATGTACTATACAAGATTATGATCAGTGTGGATGACTGTCTCCTTCTCGATAATGCAATTCCTCCACTGGCGACAAGCTTGTATGATGGAGTTCAATTATTTTTCATAAGTTTTGTAATTACGGATTATGTTTGATATTGTTTCACTATGATAGACCACGAGATTTCCATGCTGAGTGAGAATTGAACCCACAACATAGTCTGAAGCATCTGTCTCAATATCAAAAATTTGTTGTAGGTTAGGTAATGAGAGCATTCGGGATGAGCACAAGTATTTCTTAAAATCATTGAATGATTTTTGTTGCAACTGGCCCAAGATGAATTTTTTCTTTCCACCACCCCTGGTTACTTGGCTAAGGGCCCATGCAACATGGGAGAATCCCAACATGAAACTGCAATAGAAATTGACAAGGCCTAATAAGCTTCGAAGCTCAGTGAGTGTGGTCAGGGCTGGCTAGTCACGAATGATCTGGATCTTAGCTAGATCGACATGCACCCCATGATCATCCACAATTTAGCCTAGGTAGTGGACCATGTTCATTCTGAAGGAGCATTTTTCCAAATTTGCATATAGCTTGTGTTGTCGGAGAGTGTGCAGAACCTATTGAATATGTTGCAAGTGTTCAACCCAAATCTTGTTGAAGATGAGGATGTATTCTAAATAAACCTCTACAAAATAATTGGTGAAAGGCCGCAAGATATAATCCATCATCCTCATAAAATTTGTGGGAGAATTTTCTAAGCCAAATGGCATGACCAACCATTCAAAAACACCTTCTTCGGACTTGAAGGAAGTCTTCCATAAATTGGTCTACTCTATTGGAACCTGGTGGTAGGAGGAATTCATATCAATATTACTAAAGTATTTGCCTCCCTTGAATTCATCAAGGATATTGTCAATTCATGGGATTGGGTACCATTTCCTAACTGTGATTGTATTTAGGGCCCGATAATAAATGTAGATTCATTGTGTCCCATCTTTCATCTACACAAGCATGATTGGGCTTCCATAAGGTGATGAGATTGGGAGGATGTGCCCCTTTTCAAGCATCTCTTGGTTATGGTTCTTGATTTAATCATCTTCTGATAGGGAGAAACAATAGACTAGCCCATTAGGTAGCAGTGCACCATGGGTTAGATCAGTTGGGTTCTTGACCTGGAAATTAAGAGTTACCATAGTGGGTGAGGATAAGATGTATTTTTATTCTTCCATGACCTTATCCACTTGCTTCTACTGCATGGAGAGAAATTTCATGGAGGCCAAGGATTTGGCTGCCCCCTTCCGCCCACTTTGAGTTCGAAAGACAAAGAAGAAAAAAGTCCTTTTCTGAGAAATGACTTTCCTGCATTGCTTGGAAGAGGTCAAGGAAATGACAGTAGATAGAACTACTTCCAGTATCCTATATAATTTCATATCAAAAGTAATAAGAACACTATGAGGCCTAGACTCATATACAACATGATGTTTTAATAAATAAGGTTTTCCCAAAATAACATCACAAACTTCAAGGGGGAGACATCACACAATACCTCATCTTTGAAGGGCTTGATGTCGTAGTCTAGGAGACACTTTTGGATGATGCAGAGATAACTCCCTTGGTGGAGCCATCTGATGGTGTACATATGTGGGTGTGGTGTTGTTGGTAGATCCAACCTCTTGATGAACTCCGTTGAGATGGCACAATGACCCTTCCTGCAGATGAAAATTAGTGACAGTTGTGTTTGTTCCCACATATGGTAGGTAGTGTAAAAGTTAGGATCTCTCTCATAGATTTGGGGCCACCCTGAGGTCTCAAGTACATAGGAGCGTAGAACTATGGTTATTGTTGCAACTAGAGGTCAACTAAGGAATTCAATGATGTGATTGGTTCTCCCTATATTATACTTTATTGTGATATGTAATGATTGCAAGTAAGTGGAACACTTATGATGGTGATCATTCTGCAATTTTCCTTGTGTTTTCATGAACTGCGGAGGCTTATAATCAGTTTGGATGATTATATTGTTCCGAAGAATGTAATACCTCCAGTGATGTTAGGCTTGTACAATGGAGTACATTTATTTTTCATAAGTGGGGTGATTATGGAAATTATATGATAGTATCTCTCTATGATAGGGAACTGGATGTCCATGTTGAGTGATAGTTGTTTCCACAACATACTATGAAGCATTTATCTCAATCTCAAAAAGTTTCTACAGATCAAGTAATGACAACATCAGGTTTGGGCATAAGCGTTGCTTCAAATAATCAAACTCTTTCTATTGCAAGTATCCCCACAATACTTTTACCTTTCCGCCACCGCTTTTCACTTATCTAAGGCCCCATGCGATGCGGGAGAATCCCACCACGAACCTGTGATAGAAATTGGCAAGGCATAAGAATATTTCATGCTCAGTGAGTGTGGTTGAGTTTGTCTAGTCACAGATGACTTGGATATTGGATGGATTGACATGAAACCCATGCTCATCAACAATGTAGCCTAGGTAATGCAACATGTTCATGTCAAAGGAGCATTTTTCCAAATTTTCAAATAGATTGTTTTGTCGTCGAGTGTGCATAATCTGTTTAATTTGTTGCAACTGTTCGACCAACTCTTGTTGAATATGAGGATGTCTTCTAAATACATGACCATGAAATAATTGGTGAAACGATGAAATATATCATCCATTATCCTCATAAAATTTGTTTGTGGAATTTTTCAAGCCAAAGAGCATGACCAACTATTCAAAACAACCTTCTTTATATTTGAAGATAGTATTCCATACATTGGTCTACTTTATTGGGACCTAGTGGTAACCAGACTTCAAATAAATATTACTGAAGTATTTCCCCCCTTGATATGGTCACAGAGAACAATAATTCATGAAATTGGGTATCGATTCATGAACGTGATTTTATTTAGATCCTGGTAATCAATGTAGAGTTGTTAGGTCCCATAATTCTTCTACACAAGCATGATTGGCCTTCCACAAGCTCATGACCTTGAGTGGATGTGCCCCTTTTCAAGAAGCTCTTATATTTCACACTTTATTTCCTTATTTTATAAGAGAGAGTGGAGATAGAATGGTCCATTAGGTAGCATTGCACTGCGGGTCATATCGATTGAATGATTGACCTGACAGTGCATATGTACCCCAATGGGTGAGGTGAAGATGTATTTTTCTTCTTCCACGACCTTATCCACTTTATTTTGTTGGATGGAGATACCTGTCATGGAATCCATGGATGTGGTTGAAACGTTCCGCTCACTTTGACGACAAATTACAAAGAAGAAAAAATTCATTGTCTGAGAGATGACCTTCGTGCATTTCTTGAAAGAGATCAAGCAAATGGAAGTAGATTGAACTACCTCAGGTATCCTGTATCATTTCCTATCCAAGTTAATAATAAAACATGACATTTCCATAAATAAGGTTAACCCAAAAGAACATCACAAACTTCAGTGGGCACGACATCACATAATACCTCATTTTTCAAGAGCTTGATACCATAGGCCAGGATACAATATTGGTTGGCATGGAGATCACTCCTTTGGTGGATCCATCTGATGGTGTACATATATGGGTGTGGTGTTGTCGGCAGAGCCAACCACTTGAAAACCTCTACTGAGATGAGGTTCTTTTTGGTACCATTATCAACTATGAAGTGCAGTGGAGTACCCTTCACCCACATTTGTGAAAAAAAGTGGCACTCACATTACTCTGGTTCATTAAGTTCACCGAGATGTACCTTGGTCATGGTAACAATGGTGGCACTAGTTTCTACATCAGTGATCTCTCTCCAATTTTCTAGTTTTGACTCATAGTTGGACCCCGCATATGATTTAGAGGCTTGTACCTTAGCCACCAAGAACTTCTTTGAGCGAAATTCAATAGTGTTATGCTAGGGGATCTTATGGAACTTGCGCCACTTCCCAATGCCCTTCTTTGTATTCACATTATCCTTGTTTGTTTGCAGTTTGGACTAGTTGTCCAGAGGTTTTCCATCCTTTCTCTACCCTTTTGTCTGTGGGTTGGCTCAACCTTTTCCCTGCTTCTACTGTGATGGGTTCGTAGACCCAAACTGTCGTGTCTTTTATTTAAGCTTCTTCTTGATTTTGACATCATATCGATAGGTCATTCCCAACGATGAAAAGTATATAAAAACCATTTATGTATATATGTATCTATGTATACTGTTGTGTTACTTCAACAACATATGTCACTCATAGTCTTTGATACCCATCTTGGTGTGCAAGGTATGGAAGACATTGGTGAACTCTAGCACTATTTGGTCCCTTTCGTGTCGTAGTGTGGTCCATATTGTATATAATTTGTCATAACTTCTAAAAGGGTAGTATTGTTCCTTAACAACATCCCTGAAGGAACCTCAAGTGGGTGCGACTACAGAAAATGTAGAACCCTTTTTTTCCTTTTTCTCATAGAAATTATGCCACCAATCTTTGACATGGAGGATGGCCTTAAGGAGCACAAATGTAATATTTTCTCTGTCAGAAAAGTTATGGACAGAAAATTATTGTTCTAGAAGGTTTAACCATTTGTATACAACATCCACATATATTTGACTTCAAATATAGGAAAATCAAAATTGATATGTACATTGAAGGGGGTGGCACCTCTTCTTGAGGAAGATGTGTCACCTATTGGTAGTCATCAAAGTATTTGTGCAGAACTATCCATCATCTCGTTCTTTTTTCAAAAGAGGGTTTCCTCAAGTAATAGTTTAAATGGATCTCCTTCCCCGTTGTCTCTCTTTTCTTCCCCCATGGGTGGTAGTTGTGCTCGGATATGTCGATATTGAAAAGTCTCAACTGATTTGAGTCCCAACTACTTTTACGGTGACCTCATTGGGGGCATGAAAAGAGAAAAAAATGAAGAGGAGACAATTTTGATACCACTGATCCAGAAATATGAGAGAAATGAAATGAAAAACAGATATATAACATTAACATAGATACATAGATCAAAATAATAGAGGTACAATGGAACTTAACTTCTATTCAATAAAGAAATCTGTTGAAGCTATAAAATGCAGAATGAAAGCAATCTTGCTCGAATGGCGGTAGTTGATATCTAAGAAGAGATGTGGTGGCTACACACATTCATCTAAGCACATTACAATGAGGCCTCTAGGAATTTTTAGAATCCATAATTAAACATAAAAACCTAGACATCCAAAAACCTAACCTTAGGAGATGAAGCAGGAAAAGTCATGTGGGCCTCGATGGGGTAAGTTGGTACATTAACTTCCCGGGGTCGTAACTTTTTCATACGATCCTTTTTTTAGGCACGTGATAGACCATTGGAAAGGTATACCTAAGGAATAAAAATTATGACATCAAAATCTAACTTCATCTACATTGTGACTGTGGAGGGCCCAAAAAATGTTGTTTAGGGCCTCAAAATTGCCCCAAAATTGTAGGACCCAAAAAGCTAGAAAAAACTGCCAAGATGAAAAATGTAACTACGAAGATGAAAGTTGTATGTGAGCCAATTGGAAGAGGTGGGTGGTCACCGATATCGATCTATATCAATCCTCCCTCCTTAGGAATAAATGGTTTCCATTGCGTTGAGTTCCCCCATCATATGTGGAAATTTCTGCATAATTTTGCCCCGGGTGAACCACTTTCCTTAGTGCAAGAGCTGACCCACTTTGAAAATGCGATAAATCTAAAGTTTCCATTGGTGAGTGACATTTAAATGTGGGTCCATGATATCATCAGTGGATTCTTGTTCCATGAATTTAGGGTTGAGCTATGTCGATGTCAACGATTATGCTATCTCTAAGGTGTCCAATAATGGTGGAAATTATGGCCAAAGGAGGTCCACATTAAACATTGGGTCCAATATAAAGAAGGGGGGAATGTTGAGATCAAAATCATTGTCACCCACGACATTGGTGATGGTGTAAGGACCATAGAAGATTAGACCAAGCTTCCAATGGGGTCATATAAGGAGTTCTTTCTGCAAGTGCAACCAAACTTTTTTTCCCACTTGAAACTTGTGTGGCACCCAATGTTGATCATGGCATTCCCTGTACTCGACATTGGATATCTACAAAATATCCTGAACCTATTACTGGATCTACTAAATTTGTTCAATGAACCGAGTGGCTTTGTTGGATTTGGTTTTCACATGGGATGGCTCTTCCTATGTGGATGCAAGGGGTAGTGAAACATCCATGGGAACGAATGATTGAAATCCCAACCCCACCTAAAAAGGACTGTGACCAATTGAGATATGTATGGATCTATTGTAACTATGTTGAACATAGGGAAGACTCCCATCCCATATGCATGAATGCATGGAATTGTACATGTGAAAGATATGCACGATCATCCTATTGAAGACCTCAATTTGGCCATCCATTTGGGGGTGGAAGGAGGTGGATTTGGTGAGCTTGGTGTCCAGCCATGACCAGAGGTGTGAAAAAAAGTTGTTAAGGAACCAAATTTCCCGATCTGAGACGATGGTTTATGGTATCCCAAAATGTACCCACACTCATTTGAATAAGATCTTCATAGTGGATTCTACTATGATGCTCTTCTTATAGACGACCAAAATCACCATCTTGGAAAATCAATCAAAAACCATGAAAACATAGTCATTTCCCTATTTGGTTGAAGGGAATCCCGACATGTAGTCCATCGAGATAGAGTCCTAGGGATTTTCAAGAGTAGGAAAAGGGGTGTACATTCATTTTTCCTTAATGGACGGTTTGGCAATGGCGTAGGCTGTGCAGGACCTCATATACTTGTTGATATCCTATCGACATTTCAACAAATATAAATGTTTCTACAAAACTTCCATTGTCTTTTCTATGCCAAAGTGTCATGCCACCAAAATGTAGTGAGCTTCCAAAATCAACTTCCTTTTCTCAAATGCTGGAACGCATAGATGTCCCCGATATCACAATAACCCGTCCTACAGATGGAAATCAATGACAATTTTTTTTTTTCCCAACATATGGTCGATAGTGGAAAATTCGAGATCTATCTCATTGAGTTGGGCCCACCGGGAGGTATCATGTCCATAGGACTATAGCACCGTGGTTAGTGCTGCAAATGGAGGTCGACTAAGGATGTCAACGATGTGATTGGTGCTCCATGTCTTATAATTGATGTTGAGATGGAATTACGGCAAGTATGTTGACCACTTCTAATGGCGGTCATTCTACAATTTTCCTTGTGTTTGCATGAACTACAGAGGCTTATGATCAGTGTGGATGACTATGTCATTCCTGATAAGGTAATCCCTCCACTAGTGGCAGAATTGTACAATGGAGTACATTTATTTTTCGTAAGTGGGGTGACTATGGATAGTATGTGATAGTATCTCACTATGATAGGCCATGGGATGTCCATGTTGAGTGGAAATTGTGCCCACAACATAGTCTAAATCGTCTTTCTCAATCTCAAAAATATATTGCATATTGGGTAATGAGAGCATCAGGGTTGAGCAAAAGCGTTGCTTCAAATCATCAAAAAAAAATTGTTGCAACTAGCCCCACACAACTTTTACCTTTCCACAACCCCTTTTTACTTATATAAGGGCCCATGTGATGTGGGAGTATCCCAACACAAAACTGTGATAGAAATTCGCAATGCCTAAGAAGCTTTGAATCTTAGTGAGTGTGGTCAGGTATGGATAGTCATGAATGACCTGGATCTTAGCTCGATCGACATGCACCCCATGCTCATTAATAATGTATCCTAGGTACTAGAACATGTTCATGTTGAAGGAGAATTTTTCCAAATTTGCATATGGTTTGTGGTCCCCCAAGTGTGAAGAACATGTTGAATGTGTTGCAAGTGTTTGACCCAACTCTTGTTGAATATGAGAATGTTGTCTGAATACACCACCAAAAAATAATTTTTTAAAGGATGTAAGATATCATCCAATATCCTCATGAAAGTTGTTGGGGTATTTTTCAAGCCAAAGGGCATGACCAACTAGTCAAAAATACCTTATTTAGAATTGAAGGTAGTTTTCCATACATCGGTGTGTTCTATTGGGACATGGTGGTATCTGGACCTCAGATCAATCTTACTAAACTATTCATTCCCATTGATTTGGTCAAGGAGATCATCAATTCAAGGAATCAAGTACAAGTTCTTGACTGTGATATTATTTAGGGTCTGGTAATCAATGCAGGGTCTCCAGGTCCCATATTTCTTCTACACAAGCACGATTAGGATTCCACAAGGTGATGACCTTGGGAGGATGTGCCCCTTTTTAGGAAGCGCCTGGATCTTAGACTTGTTTTTCTCATTTTTTTAAAGAAATTGGAGATAGACTACCCCATTGTGTAGCAGTGTACTAAGGGTTAGATTGATTGAGTGCTTGACCTAACAGTGCAGAGGTACCCTAGTGGGTGCAGAGAATATGCATTTTTCTTCTTCCATGACCTTATCCACTTGCTTCTACTGCATGGAGAGACTTGTCATGGAATCCATGGATGTGGTTGCAACATTCCACTCACTTTGACCACAAATTATGAAGAAGACAAACTTCCTTGTATGAGAGATGACCTTCCTACATTGCTTGGAGGAGATCAAGGAAATGGCAGTAGATGGAACTACCTTAGGTATCCTGTATAATTTCTTGTCCAAATTCATAATAACACTGTGAGGCCTAGACTCATATACAACATGATGTTTCCATAAATAAGGTTAACCCAAAAGAAAATAACAAAATTCAATGGTGGTGACATCACACAATACCTCATGTTTGAAGGGTTTGATATGATAGGCCAAGAAATATTGTTGGATGACATGGAGATCACTCCCTTGGTGGAGCCATTCGATGATGTATAACTATGGGTGTGGTGTTTTTGGTAGAGACAACCACTTGAAAACCTCCATTTAGATGATGTTATTTTGGCCAACATTATCAACGATGAAGTGAATTGGAGTAACCTTCACCCACATCTATGAATGAAAGAGGCACTCACCTTCCTTTGGTTCATTAAGCTCAATGGGATGGACCTTGGAGGTGGTAATAACGACGGCACTGGTTTCTACATCAATGATTTGTATCCCTTTTTTTCGTTTTGACACAGAGTTGAATCCCACATATGATTCATGGGATTTCACCTCGGCCACCAAGAACTGCTTTGAGAGACATTCAACAGTCTTATTCCAGGGGCTCTTATGGAACTCATACCATTTCCCAGTGTCTTTCTTTGTCTTCCCATTATCCTTCTTTGTTTTTAGTTTGGACAAGTTCTCCTAAGGATGTGCATCCTTTCTCTACCCTTTTTTCTATGGGTTGGGGTATCCTTTTCCTTGCTTCTATTGTGATGGGTTCGCAGACCCAAACTATCACATCTTTTGTTCAAGATTCTACTCGTTTTTGAAATCATATAGATAGGTCATTCCCAATGATGAGATGTCCAAAAAATCCGTTTATTTCTAGATGTATCTATGTTGACCGCCACATTACTTGAGAACCATATCTTGCTCATAGTCTTTGATAGCGATCTTGGTGTGCAAGTTATGGAAGACATTGGTGAACTCTAGCATTGTTTGGACCCTTTCCTTCCGTAGTGTGGTCCATCTTGTATATAAGTCATCATAAATTACAAAAGGGTAGTATTTTCCTTAATAACATCCCTGAAGGAACCCCAAGTGGGTTCGACTACAAAAAATGTAGAACCCTCTATTTCCTTTTGCTCATAGAAGGTCTCCCACCAATATTTGACATGAAGGATAACATTAAGGTGCACAAATGTAATATTTTATCTATCGAGAAAGTTATGGACAAAAAATTAACCTTCTATAAGGTTTAACCATTTGTCGACAACATCTACATATATTTTACCTTCAAATATAGGAATATAAAAATTGATCTATACCTTGAAGGGGGTGACACCTTTGCTTGAGGAAGATGTGTCACCTGTTTGCAGTCATCGAAGGATTTGTGAAACATTATCCATTATATCATTCCTTTCTTGCCAGAGATATTCCTTGAGAAACAATTTAAAGGGATCTTCTTCCTCATAATCTCTCTTTTCTTCCCCCATAGGTGGATTTCATGTTCAGAGATGTCGATCTTGAAAAGGCTCAACTAGTTTGAGTCCCAACTTCTTATACCCTGACCTGGTTGTGGGAATGAAAAGAGAAACAAATGAAGAGTATACTGCTCTAATAACATTGATCTGTATTTTTGAGAAGAACAAATTGAAACATAGATATATAACATTAACATAGATACAAAAAGAACAATAACAAAGATACAATGGAACTTAACTTCTATTCAATAAATAAATCTTTTGAAACTATAAAATGCAGAATGAAAGCAATCTTGCTCGAATGGTGGTAGATAATCTCTAAGAAGATATATGGTGGCTACACAAATTCATCTAATAACATTACAATGAGGCCTCCAGGCCTTTTGAGCATCCATAAGTAAATAGAAAACCCTAGAGATCCAATAACCTAACCTTAGGAGATGAAGCACCAAAAGTCTTTTGGGCCTTGATGCGGTAAGTTGGTACATAAACTTCCCGTGGTCATAACATTTTCATGCGATGGGTTTTTTAGGCGCACGATAGCCTATTGTAAAGTTCTACCCAAGGAATACACATTATGGCATAAAAATCTAACTTAGTCTACAGTGTGACGGTGGTGGACCCAAAAAACACTGTTTATGGATTGAAAACTACCTCTAAAGTTTAGGACCCGAAAAGATAGAAAAAAACTTCTAAGATGAAAATTATAACTACCAAGATGAAAGTTATTTGTGATCCAGTTGGAAGAGGTGGGTGGACGCTAATATCCACCTAGATCAATCCTCCCTCGTTAGAAATAAATTGTCTCCATTGTGTTGAGTTCCCCCATTAAATGAATAAATTTGTATTGAATGCTACGAGTGAGCCACTTTCCTTGGTGTAGGAGCTTCCCTTCTTTGAAAAAACAATAAAGTTGAAGATTCTATTGGATATTTCCCTTGAATTTTGTGTCCATATATAATCAGTGGATTCCTTTTCCATGCAGTCAGGGTTGAGATATTTCAGTTTCAACTGTTTTTTTATCTTGGAGGTGTCTAATAAGTGTGGAAAGTATGACCATAGGAGGTCCACACTAAACAATGAGTGAAATCTAAGAAAGGGAGGAATGTTGATCTCAATATAACTATCACCCAAAGCCTTGGGGATGGTGTAAGGACCATATTGGAGTGGATGAATATTTCGATGGGGTCCTATAAGGTGTTCTTTCTACAACTAAAACCAAACTTTATGTCCCACCTAAAACTTTTGTGGCACCTTCTATTGATCATTGAGCTATGTGTACTTGGAATCAGAGTTCTACAAAATATCCTGAACTTGTTGGCAGATGTGTTGAATTCATTCAATGAGCTGGGTGGATTTTTTGACTTCAATTTGCATATGGGGTAGTGCATTTTTTGAATTCAATTCACGTATCATGGATTCTTCCTGTGTCGACACAAGGAGTAGTGCAACATCCATGGGATCCAATGGTTGAAATACCAACCGCACCTAAAAAGGACTATGGACAATTGAGATATGTATGGATCTATTGTAACTATGATAGACATAGGGAAGACTATCATCCCATGTGTGAGGATACTTGGAATTGTACATGCACAAGATATGCATGATCATCTTGTTGATGACCTCAGTTTGGCCATTCATTTGGGGGTGGAATTTCATGGATTTGGTGAGCTTGGTTTCCATCCGTGACCAGAGGCTCGACCAAAATATTGTGAGGAACTGACTATCCATATCTGAGATGATGTTTTTTGGTATCCCAAAATGTACCAAGACACATTTGAAGAAGAGAATGGTAGTGGCCTCTGTTGTGATGCTCTTCTTGCAAGAGACCAGAATTGTCATCATGGAAAATTGATCAACAACCACTAAAACATAGTCATTTCCCTACTTGGTTGAAGGAAGTCCCAACATGTAGTCCATAGAGATGGATTCCCAGGGCCTGTTGGGACTAGGTAGAGGGGTGTACATGCCTTTTTTCTTAATTTCTGGTTTGGTAATGGCATAGGTCGTGCAAAAGATTATATACTTTTTGATATCTTGTAGGAGTTTCTGTTGGATCATTTTGTCATTGATGCAAATCGTTTAATTATTTGGGCAATTGTTGGATCATATGTCATTGATGTAAATGGTTTGGTTTGATTGATGTCATTGATTGATGTCAAGTAATTGATTGATATGATGCCCGTGATGAGAATGATATATGTCCAAGTGGAAACCAATCGATGCAAAGATGATTCATTAGTGTCTTATCATGGTTGATAAGGTGCACAAATGGATGAACTCCAAAATGGTCCACTTATGGTGAAAGCCCTCACGGGAAGACGCTTTACAGAATGAGTTATCCTAGAAGAATGGTTGGAGGACCCATGCTTGTATGTGGAATAATGAGATGAAGATCAATGAAGTTGTTGGTGAAACTATCCTAGATGGCTAGTGTTTGTCATGCCATTTCCAGTGGTATGTGGAATGTCACATAACTCCTCACAGTTTGAGAGTTACGGCCTTATGAAGTTGGAGGACCCCCATATGATGGCTTGAAGCCCCAAAAGTTCAAAGAAGTAAAAGTGCTTGAAAAGAAGAAATCATTATTTAAGTGATAAATTAAAGTGACAAAATCAAGATGGATTATTTAAATGATAAAGTAAAGTGACAAAATCAAGAAGGAATATTTAAATGATAAAGTATTGGAGAACTTTCTATTCATGGAAAGTGGTTAACCCTAAAATAAGGAAAATAGGTTAAGTGACCTAGAAATAGGTTAAGTAACCTAAAAATGGGTTAAGTGACCTAGAATATGAAAGTATAAATAAGAAGCTAGGATCTCTTGTAAAAATGTACATTTGGTAAGAGTCCTTTTTGTGGATCAATGGAGAGCTTCTTAGTAATATCTTTTGGAGTATTGATGGAGAGATTCTTGTAAAAGAATCTTATTGGTGTGGATCTCTTGAGCATGATTGAAGATCTATTTTGAGGAAAAGAACGAGAGGAGTATCTCATGGACGCATCAAAATTTCAGCAATGTCGGAGATCTTGACGGAAAAAGTCTTGGAGTCATAGAAAACCCTATTTTCTGATGCCCACGTGGGCTGTCTGTGTATAAGGTGCATGTACATGCAAGCTGGTTGTGTATAGGGTGAGTGTACACGTGGGATGACTGTGTACAGGAAGCGTGGACTGAATAACCTCATGGAGATTTGTGTTTGAGTTGGTGCCAAGCTCTTGGATGATGAGGCAGGTTCCAGATCTGCATTCTATGGCCTCAGATCTATCACTAAGACATTGGTATGGTTACATTATTGTCTTGATAGATTATAATATTTGGTATGTTGTGAATTCTTAGGGAATTCTTGGTATGGCTTCTATGATGTGGCTCAATTTTGTTGGTTTGGTGGATGGAGTGAGCAACACTCTTGTGATTCAGTAGTGACATGATTTCTATGGCATACTAGTTATTTATACATGATTGAGATAACATTCATATTGATTTATTGTGGAGCATGAGAAAGATATTGGAGAGCTTGGATGTGTTGTGACTGGCTATGGATCAGTTTGGACAGTGGAAGACAGAAGAGAAAGTGATTGCAGGTTGCATAGGATCTAAGCATGTGAAGAAAAGCAAAACCCTAGTTTCTCAAGAGCATACGCTTGTTACATTATACACTAGCCGCGTTCACACGTGGGCTGTAGTGATCTAGAGCGCATTCACACATAGGCTGCACTACTGACAGGTCACGTACCTATTGATAGATTGATATCTGTTGAGGATTGTTGCCTCATCTCATTTGATGCTGAGAGTGTAAGCTGAGTCTTGCATATAGACCTGGTGCTCTTGTAGAGTTGTTCTCTATTCAGTTGTTGCTCATAAACCCAAGAATTGTAGTCTGTAATAAAAAGAAAATTGTACATACATCTTGTGTTCCTTGTGTCCATTATGATGGTGACTTATTGATGATATATTGCTGATATATGTTGTTGATATGTGCCTGCATCTGACTGGTTATAAATGACAGCAATAGATAATGAATAAATATTGAATGCTAATTGATGAGCTTTTGTGAAAGAGGGAAGTTTTGGGAAAAAGATCCCCACACTCATTCACCCCCCCCTCTAAGTGTGGTAGGTGTGTCCAATAGTTTCGACCAATAGAAATGTTGATATGACATTGGCACTGTATTTTCTACTCTGAAATGTCCTGCCAACCGATTGTAGTGAGCTTTCAAAATCAGCTTCGCTCGATCATTTGATGGAACACAAAGATGGAATAGATGGTACAAAACCTCATCCTACAGATGAAAATCAGTTACATTTGTATTTTGTCCCCATATGGTAGATAGTAGTGAAGTGGGGATATGTCTCATAGAGCTGGGGCCACCTAGAGGTTTCATGTCCACATGAGTGTAGCACCATGGTTAGTGTTGCAACTAGAGGTCGACTAAAGCAGTCAATGACGTGGATAGGTTTCCCTATCTTATACTTAATGTTGAGATGGAATTGATACAAGTATGTGGACCACTTTTGTTGGCGATCACTATACAATTTTCCTTGTGTCTTTATGTACTGTACAGGATTATGATCAGTGTGGATGACTGTCTCCTTCTCGATAATGCAATTCCTCCATTGGAAAAAAGCTTGTATGATGGAGTACATTTCTTTTTCATAAGTGGGGTAATTACGGATTGTATCCAATATTGTTTCACTATGATAGACCACGAGATTTCCATGCTGAGTGAGAATTGCACCCACAACATAGTCTAAAGCATCTGTCTCAATATCAAAAAGTTTTTGTAGGTTAGGTAATGAGAGCATTGGGGATGAGCACAAGTATTTCTTAAAATCATTGAATGATTTTTGTTGCAACTGGCCCAACATGAATTTTTCCTTTCCACCACCCCTGGTCACTTGGCTTATGGCCCATGCAATGTGGGAGAATCCCAACATGAGCCTGCGATAGAAATTGACAAGGCCTAATAAGCTTTGAAGCTCAGTGAGTGTGGTCAGGGCTGGCTAGTCACGGATGATATGGATCTTAGCTAGATCGACATGCACCCCATGATCATCCACAATTTAGCCTAGGTAGTGGACCATGTTCATTTCGAAGGAGCATTTTTCCAAATTTGCATATAGCTTGTGTTGTCGCAGAGTGTGCAGAACCTGTTAAATATGTTGCAAGTGTTCAACCCAGATCTTGTTGAAGATGAGGATGTCTTCTAAATAAACCACCAAAAAATAATTGGTCAAAGGCAACAAGATATAATCCATCATCCTCATGAAAGTTGTGGGAGAATTTTCTAAGCCAAAGGGCATGACCAACCATTCAAAAACACCTTCTTCAGACTTGAAGGAAGTCTTCCATAAATTGGTCTACTCTATTGAAACTTGGTGGTAGGAGGAATTCATATCAATATTACTAAATTTTTTTCCCCCATTGAATTCATCAAGGATATTTTCAATTCATGGGATTGGGTACCATTTCCTAACTGTGATTTTATTTAGGGCCCGATAATAAATGTAGAGTCGTTGGGTCCCATCTTTCATCTACACAAGCATGATTGGGCTTCCATAAGGTGATGAGATTGGGAGGATGTGCCCCTTTTCAAGAATCTCTTGGTTATGGTTCTTGATTTAATCATCTTCTGACAGGGAGAAACAATAGACTAGCCCATTGGGTAGCAGTGCATCGTCGGTCAGATTGATTGAGTTCTTGACCTGGAAATTAAGAGTTACCCTAGTGGGTGAGGATAAGATGTATTTTTATTCTTCCACGACCTTATCCACTTGCTTCTATTGCATGGAGAGAAATTTCATGGAGGCCAAGGATGTGTCTGCCCCCTTCCGCCCACTTTGAGTTCGAAAGACAAAGAAGAAAAAATTCCCTTTATGAGAGATGACCTTCCTGCATTGCTTGGTAGAGGTTAAGGAAATGAAAGTAGATGGAACTACTTCTAGTATCTTGTATAATTTCATATCCAAAGTAATAAGAACACTATGAGGCCTAGATTCATATACAACATGATGTTTTAATAAATAAGTTTTTCCGAAAATAACATCACAAACTTCAAGGGGGAGACATCACACAATACCTCATCTTTGAAGGGCTTGATGTCGTAGTCTAGGAGACACTTTTGGATGATGTAGAGATAACTCCCTTGCTAGAGCCATCTGATGGTGTACATATGTGGGTGTGGTGTTGTCGGTAGATCCAACCTCTTGATGAACTCAGTTGAGATGACTTTCTTCTTTCTACATCTATCTATGATGAAGTGCAATGGAGTACCCTTGACCCACATCTATGAATGAAAGAGGTAGTCACCTTCCTTTGGTTGATCAAGTTCAGCAAGATGGACCTTGGTGGTGGTAGAACGGGTGGCACTAGGTTCTTCATTAATGATCCATCTCCATTTTTCTAGTTTTTACTCAAAGTTCAAGTCCGCATATGATCCATATACTTTCACCTTGGCCACAGAGGACTTATTTGAGTGACATTCAATGGTGTTATGTTAGGGGTTCTTATGAAAATCACACCATTTCCTAGTTTCTTTCTTTTTCTTTCCATTGTCCTTTTTTGTTTGCAGTTTAGATTGGTTTTCCTAAGGTTGTCCATCCTTGCTCTACCCTTTTTTCTATGGTTTGGGCCACCTTTTCCCTGCTTTTGTTGTGAGGGGTTTGCAAACCCAAACTTCCACTTCTTTTGTTTAAGCTTCTACTCGATTTTGAAAACATATTGATAGGTCGCGCCCAACAACAAAATTTACAAAAAAATCCATTTATGTCTAGATTTATCTATGTATACCACCATAGTACTTGAGTACCATATGTCGTTCAAAGTATTTGATACCCATATTGGTGCGCAAGGTATGGAAGACATTGGTGAACTCTGGCACTGTTTGGTCTCCTTCCTACCACAATGTGGTCCATCTTGTATATAAATCATCATAACTTCCAACAGGGTAGTATAGTTCCGTAATATCATCCTTGAAGGAACCCCAAGTGGGTGTGAATACAAATAATGTAGAATGCTATGTTTCCTTTTTCTCATAGAAAGTCTCCCACCAATATTTGACATGGGGGATGACCTTAAGGAGCGCAAATGTAGTATTTTCTCTATCAGAAAAGTTATGGATAGAAAAATACATTTCTAGAAGGTTTAACCATTTTTATACAACATCCACATCTATTTGAACTTCAAATATGGCAATATCAAAATTGATTTGTACCTTGAAGGGGGTGATGCCTTTTCCTGAGGAAGATGTGACTCCTGTTGGAAACCGATGAAATGTTTTCTCAAAATTGTCCATCATCTCTTTCCTTTGTCATGAGAGGGATTCCTAGAGAAAATGTTTAAAGAGATATCTAGCCACATAATATCTTATTTTCTACCCCATGGGTGGTTTTGAGGTTTGGCGAGGTCGATTTTGCAAAGTCTCAATAGGTTTGAGTCCCAACTGCTTTTACCCTGACCTAGTTGGGTACATGCATAGAAAAACAAATGAAGAGAAGACCACTCTGATACCAATGATCTTGATTTATGAGAGGAATGAAATGAGACACATTTATATATCATTAACATAGATATATAGACAACAATAATAGAGATAGAGTGGAACTTAACTTCTATTGAATAAAGAAATATGTTGAAATTGTAAAGTGCGGAATGAAAGCAACCTTGCTCAAATGGTGGTAGATAATCTTTGGGAAGAGATGTGCGGTATATACACATTCATATGAGCACATTACAATGAGGCCTACAATAATTTTTAGCATCCTTAAGTAAAAAAAAAAAACCTAGACATCCAAAACCCTAAACCTAGTAGATGAAGCACCAAAATTCATGTGGGCCCCAATGGGGTAAGTTCATACATCAATTTCCCAAGCTCGTAATTTTTTCATACGATCTCCATTTTAGGTGCACAATAGCCCGTTGGAAAGGTATATCTGAGGAATACACATTATGATGTGATGCTTTGAATTTTTTATAGTGTGACTGTGGAGGGCCCAAAAACATTTGTTTAGGGCCTCAAAACGACCCGAGAAGTTTAGGACGCAAAAGGCTAGAAAAAAGTTTCCCTAATGTAAATTGTAATTGTCAAGATGAAAGTTGTATGTGAGCAAGTTGGAAGAGGTGGGTGGCCACTGATATTGACCTGGATCAATCCTCCCTCCTTCAGAATAAATGGATCCATTGCGTTGATCTCCCCCATCAACTGATGAACGTTTTGTTGAATTCGGCCCCGGGTGAGCCACTTTCCTTGGTGTAGGAGTTTCCCCGCTTTGACAACACGATAAACATGAATATTCTCTTGGTGAGATCCCTTGACCTTTGTGTCCAAAATATGATCATTGGATTCCTATTCCATGTAGTCAGGGTTGAGGTCTGTCAGTGTCAATTGTGTTACTATATTTGAGGTGTCCAATAAGGGTGGAAATTATGGTCGAAGGAGGTCCACATTAAACACTAGGTGTAAGCCAAGGAAGGGGGGGAATGCTGACATCAAAAGGATTGTCATCCATATCCTTGGTGATGGTGTAAGTACCATAGCTAAGTGGACAAAGCTTCTGATGGGGTCCTGTAGGGAGTTCTTTTTACAAGTGCAACTAAAATTTATCACCCACCTGAAACTTGTGTAGCACCTGGTGTTTATCATGGAACTGCTTATACTTGGCATTAGACATCTGCAATATATCATTAACATGTTGGTGGATGTGTTGAATTTATTCAATGAACTGGTTGTATTTTTCAGCTTCAGTTTCTGCATGGGACGATTCTTCTTGTCCGGACGCAAGGGGCAGTGCAACATCCATGTGACCCAATGGTTGAAATCCCAACACAAGATGAAAAGGACTATGGTTGACTATAGGGAAGACTATCATCCCATGTGTGTGGATGGATTGAATTGTACATGTACAAGATATGCACAATTATCATGTTGATGACCTCACTTTGGCCATTCGTTTGGGGGTGGAAGGCCATGGATTTGGTGATCTTTGTGTCTAGCCGTGACTAGAGGATCGAACAAAATGTTCTAAGGAATAGGCTATCATGATGTGAGATGATGGTTTGTGGTATCCTAAAATTTGATGACACTCATTTGTGGTAGAATATCATGGAAGTGGCCTATGGTGTGATGCTCTTCTTGTAGGAGACCATAATCGCCATCTTTGAAAATCGATCAACAACTACAAAAACACAGTCATTTCCCTTCTTGGTTGAAGGAATTCCTCACATGTATTCCATTGAGATGGATTCCCAAGGCCTATTGGGAGTAGGAAGAGGGGTTTACATGCCTTGGTTCTTAATGTTTGGTTTCACAATGGTGCAGTTCATATAGGACCTCATATACTTGCTGACATCCTATCATAGTTTTGACCACTAGAAATGTTGCTACATAACTGCCACTATCATTTCTATGTCGAAGTGTCCTTCCACGTGAATGTAGTGAGCTTCCCAAATAATCTTCTCTCTCTCGCTTGATGGAACACAAATATGGTGTTATCACATGTTTCTGCAGGGGGGGATGTTTTTCCCTTGGATTTGGCCTCTAGGTGACAAAAGGTGAAGAAGGGGCTAAAAACCCACTCAATGGAGCTTATCCTAAGTTCGACGAGGTTGATGTGACTGTTTGTCATGCTATGCTAAGAGGCACATAAATCTAGAAGGATGATATCTGAGTTCTCCAGTTCAATGGTTGTTGATCATATCGGGGCCCCAACATGTGTGCACGATAAAAATTGTAGAGTGGGCCGAGTTTGAAACCATGGTTTTGTGGAGACGCTACATGACAGTCAATGACACACATCAGGCCCAAAAGTGGTGAAGAATCAAACCAATTTTCGCAACCTCGATATGTGCATGTGCATATAAGGTGCTATCCTGGGTCAATAAGTGGTCACTCCATCTTGCCAACAACTATCCCCCACTCCATCTCTCTCCTTTTTCCATCACATCCCCTTCTCCCCTATAACTTTCTCTCCCTCACATCTGTCCTCCACTCACTGTCCCATCTATCGCATATCCCCTTCTCATATCCTGCCACCTCGCTCCACATCACCTCCATCCCATTACACCTCAACTCACTTGTGTGGCCCCAACGCTATCCTCGGTTTCCTCTTCCCATCCACATGGTCCACCTAGCCATCTCCACATCCACTATTCCATGTCGAGTGTGCCAATCAAATCATTGGTTTCCAGATCTGTTGTCAGGCCTCCTCACGAGCATCCGACTTAGATCTAGATGGTAGAATGCAGAGGCCGCAAATTCCATAGGTATAGTGCCGACTCTGGCCTTCTCAATCTCAATGAAGAAGTTATTGAAGTTAGTTGGTGGTGGTTGAACATCGTTTCCACCATAAATTGAAAGCCCGAGAAAGGATTGTCAACAAGTCAGTTTAGCTGCAGAACCTTCCTAAAGCATGACTGCATCTGAAAAGAGCTCGCTTCTGATAGGAGACTACATGCACAGTCTGCGAGGAAGCATGCAGATGTAATGCCTTCAATGCAAGGACTTGATCATGCTTCCGTAGTTTTTCTCTGAGTATATAGAAGTCTTCCTCATATTTTTTTAGGGTCGATGGTTGAGCTAGGCTCTCGTATTGTAAAGTTTTAATGAAACTCCAGGAGGGTACTTCAGTTGCTGAACCAAGTATTTATGATGATTTTCACCATCCTCCTATAGAAAATCCAGTAGTTGTTTCTCACTTTCCTATTACACCATTTGCTGGAGCTTCTAGAAGTTTAAATTTTGGGATTTTTCTTGTTGATTTCCCCTCCCCCAGTTTCACTATCCCTCCTCTTGTCAAAGTTTCTTCTTTGATAGAGAGGGAAACCTATGTTCCCTTAAGCCCTGAGGCCTTTTCTCCAGAGCCTCGGTTATTTCCCTTTGTTCCCAGAATCACACCTCCAAGCTCCCCTCTCTGAGTTCCATCCCCTCATGGTTCTTCTTTTGTTCACACTCCAATGGTAGGAGCTAATCCCAGAAGAAATAGAGTGGACGCTATAGTAGTTGCTAGATACGCCCCTCTCAAGTTGCCTCAGCCTCTTAATGTGTTCCTAGCTGGTGTCTACCTTAAGCAACTGCCTAAGTTCGTGAGGGAGGGATATATCACTGCAAAGGAGCACCTTGCATATTTCTATATTTATGTTGATAATTATGTCATAGTAAATGAAGATGTGTGGATGAGGATTTTTGTCCACAGTCTTGATGGAGAAGATACAAAGTGGTTCAGGTCCCTGACCCCTAGATCCATTGATGGGATTGAGGATTTAGATGATATCTTCTTGAGACAATGGGGGAATAAAAAGGACTTCATGTATTATATCACAGAGTTCGGGTCCCTAAAAAGAGAAGAGGGAGAGTCTATCTCTAACTTCTCCAAAAGATTCAACAAAATGTACAATAAGATCCATGCTGAGATAAATCTTACAGAGGCCTCTACCAAAATCACATAGGCTAGTGCTTTTGACCTTGACTTCTACCTCATGTTAAGAGAGAGAGGAGCTACCTCCTTGGCTCATACGCAAGATGGAGCCTTGGAGGTAGAGTCTAATATATCGACAGTTGACCGACTCATAAATAAGGTTGATAGAGACAGAGGAAGAGGAATATATGAAGCCTCAACCTCCAGTTCCTCTACCCCCACCCCCCTCAAATCCATGAAGTAACCAAGTTACTAAAATTACTTTCAACTAGAATGGAAAGGTTGGAATTAGAAGGGAAGAAGACATATATAAATCCTCAAAATGTTGATAACAGAGAAAAATTAGGAGGCTGAAAAACAATGCTCCTCAGATTATGAAAAGAGAACCCCAAAACATAGATAGGGGTGATCAGAAAATCCAAACCCCTCTTCAAAACAACCTTGTTACAGATGAGGGTGGAGGGAAAGAAGACCTTGATCCAAAAATTCAATGTCTTGAAGATGCATCCTCTTCTCTTCACTTAACTCAATCAACATACGAGGATTCTCTCATGGACAGTCAATTAAACAAGATGAGAAACAAGGATTCTCTCATGGAAAACCAATTAAACAAGTTGAGCAAGGGGGATAAGGCTAGTGACAACCCAGATATATACAACCTCAGGTCCAAAAAGAAAGGAGGAAAGCCTGATGTTTCTGATCAGCCTACCAGAGCAGAAAAGCATGTTGAAGATGTAATAGGCAACAGGAAGGAGAAGGAAACACATAACCTCCCACCAGTAGCTGAAGGTCCCACCCCAGAGGTAAGAGAAATTTTGAAGCCCCCCTCCTATTTTAATTTTGAGCATGAAATTCAAAAGATTAGGATTCATGTCCCCCTTTTAGAGCTGATCAAGAATGAGGACTTTAGGAGATCCCTATCTAAGTTTTTGTTTCTTGAACCCTCGAATCATACCATAGATTCAATCAATTTGCAAGATGAAAAGCCAACAGTCATCTTAGGTCCCATGGTAGAAGATAGAGATGATTCATCCCCTCACTTCTACACATCATTGAACATACATGATAAGGTACTTCATAATTGTCTAATGGATTCAGGAGCCTCTCATAATCTCATGCCCAAAACTATCATGGAGGAACTAGGACTGGAAGTCACCAAAGCATACCATGACTTGTATTCTTTTGATTGAAGGAGGGTGCAATGTATTGGGGTCATCAAAGATCTGGTTGTCACCTTGTTTCAACTACCCATGAAAGGTTTGGTCATAGATATTGTAGTGGTTGATGTTCCCCCAAAGTTTGGGATGTTATTGTTAAGATCTTGGATAAAACAGCTTGGGGGAACAATGCAGATGGACCTCACATATGTTATTATTCCTTTGTTTGGTGGGGATCATAGAAGACTATATAGAGAAGCTCATATGGCCTATATTATTAGTGATGAAGAAGACCCCACCAATCATACTATTTGTTTCCTTGATATTGATTTGGGATCTAGCTTATTGGAGCTCACTAATGTCCCTAAACCTCCTCTTGAAATCAGAAAACATTCCCTTAATCTCTGTGAATATTCTCCTCGGATACCTCTGTTTGGAAAATATTCTTTGATGGAGCCTCTTCTAGGGAAGGTGTTGGTGTTGGGGTGGTCCTTGTTTTACCTATTCGAGAAATTATATCTCTGTCATACAAGTTAGAATTTGAAGCTACCAATACTATGGCAGAGTATGAAGCTCTTGTTTTGGGTTTGAGGGCTGCAAAAGATATGGGGATTGAAGAGATATCAATTTTTGGAGATCCTGAGTTGATTGTCTAGCATATCAGAAATATTTATTAGGCAAAACACACTCATCTCAGAAGTTACAGAAATGAAGTATGGGACCTCATTGACAATTTTTTCTCGACTTTCAACATTTCATTTATTCCAAGAGAAGATAATGTCATGGTTGAGTCTTTGGTTGTTTAAGCAAGAAATTTAAAAGTTCCTCTACCACCCAAGCTCAGGTATGATATAGAAGTAAAATACAGGCCCTCTATACCTAACAATGTCAAGCATTGGAAGGTGTTTGAAGATGATCTTGAAATCAAAAGATTCCTAGAAATTGTGGATCAGTTTTTTGCATTACACATCGATCAAGATCCTAGTTTTGACATAGATCCTCATGTTGATGTTTTTCTAAACAATATTGCTGATCATCATATTGTTCAAATGCCTAACAATCACATCCCAAAGGGAGTGGTCCCTCTAGAAAGGTTACTTGACAAAAATTATGTGGAATTGAACGATAAAGTATCAAATGATGATGTTGATGTGGTTGAGTGCAATATTGGCAAAGAGTGGAATCCAAAAATTTTCAAGTTGTCAAGCAGCTTGTCGAAGGAACAAAGGATTGAGTATACTGAGTTATTAAGAGAATTTTCTTATGTGTTTTCCTGGACCTATGAAGACCTCAAAACATATGAAATAGTTGTCATTGAGCATAAGATCCCATTGAAAGAGGAGGCCAAATCATTTAGGAAGAAATTAAGATAAATAAATCCTATGATGCTACCTATTATGGAAAGGGAGGTAAAGAAGTTGTTGGATGCCCAAATCATTGTCCCTTTGATATATTCTGAATGGGTGACCAACTTGGTCCCGGTGAGGAAAAAGAGTAGAGAAATCAGACTCTATGTCGATTTCAGGAACCTGAATAGAATCTCCAAGAAAGACAATTACCTGCTACCAAAGATAGAACACATATTACAAAGGGTAACAGGTGCGTCTAGGATTTCCATGGTTGATGGATTTTCTGGTTACAATAAAATATTTTTTCTTCTTGAAGACAGAGAAAAGACAACCTTCACCACTCCCTGGGGTACATTCATGTATGCCAAAATGCCCTTTGGATTGATGAACACAGGAGAAACATTTCAACGAGCCATGGGCATAGCTTTCATAGGGGAAAGGGATAAATTTGTGGTCATCTATTTGGATGACATTACAGTTTTCTCTAAGTCTGATAAAGAACATTGTGAACATTTAAAAAGTTTCTTCTTAAAATGCAGGAAATTTGGCCTTTCCTTAAATCCCAAGAAGTCATTGCTTTCCATGAAAGAGGAAAAGTTGTTGGGACACATAGTATTAGCTGAGGGGGTCAGGATTTATTCAAGAAGGGTGAAAGCTATTCAAACCATGTCACTTCCTAGATCCAAGAAGGAAGTCCAATCTTTCCTGGGCAAAATCAATTTTCTGAGAAGGTTTGTTTCAAATTTTGTTGAATTGGTGAAGCATATCACAACCATGCTCAGGAAGGGGAATGAAGTAAAATGGACTGTTGAGTTCAAAAATTCATTCGAACAAATAAAGAATGCCTTGACTGAGGCACCTGTTCTTATTAGTCTAGATTACTCCAAAGATTTTTTTATTTTTTCTTTTGCTTGTTTTGATACAGTGGCAACTGTTTTATTGCAGAAAAATGCTTAAGGGCTAGAGCAACCTATTTCATTTTTCAGCAGAACATTAAGAGATGCAGAGGTGAAATATGACATCATGGAGAAATAGGCCTATGCATTGGTGAAAGCCCTCAAGGATTTCAGAATATATGTCCTTCATTCAAGGGTTATTGCATATGTCCCTTCAGTGTTGTGAAGGAGATTCTCATTCAGCCTGACATATATGGAAGGAGTAAGTGGATTGCCAAAATCCTTGAATTTGAGCTGGAAATAAAACCCACCAAATTAGTTAAAGGCCAAGGTTTAGCCAATTTGTCGGCTGAATCTAATCGCAAATATTTGGAGCTTAACTTCATCAACACTTTCTCAGAGAATCAACAGGCTAAAGTGCCTAATAGAATCCCTTAGGATGACCCTTCATTAGCATAATGCAACTGGTCTAAAAACATTATATATTTTATGCAAGAGTTGCAACCTCCAGATGGAATGGGGAAGAGAAAGGAAAGAGATTTAAAGCTCAAAGAAATCAGATATTTCCTTATTGATCAGGTCTTGTACTGGAAAGACCCTTTAGGTGTGCTTCTGAGATGTTTAGACCCACAGGAGGCCCAAAAGATTACGTTTGATTTTCATGATAGCCTATGTGGGGGACATCATTTCTGGAGAACCACGACCTATAAAATTCTCAGGGATGGGTACTTTTGGCCTACTCTATCCACTGATGTCTGTACAAACTTCAGAGCTTGCATCAAATGTCAGAAATTTTGTGGGAAGAAGCAACTCAAGTCTCTACCATTGAATCTTGTGGTAGATTTAGGACCCTTTCAGCAATGGGGTCTGGACTTCATTAGGGAAATTCATCCTTCTTCAAGTGGTCAACATAGGTGGATCTTAATCGCAACAGACTATTTCACCAAGTGGATAGAAGCTATTCCCACAAGGAGTGCTTCTCAGAAAGTGATCATTGGTTTTCTTGAAGATATTTTGGCAAGGTTTGGTTTCCCGAACAGGATCATCACTCACAATGTTGCATCCTTCAATTTTGATCCATTGATCAAATTCTATGAGTAGTTCGATATTTCATTCACCCCCTACTAACCTCAAGGCAACAGATTAGGAGATTCCTCTAAAAAAATCCTAATAAAGATCATCAAAAGACTGCTAGAGGACAAAAAGAAAGGATGAGATTCATATCTCAAATTTTCTTTTTGGGCCAATTGAGTGAAAACAAAAATGTCCCTGGGTATCTCTCCTTTCCAAATTGTATATGGGACTGAAACATGTTTTCCTTCCCATCTCACCCTGCCTATGGAAAAATTCTTTCAGGACTACCAAGGAGAACCTGATGATATGATCAGAAGAATTCATCATCTGGTAGAAGTCCAACAGACTAGAGAGCAGGCGATGGAAAAAGCACATGACCATCAATAGAAGATCAAGGAATATTTTGATAGGAAAAGTGGAAAGTAAGATTTCTAGCTAGGAGATCTAGTACTTAAGTGGGATGCGCCTAGACAAGATAGAAGCAAACATGGAAAATTTGAAGCCCTTTGGATCGGTCCCTTCAAGATTTCTGAATAATTTCAAAGAAACACTTATAGGTTGCATAATTTGGAGGGTGATGAAGTTTTTGGTGGCCCTGTAAATGGGCATTTTCTAAAGAAGTTCTTTATTTGAGCCATAAGTAGCTCCCGTGTCTTTGTAAATGTTGTTTTTCTTTTTCGTTTCTGGTTTAATGTGTGACTCCACAAACCAACAGAAGGTCACTGGACTTGCAAAGGATATCTTAGATCCTTGCAGGGAGGAATCTATCCCTCGTGGAGCCTAATGTTATCACATGTTTCTGCAGGGGGGATGTTTTTTGCTTTGTTTTGGCCTCTAGGTAACTAAAGGCGAAGAAGGAGCTAAAAACCCACTAAATGGCGCTTATCTTGAGTTCGTCGAGGTCAATGTGACCATTTGGCATGCTGTGATAAGAGGCATGTAGATCTGGGTGGCTGAGATCTAAGTGCTCGAGATCAACGGTCATTGATCATATCGGGGACCCAACATGTGCGGACGATAAAAATTGTAGTGTGTGCCGCGTTTGAAACCATGTTTTTTTTGAGATGCTACATGTCATTCAAAGACACACATCAGTCCCAAAAGAGGTGAATAATCAAACCACTTTTCACAACCCTGATATGCACATGTGCGTATAAGGCCCTATCCCAGGTCAACAAGTGGTCGCTCGGTCCTACCGGAAGATGTCCACCACTCCATCTCTCTCCTATGTCTGTCACATCCCCCGCTAACCTATAACCTTTTCTCCCTCACACCTTTCCTCCACTCACTATCCCAGATGTTTCATCTCCCCTTCTCATCTCCCACCACTCAAGCCACCTCGCTCCACATCATCTCCATCCGATTACACCTCAACTCCCACTTATGTGGCCCCCACACTATCCTCGGTTTCCTCTTCCTATCCACATGGTCCACTTGGCCATCTCCACATCCGCTATTCCATGACAAGCCTGCCAATCACATCGTTGATTTCCAGATCCGCTGTCAGGCCTCCTCGTGAGAATTCGACTTAGATCCAGATGGAAGAATGAAAAGACCACCAAATTCCACAGGTGTAGTGTCGACTTCGGTCGTCTTGATCCCGATGAAGCAGTTATTGAAGTTATTTTGTTGTGGTTGAACATTGTTTCTACCATAAATGGAAATCCCAAGAAAGGACTGTCAGCAAGTCGGCTCAGCTCCAAAACCTTCCTAAAGCATGATTGTGTCTGACAAGAGATCACTTCTGATAGGATATTGCACGCACAGTCTACCAGGAAGCATGCAAACATAATGCCTTCAATGAAGATACTCAAGCACGCGTCCGTAGATTTTCTCTGAGTATATAAGAGTCTTCCTCATATTTTGTTAGGGTCGATGGTTGAGCTAGGCTCCCGTATTGTAAAGTTTTAATGAAACTCTAGTTATTTTGGTTATTTATCTGTATTTGAGACTTCTTGTTTAATGTAAGTTAGTTTCTTTTCATATCTCTATGAAGGGCTATGTTAGAACACTCGGGCATGGAGGATCCATTCGAGGGTAGTTGTGTTATTGTGATGTAGGTTTGATCATAATGACATTGCGACCAGTTTTAATCGGTTTCTGTGGCATCCATTCCCTCCAGTGATGAATGAATTGGACATGGATGATCCATCCCAGTTGTTGTCATTGAATTGTGATGTATGTTTGATTTTAGTTTAGTGATAATTTCATTTAGTCCCCTAAAACTCTGAACCAAGAGAATCTTTCCTTCTGAGTTTTTCCTGCTTGGGCTACTAGAAGACTGGATGTCCATAGCATACCTCTTCATTTTACTCAAGTTCTTCCCCCTACTCACCCTTATTAAAAATTATTGACTGAAGTTAGATTGAGACGTCACTTTCCTGTGCATTCCAACCCATTTTTTTAAGTTAAAGTGATATAATCTTGAGACTGCATCTATTAGACCACCCTTTAAAACTATTCACTGTGACATACAGACTGATGGGTATTGGGCTTACCTCTACAACAATCTAGATGTGACTTCCAGTGCTAACAAATGGCCTAGATGGAACAACAACCCATTATGTAGATGAAAATCACTGACAATTGTGTTTGTTCCCAACACATGGTATGTAGTGGTGAAGTTAGGATATCTCTTGTATAGTTGGGGCCAACCAAAGGTCTCATGTCTATAGGAGTGTAGCACCATGGTTAGTGTTGCAACTAGAGGTTGACTGAGGGAGTTAGCAACGTGGTTGGTGCTCCATGTCTTATACTTGATGTTGATATGGAACTGCTGCAAGTATGTGGACCACTTCTAGTGGTGGTAATTATGGATTTTTCCTTGTGTATACATGAACTGTAGAGGCTTATGATCAATATTGATTATTTTCTCCTTTCTGAGAATGTAATGCCTCCACTGGAGATAGACTTGTACAATGGAGTATATTTCTTTCTCGTAAGTGGGGTACTTTCAGACGGTATTTGATAACATCTCACTATTTTAGGCTACAAGATGTCCATGATAAGTGAGAACTACTCCCACAAAATACTATGATGCATTCGTCTCAATGTTAAAAGGTTGTTGCAGGTCATGTAATGGGGGCACTAGGGATGAGCACAGGTACTGCTTCAAATCATTGAATTCTTTCTGTTTTGACTGGACCCACACAAATGTTTCCTTACCACTACCCCTAGTCACTTGAATAAGGGCCCATGTGATGTGGGAAAATCCCATCATGAGCTTGTGATATAAATTGGAAAGTACTAAGAGGCTCTGAAGCTCAATGAGTGTGGTTTTTGATGGCTAGTCATGAATGACCTAGATATTGGCTGGATCAACCTACACCCCATGATCAACCACAATGTAGCCTAGGTACAAGATCTTGTTAATTGCAAAGGAGAATTTTTCTAAATTTGCATATATCTTGTGTTGTCGTAGAGTGTGAAGAACCTGTTGAATATGCTGCAAGTGTTACACCCAACTCTTATTGAAGGTGAGGATGTCGTGTAAATGAACCACCACAAAATAATTGGTGAAAGGTCGCAATATATCATCCATCATCCTCATGAAAGTTTTTAGGGAATTTTTCAAGCCAAAGGCCATGACCAACCATTCAAAAATACCTTCTTTAGACTTGAAGGTAATATTCTATACATCGGTCTTCTCTATTGGGACCTGGTGGTAGTCGAACTTCATATCAATATTACTGAAGTATTTGGCCCCCTTGAAATGGTCAAGGATATTGTCAATTTGGGGTATTGGGGACCGATTTATTACTGTGATTTTATTTAAGGCTTGGTAGTCAATGCATAGTCAGCAGGTCTCGTCTTTCTTCTGCACAAGATAGTTGGGGTTCCACAAGGTGATGATATTTGAAGGATGTGCCCATTTTCAATCATCTCTTGGATATGGTGATTTATTTACTCATTTTCAAATAGAGAGCAGCGATAGACTAGTCCATCGAGTAGTGGTGCACCGGGGGTCAGATTGATTGAGTGCTTGACTTAACAATGGAGAGGTACCTCATTGGGTGAGGAGAAGATGTATTTGTATTCTTTCACGAACTTATCCACTTTCTTTTACTATGAGGAGAGACATGTCGTGGAGGCCATGGATGTGGCTGCAATCGTCCGCTCACTTTGAGCGTGAATCATGAAGAATACAAACTTCCTTATCTAATATATGACCTTCATACATTGCTTGGTAGAGATCAAGGAAATGGAAATATATGGAACTACCTTTGGTATCCTATATAATTTCCTTTCTGAAGTAATAATAAGACTATGATGCCTAGACTCATATACAACATGACGTTTCCATAAATGAGGTTGTCCTAAAATAACATCAGAAACTTCAAGGGGGGTGACCTCAAAAAATACCTCATCTTTGAAGGGCTTGAGGCCATAGGCTAGGGGGAATTGTTGGTTGTCGTAGAGACCACTCCCTTGGAGAATCCATCCAATGATGTATGCCTATGGGTGTGGTGTTTTTGGCAGAGCCAACTCCTTGATGACATCCGTTGAGATGAGGTTCTTCTGGCTACCACTATCAACGATAAAGTGCAAATGATTACCCTTCACCCACATCTGTGAATGAAATAGGTGCTTACCTTCCTATGGTTCATCAAGATCACCTAGATGGACCTTCGTGGTGGTGGCAACGTTGGCACTGGGTTATGCATCAATGATCTGTCTCCCTTTTTCTAATTCTAACTTAGATTCAGAGCCCACATATGATTCAGAGGCTTTCACCTTGGGCACCAAGGACTGCTTTGAGCAACATTCAACGGTGTTATGACAGGGGATATTATGGAATTCACACCATTTCCCAATGTCTTTCTATGAATTCCCATTATCCTTCTTTGTTTTTGGTTTGGACTGGTTGTCCTGAGGTTGTCCATCCTTGCTCTACCCTTTTTTCTTGTGGGTTGGTGCCGCTTTTTCCCTACCTATGGTGTGAGGGGTTCACAGACCCAAATTGTCATGTCTTTTGTTTAATATTCTTCTCGATTTTGACATCATGTCGATACGCCATGCCCAAAGACAAGATGTCCAAAAACTCCATTTCTGTTTGGATGTATCTATGTAGACTGTTGCATTACTTGATCACCATATCTCGCTCAAAGTCATTGATACCCAGCTTGGTGCGCAAGGTATGGAAGACATTGGTAAAATATAGCATTGTTTGGTTCCTTTCCCGGTGTAGTGTGGTTTATCTTGTATATAAGTCATCATATATTCCAACGGGGTAGTATTGTTCCTTAGTAGCATCCTTGAAGGAAACCCAAGTTTGTGCCACTACAAATAATGTAGAACCGTTCGTTTTCTTTTTCTCACAAAAAGTGTCCAACCAATATTTGACATGGGGGACGGCCTTACGGAGCGCAAATGTAATATGTTTTTTATCAGAAAAGTTATGGACAAAAAAATACCCTTCTATAAGGTTTAACCATTTGTTTATGACATCTGCATCTATTTTACCTTCAAATATAGGAATATCAAAATTGATCTGTACCTTGAAGGGGGCGACGCCTCCATTTGAGAAAGATGTTTCACCTGTTGGAAGTCATCAAAGGATTTGCGAAAAATTATACATCATCTCCTTCCTTTGTTGCAAGAGGTGATCCAAATGGAACTCGGTGTCCAACCACCTATTCCACTGTCTCAAAACATGGGTTTCCACCTTGGCATTTTTTCTACAACATTCCGAGTCCTAAACTTCTGGGGCCATTTTGAGGCCCTAGAGAGAATTTTCTAGCCCTTCCATAGTCACAATATAGACTTTATGCAAAGTGTGATGTAAAAATGTGTATTCCTCGGATAGACCTTTCAAATGAGTTATCCTGTACCCCAAACAGACATCGTATGCAAAATGTACGCGCTTGGGAAGTTGATGTACCAACTCACCCCATCGAGGTCCACATGACTTTTGGTATTTCATCTTTTGGGGTTAGGTTTTTGGATTTTCCTTATGTTAGAAAGGCCTCTAGATCCTCATTGTATTCCTCATCATCTTCTTTCCAATGAGCATAGCCATCACATCTCTTCTCAGAGATAAGATGCCACCATTCTAATGAGTCATTCACTCTCTAATTTTGCAGTTTCTATACATTATCTCATTAATAAAAATTATGAATTATTGTATATATGTTTTTATTGCAACATTTATGTGTATCTCGCAATATCTTTTTATATTTCATTGTTATATCTCTATCTTCATTTTGTTCTAAAAAATAATATGGAACAGTTGTATCAGAGTAGCTTGCTCATTGACGTTTCTTAGTGCGTGTCCCTAATGAGGTCAAGGTATAGAGTGTTTGGCCTTGAGATAGTTTCCCTTGAGGACAATCTCTCTCGTTAGACCAAGCGAGCTCCCATGGTGGAAGAAAAGAGAGATATGGGAGAAACAGATCCAATCAAGTTTTTTCTTGTGGAATCCCTCACGCAATAGAGGAATGAGATGTTCAATATTTTTTCCCAAATCCTTCAACGACTACCGAAAATAATAGGCACGTCTTTGTGAAGCAATCCCTATGGAGACGCTACCCCATTCAAGGTACAAGTTAATTTTTATATTCCCGTATTTGAAGGTTAGATCGATGTAGATGCTTTGGAAAAATGGTTAAATTTGCTAGAAGGTTATTTCTATGTTCACATTTTTTTTGAAAGAGAAAACATCACCTTTGCACTCCTTAAGGCTCCCCCTCATGTAAAAAATTGGTGGGAAACTTATTGGGAGAAAAATTCCACATAGGATTTTGGAATATTTGGGGTCGAGCCCACTTGGGATTTTTTTATGGATGCGGTTAAGGAGAAATATTACCTTGTGGGAAACTATGATGACCAGTACATGAGATGGACCATGATGCATCAAAAGTGGGACCAAACAGTGTCATAGTTCACAAATACCTTCCATACCTTATGCACCAAGATGGGTATCAAAGACTCTGAGCAACATCTGGTTCTGAAATACCATGGGGCTCTACACATGTACATCCAAATCAAAATGTATTTTCTAGACATCTCATCACTGGGAGCTTCTTATATATATGTTGTTAAAATCGAGCAAAAATTTAACCAAAATAACGAGTAGGAATTTGGATCTGCAAATCCGCAACAACCAAAGTATGGTAAAGGTAGTCGTAACTCACAGAAGAGCCAATACAACGAGTCCAAGACACAAGAAAATAAGGTAATGAGAAGACGAAGAAGCACACTGGGAAGTGGTGCGACTTCCAAAAAATCCCTTGGCACAACACCGATGAATGTTTCTACAAACAATAATTGGTGGTCAAGATCAAAGAAATAGAGACGAGCCTTGAATCAAACTCTGATTCAAACAATAATAAAGGAGAGAGATAATTGATGCAAAATCCACTGCTATTGTCATGACCGTAACAGTTCAACCAGAAAAACCAGAGGATCTTGAGGAGGGGGAAGACCTTTTCCATTCAAAGATGTGGGTGAAGGGGACACCATTTCATTTTATTGTTGATAGTGGAAGCCATAACAACATCATATCAGTAGAGGTCGTGAAGTAGTTGGATTTTTCAAAAACACCACACCCACAACCATACAACATCAGATGGCTCTACCAGGGACCACATCTTCATGTCAACAACCAGTGTCTCTTTTCATACGACATCAAGCCATTCAAATATGAGGTACTTTGTGATGTTTCCCCGCTAGAAGTCTATGATGTTCTATTAGGACAACCATATATGTGGAGGAATCATGTTTTTTATGAGTCTTGAACATGTAGCATCATTATTACTCTAGGGGGTCATCCCTACAGGATACCAAAGGTAGTTATGACTATTCTACTGATAAAATAACGCAACAAAGTAATGTCTCATACCGAAAAATTTAGCCTCTTCATAACCTGGTCAAAAGAGAAGGACGTTGCAACCTATACAGCCTCAGACCAAGATACTTCTATCTAGAAAAAAATGATTGACAATATTGTAGAAGAGAACTAAGATATTCCTATTGAACCTTAGGCGATGCCTCCACACTACCCAATCAAATCAAGTTATGATAAATCCCTTCATGTTCTTCATGTTGCATCTTCATCAATGAAGTCCTCCCACACTTAGGAATATCATGTAGCTAGATTAGTTCATAACATCTTTCAGCAAGCTAAGCAGGGCAACTTCTTCACCAAGGAAAACAACTCACCAAGGTTCAGATTCAACAAAAGCTTCCCCAGGGACCTGATGCAGTGGATACCATTTCTTCCTAAATGGGAAGGATTGATCCATATGGAAATCATTGGCCACCCACCTATTCCATTGGCTCAAACAAGTGTTTCCACCTTGGAAATTTTTCTACAACATTTCGAGTCCTAAACTATTGGGGTTGTTTTGAGGCCCTAAAAAACATTTTCTATGCCCGACCTAGTCACATTGAAGGCTTTAGAAATGGAAAAATGTGTAGTCCTCGGATAGACCTTTCAAATGAGCTATTGTGTTCCCCAAACGTAGATCATATGTAAAAGTTACGTGCTTGGGAAGTGGATGTAGCAACTAACCCCATCGAGGCCCACATGAATTTTTGCATTTCATCTTCCATGGTTAGGTTTTTGGATTTTATTTATGTTAAAAAGACATCTAGAGCCTCATTGTAATCATCATCATCTTCTTGTGAATGGGAGCATCCATCACATCTCTTCTCAGAGATAAGTTTCCACCATTCTAGCAAGCCATTCACTCTCTAATTTTATAGTTTATGTACATTCTCTCATTAATAAAAATTGTGAATTACTGTGTCTCTTTGTTTATTGCAACATTTTTGTGTATCTCGCAATATCTCTATATATTTCATTGTTATATCTTTGCCTTCATTTCATTATAAAAAATAATCCAGATCAAGAGGGCTTCTTTGAGCAATAGTTTAAAGGGATCGTCTACCCCATCATCTCTCTTTTCTTCCCCTATTGGTCGTCTTCGGGTTCGGCGAGGCCAATATTGCAAAGGGTCATTTTTTTAGAGTCCCAACTGCTTATACCCGACCTCGTTGGGGACATCCACAAAGAAAAAAATGAAGAGCAGATCGCTCTGATACCACTGATCCAGATTTATGAGCGAAATGAAATGAACCACATATCTATAACATTAACACACATATACAGAGAACAATAACATATATACGATGGAACTTAACTTCTATTCAATAAAGAAATATGTTGAAACTATAAAATGTAGAATTAAAGCAATCTTGCTCGAATGGTGGTTGCTAATCTTTGAGAAGAGATGTGTCAGCTACGTGCATTCATCTTAGAACATTACAATGAGGCCTACAGGCCTTTTTAACATCCATAAGTAAACAAAAAATCCTATACATCCAAAAACCTAACCCTGGAAGATGAAGCATTAAAAATGATGTGGGCCCCGATGGGGCAAGTTGGTACATCAACTTCCTGGGGTCATAACTTTTAGATATGATCTTTGTTTTAGGCGCACAATATCCCATTGTAAAGGTCTATCTGAGGAATACACATTATTTTGTCACACTTTAACTTTGTCTATAGTGTGACTATGGAGGGCCCCAAAAACACTATTTAGGGCCTCAAAACGACTCCAAAATTTTAGGACCTACAAAAATAGAAAAAAACTATCAAGATAAAAAATTGTAACTACCAAGATGAAAGTTATGTATCCACGTGGATCATTGAAAGTATCTTAAACTTAAATTATAATAATTTAATGAATAATTTATTTTTTGGAAGTATCTTCAACTTCAATTATGGTAATTTAATCATCGTTTATAGATGTATGATGATGTTATATGTTATGGTAATGATTATTTGTCTGAATAAAAAGCTATAATAAATGTTTCTTCAAAATTATAATAAATAATAGGTAATAATATTAATATTAATATTAATTCATAAATATAACTCTACAAAATAATATTAAAGTGTCTTGACTTATAAACAATGATAAATTGACATATACTCTTATTTAACTTTGAACTATTATATCTTATTAACTTTAAACTATTATGTCTCATATCAAATATTTATTTAAAAACTTATATATATATATATATATATATATATATATATATATATAATTTGTAAAATAATTATTAATATTAATTCATAAATATAACTATAAAATATAAAATAATATTAAATTATCTATACTTATAAACTTAGATTAAATATTTTTTTAAAACTTTTATATATATTATTTGTTAAATAATTTTTTATTCAAAAATATAAAAAAATGAGTTTTTATTTTTTATATTATTTTTACAAAATTTTATTAATGAAAAAATAAAAGTGATCAAAAATTTATTAAAAAATGCATTCTACATTTTATATAAAACCTAAAAAAACAAAACATTGTAACAATAAGATGACTTGCATAAAGAAACATTTGCATGAGTAAAATAATTAATAAGATGATTTACATAAAGAAACATTTGCATGAGTAAAATAATGAACACTCTGTGCATAAGAAATATAATTTCATGTATCTCATCACAATTTTGTGTTTCATCTCATAATAGGATTTATATATAATTTTTTTATAAATTATAAAAAATATAAAATGAATTTGATATATATATATATATATATATATATATATATATATATATATATATATATTATTTAATAATAAGATTTTTGTAAAATTATATGTGTGTGTAAAATTATACAATTTGAATGGATTTAATGGTTAAGAACATGTATTTCTTTTTAAAAAGTTATAAGTTCAAATTCATAGGGAATAGAATATATATACCTTTATAAATTTTACTAGAATCTCATACACCAATTTGATGTCTGGCTTAACAGTAACTTTAAAAATAAAATATTATTATTTATATATATATTAACATGTTAATAATAATAATAATAATAATTTAATTGATTAAAATAAATAACATTCTCTACATAAAATATATATAGTTTCATGTATATGATTACAATTGTTTATTTAATATGAGAATATGGTCTATACAAACATTTGGGTGCTAATCCTCTCAAACATAAATTTCATTGTTTGAGGTATATAGTTAGGGAAACATCCCATCCAATAGGACATTAACCAGTTATAATGATGATAATGATGATGATGATGATGATGATTAACATTCACTAAGACCTAATTGATCTATCGAACATTAACCAGTTATAATTACTCGTTTCGTACTCACAACACTATTAATTTTTTTTTACATTAATATTTTTTCAGTTCCTTACCATATTTTTATATATTTTAATTTATTATTATTAATATAAAATACTATATTTTTTTAAGTTCTTACCATATCTTTATATATTTTAATTTATTATTATGAATATAAAATACTATATACCACGTAATGCAAAAAACAATTTAACTCCCTTTACAATTTAGTTCCTTTATGCTGATTTTGATTACTTATTTGTTTTACATAGTTGTCGTTTCATTTTAATCCTATTTAGTTATGACTAAATATTGAAATCAAGTACTTTACGAAATAAAACACTTATGAATAAATTTCCGTTGATTACAAAATGAAACATCTATAAATTTTAAGTATGTTTAGTATTTGTCTCCATATTAATATGAATGTTATATTTTTTCAATTTTTCATATTTTTAATGAATTTTGTTTAAAATTAGGTTAGATATTTAGAAGGATGGTTGATAATTTTAATTTCTTTTAAGTATATTTAGTAATTGGTTTCATATTAATATAAATGTTATATATTTAATATTTTATTTTTTTTATATATTTAATATTTTATTTTTTTTCCATATTTTTAATGAATATTTTTAATAAATTTTGTTTAAAATAAAGTTAGACATAGTTGGAATTACAGATGATGATTAAAATTACATATTTTGAATATTTTAAGGGTTTTTAAAATGCTGGATCTATTTATGTTTTCCAAACATAATTTAAACAATTTAAAATTACTATTTTACCAACAATTTAAGCTAAATAACCGTATGATGTCATGAACTTAACAGCTACCGTAACAACTCGTAGCCTCCGCCGCTCAGCCTCTTTCGTTAAGCCTCCTACAGAATCTTACTTCACAATGAAGCTAACACCTACTCTCCTGGAAAAAAATCATATTTCGTTACCCAAAATCTCAGTAAAATCCATATGGTGTCATGAACTTAACAGCTAAGCAAAAGCTAGCACCATCTTAGAAAATTTCCAATCCCAGAATATGGTTTTATTTAAAATTTTACATTGCGGATTTGGGAAGAGAGAGTGGAAAGATGAATGAAGAAGACATTAAACATTGATGGTTGCCATGAATTTCAAGGCATCAAATCTGAGCAATGAGTTTTCCAATGTAACTTTCTCATGTCAGTAATTTACTTTAAAAATAATATAAATATATTGGCGAGGACCGGTGGCTGCTATTCAACCCTGTTACCATCATAAATTAAGAAAATAATTTAATATCATATATACTTACTCGCACATGCAACAAACCAACAAAATAGGTCATTACTATATTATGTGTACGTGTCATCCATCAAGGTCGATGATAGTTGCTCTAGTGAGTATTCGGATGTCACTTAAAAATAAGTGTTTTTAATTTAGATTAAAAAGTGTTCCATAGCAAAGCTAAAACCATTATCAACCTTCAATTTTAAGAATAATATATTTTAATAACGTTAAAAAAGTAATGTTCACATATATGTTACAAGATGATTGAAGGTATATTAATATTAAAATTAAAGTTTTAAATATTTAAATAATTAATTTATAAAATTTTAAATATTTTTTTTATGTTATTTAAATTTATGTTTTAATTAAATATTTAATATAAATTCGAATAAATTGTTTTTTGAGTTTGGGTCTATTATAGGAGGAGAGGGTCAAATTTTTTAACTTTCTTTCTAATTAAAGAAAATATATATATATATATATAAGAATTTGATCAGTATTTATATATAAAAAAAAAACATAAAGTTAAGATGAATCTATATACTTCATTTTGAATATAAAAGAAATTATACATTTTTTTAAATTTTTAGTTGCTTTATATATCTCTATATTTATAATTGATATTTAAATATTTTCTTTTAGCTAGACATTGAAAGAATTTCGCTATGAAATAATTATTGTTTGTTTTCAATTACTTTATATACAATAATAATAATAATAATCTACTTTTGAAGATCACAACCGAGATAGACACTAAATTGGTGTATTAGACCCTCTTGTTTGTATATATAAAGTTAATATAAAAATAATTTATTTAAGATAAAGATTGAAATATTTTTTTATATTTGATTTTTTTAGTGTTTAATATGAAATTCACATATCAAACTTCAAAAAATATTAATTAATAAATATTGTAATATCAACAAGAAATATAATATTTCAATCTCCATATTAAATGAACTAATGTTTTGTTAACTTTATATATAAAATGAAAATTAATATAAAAATTATTTGTTCAAAATAAACATTGAAATATTTTATATATAATTGATATTAAGTTTATTTTTATTCATATTTTTCTAT
Organism: Picea engelmannii; assembly: GCA_009831015.1. Classification (NCBI taxonomy): domain Eukaryota; kingdom Viridiplantae; phylum Streptophyta; class Pinopsida; order Pinales; family Pinaceae; genus Picea; species Picea engelmannii. The sequence continues at coordinate 124,428 of ML777837.1, forward strand.
CTCAATACTAATAAGTGGACTGCAACAACCTTCCTTAATTTTCCACCCAATAGTTAGATTCTCACTGCTTGAACAAAGAGAAAACCTATCATGCCAATCATAAAAGTTTCCCAGACAACTCTTCATCTCCCTTTAAAAGTTAAACTTTAAAGGAATTACACAGCTTTCATATTTAATTGTCCAAAATACTTTTGGAGATAAAAAAATCATTTTAAATAATATTAATAATTCAATAATAATAAAATATTATTTTTTATAATAATATTTCATAATAATAATGATAATTCAATAATTATATATTTTTATAATAATAATAAAAGAACATCCATATTAAAAGAACAAAATTAAGCTAGTAGAATTGAAACTTCATTAAACATACAAAATAATAAAGTACATTGTTTTCTTAAGTATAATTCTATAAATTTAATGAAAATAAAATTTAATATTTTTATAATATATATATATATATATTAATGGTTTTTTATTTTTTAATGTATTTTTTTAATTTTTATTATTTTTAAATCATATATATATAATATAGAAGGTTTCCCATATATATAAAAAATAGAAGGTCTCAAAATTAATAGAAGGAAGACTAATTTAGATATGTTATCATTATCCTCAGATGGGGTGAGAGTTAGCCCATGGGAAGCCACACAACCCTCATGCAATTCAAAGCCATAAATATGATCGGTACTGCAAGTCTCATTCTTGGATGGAAGACAATCATAAACGAACATAGATGATGGGAGGATAGCTCCCCTGCGACGGTTTAATGGAGCCCTTACTAAGTAATCAAAGGGGGATGATGATAGGTACAAGAGGAGGCTACGCGGTATTATTATCCCCATGGATAATAATCCATCCCGACCATGGAATTCACCATTTTGTTTCTTTGGTCGTTTTCTTCGCTCTGCTCAGTGATCCGACTACGGTCCTCTCATATTTCACTGGCCTCATCCTTTGATTTTTTTGGCCTCTAGGCTCTGTCATGCCACCCAAGAGAAGGAAAACCAAGATGGGACCCTCCTGGTACTGTTATGTTGCAAGGCAACGATGCTTGCGTGAATTGGAGAGGGCTTCCTCGATAGCTAGGATGCACCAAATCAACCATCTGACTATGCCTCCAATGGCCTTCATGGAGGAAGAATTCTCGAAGGAACCAATTTAGGCTCCACCACAATCCCTCCTCTACATGGTCTTAGATTCCCATGATAGACCCAACATCAACATTGCAACAATGGACACAATGATAGTCATGGAAGGAGCCACTTGCATCGTCCAGGAGGAAATGTCCATGAAGGACCTCTCAGCCAGGCCCCCATTGCTCAACCCATAAGCGAAATGTGACCAGAGACCACACAGTCTCTTTATGCCAGAGCAATTGGAGCTCATATTTGAGATGAGGGTATATATGATGGAGCAACTCCACCGACACACCCTTACTGGTAGCAGAATCAACATGTTGTTTGATTCCTTCTCTAACCCGCCAGTCAAATAGAGATGCCCAACCTGCGCGCAACCCTTTGCACTCATACTCAATGACGACACTCCTCATGGAAACTCTCTAGATGGCAGGTTCCAGTGTTCAAACAACCCTCCTAATACTTAAAATTTCTCAGCTCTCTGTGCCTCACCTGCACAAAAATGGTTTTTTTTTTCTTGTCATCCTCCTTAAATTTTCTGTTTAGTTTGAATTATCAGTTTTTAAATACATATCTAGACAAAAGTGTCAATATCATCAACTACCACTTTCTTTAGAAGCCTCTGAAACATTTTTATACAGTGAAAAAGGATTAATCAAGAAATACAACTTTTTATTTAAAAATAAAAAATAAAAAAAATTGATTATTAAAGTTTTATAAAAAAAATTAAAATTAATAAAAAAAAGATTATTCCAATATGTTATCATTATTATTTTTTCATATTATTTTTATTTTATTGAACTTTAATAAAATTGATATAATGAAAAAAAACTCATATTTTATTTAGTTTCAATTAACAAATGAGTTATGAAGATAAATAATATTATAATTAAGAAGAATAATATTCATGTAAATAAAAGATTTTAAGGAAGTACTTTCACAGTTCACTTTTTTAATATTACAAAGATTATATATTTTTGTGTTTTATTTAAATTTATTATGAAGACTTTTTAAATATCACAAAGATTATATATTTTTTTGTTTATCTAAAATTATTATGAAAGTTTTGAGAGTTTAATTGTATTTTACAAATTTTAGATAATTTTGAATTAAGGTTATTGAACTCTTTATAATAATTTAAATCTTTCTTACTTACTATTTCTTGTTTGCATCACAATTTTGTAGTTGTCTCAATTTATAATTTTAAATGGTTTTAATCATGAGTTTGATCTTCTCCTTTATTAGAATTAGAAGCAGTGATAGTAAACCTCTTGTAATATATGATAATGATATTGTGTATATACAATAGGTAAGCAATCAATGTCTTAATCTATGTGGGATGAAACTTAATATATGAAAGAAGGATTATACATGATGTGTTGATTTTAATTTTGAGATTATAGATTATAATACATTCATAAATTTTTTTTATTTTTTCTAGAAATATTGAAATCTCAAACATCACATCTATATAAAACAAGAGTTGTATGGCAGCGTAGTCCCTTCTAGGTTGGAATGGGAATAAATGCGACCGAGTATAGACACGTGAGTAGGAAGTTGAAGTACATGTGGTATCCATGTAGAATTTAGTATTCCTGAACTAGTTTAATTTGAAAATTATCAAAATGTATTAATGTCTGATACATCAACAAAGGTTCCTAGTATCTAAGTTTGATAGTACAGGAAATATTTAAATGGAGCCTGGAAAAAAAAAATTAGTGTACAATAATAATAAGGTTCCTAGTAAGAACGTTTGATACAAGAACATTTAAAAGGTTCGTGGACAAAAACAAATGTAGCATATAATAGAATAGTAATAACGTCTATTACATAGGTTCGTGGACAAAAACACAAAAAAAATATCATTTCCAAATTAGTTTTGTTTATAAAAATAGAATAGTAACAACGTCGTGCAACAAAGGCATTACCGAATTAGTTTTCTTTGAAAGCAATAATGTTTATTATATCAACAAAGGTTGCTGGGGAAAAAAATTTAGCATATAATAGGACACAAAAAATGTAGCATTCCCAAATTACTTTTCTTTGGAACAAACAACAAAGGTTCCTGAACACCCAAAATTTAACATACAATAAACTCATTCTGAATGAATTTTCTTTGAAATTTATCAATAAATAATAATGTCTGTTACATATTTCTAGAAATTTAAATGTGTTTGTCATATAGACTGGGATTGGGGCTCTCGTGGACCATAAAAATAAATAAGTACAAGAATTAGGAATGTCGAAAGAAGAAGTGCACGACGGTAGACATGAAGACCTAAACAGAAGAAATTGGAAGTTATGAGTCTTTGGTTACAGTTTTCTATTTAAGGAGGTAATATCTAGATTGATGAAGAAAACAAGATGACAATATAGACTTAAACTAGATTGCTAACGAAAACAAGATGCCGGTATAGACTTACTATGAAGTTGATGCGTTTTTGCTGCTGTCGTCGATGGTCAGTGGAGTTGTGTCGACCGGTTCTTGCCCTTCCTGGAGGAGGTTGTCCATTCTCTTTTGGAACCATTCTTCGATGTAGTTTCTCATGGGGGCCATGTTGATTTCATCCCGGATTTCTATGTCGTAAAGGTCGTTTTCTAATTTCCTTAGATCCATTGAAATACTATGCAGACTCTATTCAATTTCTTCATTGTGTGTCGCATAGTCTAGTACCCAGCGCTCAAGCTTATCTACACGATGTTCAACTATGCCATAAAACTTTTCGAACGACAACCCCTTAAAATATCAAGTTGTTCATGGAAGGCTTCTTTGGTGATTTTCAAGGATTTGAGAATTAAGTTTGGGTCTTGAACCTCGTTGGTACTTCCGGCTAAGTCTATTTGGATCAAGCTTGTGGATAAATCTTCCTTTTCTGATATGGCTTATTTACATGATTCGATAATGAGTTCCAGGTTCTCAACTTTCTTTTGCCAGCATGCTTTTACTTTTTTGGTCCTCTTTGGGGAGGGGAGTTTCTCTTGTCTTATTTTCAGTTCCGACGTGTTGACGACATGGTTTGAAAAATGGGTCTGCACCTCTTCACAAAAACGTTGATCATTTTTTAAACTCGCCTCCAAGTGTTTGAGAAAATCGTTTTCCTTTTTTCCGAAGGAAACTAAATTTTGCGATGTTTGCGAAGCATCAGTAACTAGATGCATTCTTTTGTTGATGTTATTCTCTACAAGGGCTCTAGAGCATGCAAGGAGGGTAGAGGATACTTTCATCTTGGCTACAGTGGTAGCAGACACATTTCTTGCTAAAGGTCTAGAAAATTCCGTGGTCGCAATGAAAGCCTGCTCAAATTCATTGAGGCGTTCTTTCACTCTGGCATTTTCCACTCCAATTCCTCCAATGGAATCATGAAGAGAATCATCAGTTACTTGGTGAAATAGGGATATTTGGGATGGTTGTATTTTCCTAAAGTTAATCTCTGAGCGAGATTTTCCTTTCCTGTTTGTTACATTTCTCTTTTCAATGACCATACTTTTACATTGGCTTTCAAAAACAACGTTATGGAATACGAAGGATTCACCTTCATCAAAGATTTTTGTGTCAACTATTTCCACTGTGGACAACCCAATCTTGTGCATGTGCTCAGTTTCAATTTCAAGTTGCACCTATTCACTTTGAATTTTGGGTTCGTCTGCCTGCCCTGCATTGTTTTTTCTATTCTTCGTCAATGGAATTTTGTGAGAACTATCAATTTTTATGCGAGGAGGGTTCTTATCTCCTTCTTTGTTCAAATATTTGTGGGTTTCTTTCTTACTGAGGTGGGTCTTTGAAGCGATGCTTTGTGATTTCATGCTCTTGGGAGTGTTGGCGGGGGACTGGTCACTCTTCTCACTATATACTTCTCCTTGTTATCTGTACAATTCAGTTGTGCTTTGCAATGTCTCTGTGTCACAACTTCCAAAAGCATCATTGTTGTCATCATTGTCCCTGTCTTCGTTCAAGTGTCTATGGATAAAAGAGTTTTTAAAGCCAACTGCCAGTAAATGTTCTCGAAAAATCTCATTATGGTTTAACCTTTTTAGCCTTTCAATATACGTTAGCTTCAGTTTCTTGAAATGGTCAGCGAATTCATCAATCTTGTTGATGTTTCTACACACAAAGTCTCCAACTTTCCAGGGAAGAGGAATGAACTATTTTTTTTCTTGTCATGGAAAAAATGCAACCAGTGGTTGTATTACCTTGCTATTTCTACAACAAACATCTTGTTTGTGATGTGGCATGGAGGGAAAGAAGGATTTTCCTTAGAGCCAAATACCATGAGTACACTGTGATTTTCCTTTTATTAAAGTGTGCCCTTCCTGTTCAAAAACTTGGTTTCTTGGCCAGACATCTGGAGAGCATCCTTCCCTAACAACAAATCTTTGAAAACTGAGACAAAGCCATTAAAAACTTCATAAAAATAATGAGAGGTCGTGTGCCTCCACAGGGCCTGGTACCAGAATGTTACTGGGTCGAATCCACAGTTTATTTTATTGGAAAGAGAAAGATTTGGAAATAGACATCAATGCACTATTGTGAAAATCAAGTAGGATGACATATAAAATTTATTCGATTCTTTGAATCATGACAACTGCGAACAGATCTCAATGGAAATTAGCTTCCCCCAATCGAAAATGGATTTTTCCTTGACTGTGAAGTACAAAATATAAATAATTATATGGGAAATGCTTGTCATGGATGCTTGTCCCATTATTCTTGTAAATAACCAAGAAATTTCCCAGAATGGATTTCTAAAGGAACTTTCCTGCAACTTTGGGATATCTTGAGGAACTGTTGTCGAGTCTTCAAGGAACTCGGCCAAGATGTCCAACCTGTTATCATTTTTTTCTAGGAACTACTTGCAGTCTTGTCCTCTGAACATTAATGTTGGCTACGACAATTTTAACATCTTGCGAAAGACCTGAGGTGACAAAGAAACAGGAGAATGGTCGTGCAGTGGAATAATTCTTTGGATTGGAATATATTTTTCGATGCACCAAGAGACCACCTCCTCACAACCAAAAATATCAAGGATGCAACCTACACGAGCGATTCCAGAGGTCCAAATCACTTCGGTCTAGGAGGAATGGGATGAATAGTAAAAGTATGCCCTGGACCACTAGAATTTTTGGTCCTGATGTTCAAAGATAGTTACTGTATCTCCACAAAACTACTATCGACCTCATGCCATAATTATACAAGAACATTTTTTTTCTCTAGACGATGAATGAAATGAAAAGTTGGAAGGGATAATATAACCCTGCGCAAATCTTGGTCCAATGCCTGTGAATGGGAGATATCCTCGATACTTTTGTTCATTAATAACAAATTGGATGACTGTTTCATAATGCGTTGTTATCATTAAACACTAGTAATTGCATACATAGAAATGTGAACATAGTAGATACGAAAATGAGCGATTAAGCATTGTATATTTCTTGAGTGGGCCAACACAACGACGTGTGTTCAAGATGAACAATCAGAAGAGACAAAATAAATCTCCACAGATCTTGGTTTAATGTGTAATAATGGGAGATCTCCTGGAGTGTTTCTCTCATTAATGAAAATGTTGACGATTCTTGCATGGTCAACTGTTACCATGAAAGGTTTCTAATTGCATACTAAGAAAGTATGGAGGTCATGGGTATGGGAAAAAGTAGCTTCAAAATAGGGTTACAATGTAAAACCATTGGAGGTGAGGGAGCGAGGGTCAAATTGTATGTCTCAGAAGTTTTTGAGTGCAATACGTGTAACACCAAAGAGGGTATGGTAGGATAGTCCAGAGGGAAATTTGTATATCACTAGTAAGAGCATAACTAATGTATATCAGGAAAGACAGGAAGTTAGTGGGCATGGAAGGTAGCGACAGATACTTTGAAACATTTGTGAGCCATGGTAGAGTGAATCTTGCGAGTTCAAGGAGTCTGCGGTGGAATTGTACATGACAAATTTTTTGAGTGCACGATGTATAGCATGGAACAAAAAGAAGTAGAGTTGGAAAGCGTCAATGCGACAACCACAACCATAAAATTGGCTAAGTATGGAAAGGAACAACGGTTGGTCGGATTCATCATGTGAGGATATAGATGGAGATGAAGATATGTCATCCAACCAATGCTGGAACCCGCAATCATAGAAAAGCGACTAAGTATGTAACCACAAAACGATAATACATGGGAAGAAGAAAAGGGAAAAAGGACTAAGGAGTCTGCGGTGGAATTGTAAATCACAGATATTTTGAATGAAATATGTATATCATGGAACAATAAGTAGCAGAGTTTGAAAGAACCAACTCGGAAAGCGCGGCCATAAAATTGGCTAAGTATGGAAAGGAACACTGGTCGGTTGGATTCGTCATGTGAGGATATATATGGAGATGAAGATATTTCAGCCCGCCAGTGCTGGAACTTGCCATCGTAGAAAAGAGATTAAGTATATAACCACAAAGCAATAATACATGGGAAGAAAAAAAAGGAAAAAGGACTTAAGGAGTCCGCAGTAGAATTGTAAATCATGGAAATTTTGAGTGCAATATGTATGTCATGGAACAAGAAGCAGTAGAGTTTGAATGCGCCAACCCAAAACAGTGACTAAGAATTGGAGATTTTGTGAGCCCATCAACATGAGGATACAAAATAGGCTAAAAAGGTCTCCCCAGAAGACATGAGGTCCTGACGGTCAAATTGTATCGTTCAGAACATTTCAATGCATAATATGTAACACAGAAGAGGGAATGATGTTGGAACCCGATAGTCAATTTGTATATTGTGGAGGGGCGGATGCGAACTATTTTGTATTAGTGTGTCTGGCTGTCACTAGTAAGAGTTGCTAGTAATAGCATAACCAATGGAAATTAGGAAGGACAAGAAGTTAGTGGGGATGGAAGGCAACGACTGATACTTTGAAACATTTGTGATCCATGGTAGCTTGAAGCTTGCGAGTTCGAGGAGTCGCAATGGAATTGTAGACCACAAAAGTTTTGAGTGCAAGATGTACATCACAGAACAAGAAGCAGTAGAGTTCGAAACAACCAACCCGACAACTGCGAGCACATAATTGGTTAAGCATGGAAAGCAACAACGGTTGGTCAAATTCGTCATGTGATTATATAGATGGAGATAAATATATTCCATCCCACCAATGCTGGAACCCGTGATCATAGAAAGGAGACTAAGTATATAACCAAAAAGCCATACTACACGGGAAGAAGAAAAGGGAAAAATGAATTAGGAGTCTGTGGTGGAATTGTAGATCATGGAAATTTTGAGTACAAGATGTGAACCCGGTAGTGAATTTGTATATTGCAGAGGGCCGGATGCCAATTGTTTCATACCATTGTGTTGAGTTATCACTAGTAAGAGCACAACCAATGTATATTAGGAATGACAAGAAGTTAGTGGGGATGGAAGGAAGTGACATATACTTTCAAACATTTCTGAACCATGGTAGAATGAAGCTTGCGAGTTTGAGGAATCCATGGTGTAATTGTAGATGACGGAATTTTTTAGTTCAAGATGTATATCATGGAACAAGAAGCAACAGAGTTTAAAAGCGCCAACCCAACAAGCGCAACCATAAAATTGGCTAAGTATAGAAAGGAACAGCGGTCGATCAGATTTGTCATGTCAGGATATAGATGGAAATGAAGATATGTCATCCCAACAATGTTGGTACTCGCGATCATAGAAAAGCGACTAAGTATATAACTAGAAGGCGATAACACATGGGAAGAAGAAAAGGAAAAAGGGCCGAGTGTGAGGTGGAATTGTAGAGAATGGAAATTTCAAGTGCAAGATGTATATTACAAAAGAAGAACTAGCAAAATTCGAAAGGGCCAACCGAAACAATATCCAAGAATTGGAGATTTCATGAACCCAACAAAAAGAGGATCCAAAACAGGCTGACAAGGTTTCTCCAGAAGACGTGACGCCCCAACATTCAAATTGTATCAATTGGAACATTTCAGTGCATAACCTGTGACACAGAAGAGCAGACGATGTCGGAAGCCGATAGTCAATTTCTATATTATGGACGGTGTGATGCCAATTGTTTCGTACCAGTGTGTCCAGTTGTCACTAGTAAGAGCTAATTTAGTATTGAAAATAAGTGCAATGTTGAGCCAGCGAGCTCGCAAGACCTCTTGTCAATTTATATATCATGGAATTCTGGGTGCTATTTGTAGCGAACGAAACAATGGAGGGCCAATTTTGAGCCCTCCCACCTGAGAACCCGTGATCCAAAAAGTGGCTATGTATGGAATGCAAAGTCCGTACATGCTCTATAAAATCTCATGTCCATACTCTATAGTCCCATAATACACAGGAAGAAAAAAAGGGAAAAAGGACAAAGGAGTTCGCGGTGGAATTGTGGATCATGGAAATTTTGAGTGGAAAATGTATATCATGGAACAAGAAGTCACAGAGTTTGAAAGTTCCAACTCAACAACCATGAGCATAAAATTGACTAAGTATGAAAAGGAACAATGATCGATCGGATTTGTATGGAATGCAGAATTTTGGGAATTCTTCATTCGATTTGTATATCATGGAATTCTGGATGCTATTTGCAGGGCACAGAACAATGGAGAAAAATTTTGAGCTCGCCCGCCTGAGAACCCGCGATCCAAAAAGTGGCTATGTATGGAATGCAGACTCTGTACATGCTCTATAAAATCTCATGTCCATACTTTATAGTTCCATAATACACAGGAAGAAAAAAGGGGAAAAGGATGGAGTTCGCGGTGGAATTGTAGATCATAGAAATTTTGAGTAGAAAATGTATATCATGTAACAAGAAGGAGCAGAGTTTGAAAGTGCCAACCTGATAACCGCGAGCATAAAATTGACTAAGTATGAAAAGGAACAACGGTTGGTCGAATTCTGCATGTGAGGATATAGATGGAGATTGTAATGTCCCCAAGGCCGAGCCCAGTTGTAAATATGATGTATGAAATGAATTGTAAATATGTGTTATAGGGTGGTGAGCCAAGTTTGTATAAGCCGGTGGGCTTACGTTATTGTTAGGCCAGAGAGCCTAAGGGTTGGAGGCCAAGGGCCTGATTTTGTACTTGTATGTATGCAAAACATTTAAAAAAATTGTAAACACTGCCAGGTGCAGACCGACCACGATGAATGAGAGAAGGGGGAGTGAGCATCCATAGAGAGGGCAAGGAATTAGGGGCTAGAAGGTGGGAAAGGGGCTAAGTGTTGAGCCTAGGGGATAAGCTTAGGGGGCTTAAGCCTAGGAATAATATTTTAATATTATTCCAAAAAGACATGTGGATTTTATGTTTTATCCTAAGTTTCTAGCAAGGGAGTATGTACAAGGGTGATGCGTGTGGGTGGAACGCATGCAATTCCATGGGTGACAAGTGACAACCCTGGTGCATGTGAATAATATGGTCAGGATGAGCTGTGAGAAGGATTCCTCCTCAATTCTAACTGATTGCCTAAACACGTATGGAGCCCTGGATAGTACAACCAACCCGAACCTTGTAGAGAAATCCTCGCACGTTCCTGAGATTCGAAAATCCCATGTTGTCTTTGATAGTCCGTGTGCAGCCTCTGTCTGACTGATCGAACCCGTGCATGGAGGCTCTGTCCCGAAGCCGTGACCCTGAAGTTTGAACCATTCCTCCATTGTTGAACCAATAGGAAAGCCTATGTTTAGCTCTGTAAATCCATGTACACCTCTATTCTGTGAGCCGAGAATCCTGTGTTTGTTTCTGAAGAGCCAGTTTCACCTCCGTTCTAAGCCGTGGAGTCTGTGTCGACCCTTGTGGGAATTACTCATCATGCATTCCTGTGAACCATCACTGTGAGGCCTCGAGCCATTGCTGATCCTGTTTCAGAGGCTGTGTTTGTATTTTTGGTTGGCTATGGTGACCACGCAGAGCTGGACTACGTGTGGCTTGATGGCCAACACGAATTGTGATTGAGCATGTGTGTGATCTCTTTATAGGTGAGGGAGGTGGTTTTTGTTCGAAGAGGTTTCTTCTAGAGAGTGTCCAGCACTAGCTTCGGGCTCTGAGACTCCCTGATCTGGCCTGTTGCCGAGACCCGTAGAGGGAGGTTAGCACAGATGGAATGTGCTTGTGAAGGTGTATACTCCTGGGCGGAACATGCATGTGGGGAATGAGAGTCTGGTAGTAGTGGGCACAAAATGGCATCTTAGGAAGAATCCTTCCAGATTTTCTATGTTGTTTTCCCTGTAACCTCAGCCTAGCCTAGGATTTCTTGCCTTGGGGTGGAGCTTAGTCCCAGCTCGGGGGTGACCCACTGTTGAGTTGATGAGCAGTGTTGTCTAAGGCTGGGAGGTTTGTGGAAGGCCTGCACTTGGTTGGTGGATTCTACCATTGTTAAAAGATAAGTATCTGATTATGCTTTAATCATGTTTTGCATGACTTTGTTGCTTATGTTATCATGATTTTCGCTATGTATATGAATTAATATGAAATGTTATTGATTGTTAATTATAGCAGTAAATAATAAGTTTTACTCTGAGTTTAAATGTGTTTATTTGTTTAAATGCATGTGGATTATATAATACCTGTATGAGTTATGTACTGAGTGGTGTTATAGATTTCTTTTAAGAGCATTTAAGCATTGGTAGCCAGAAAAGGTGCGCTACAGTTTGGTATCAGAGCCAAGGTTTCGACACTAAGCCTAGATGGGCCAGTGGAGTGGTCTTTGTACCAAGAGTGCGAGGGAAATTGGGTCTGGAAGGCCAATTTTGGACCCTAGTTTGCTTTCAAGTGTCAAGGAGTTGCTTGACGAGTTTTTAAGCTCAGGATGTTTAGCAACGTGTGAAACCACAGCTGGTGTGGTCTATAGCCATGGGGAGATAGGTCTCCACACCAATAGTGTTAGAACCTTAGGATCTACTCGGGAGGGAAGGTGAACCCTCGTGACTGTCAGATCTGGAGAGTGTGCACAGGGTTTAAATCCCTTTTGAATTGCACAGGAGTGTGGGAATCGCGATACGTGAACTCCCAAAACCCCCCCTAAAAAAATCGAGAAGATCTACACCGTAGGTCATAGGAAGGTAGTTGACCGTCCGATTCGACAGAGGAGTAAACCGTAGATTTCGAGATTTCAGCATATGGAGGTTCGAGATGTGCGGTGCACGAACTCCCGATGCCCAAAACATCGAAATGTCGAAAAGATCTACACCATAGATCATGGGGAGAAGAACTTGATCGTTGGATCAAGTAGTTTAGTAAACAATGATTTTGGGATTTCGACAGATGGAGGTTCGAGATGTGGGGTGCATGAACTCCCAATGCCTAAAACCTTGAAATGTTGAAAAGATCTGCGTCGTTGATCTGATCATTGGATTCCTTGCTTGGAATGGACGTGGGTGCATGAATGCGTACCACATGCCAGTGAGTCAAGAAGACAGATGAGAGTGGTGGGACCCAATGACATCACCGAAGGTGATGTGGACCTTCATGAACATACCACATGCCACGGTGGTGAAGGGCGACAATTGTGCTGTGCACCCGGAGAATAAAGTAATTCACGATTTTAGAATTCACAATGGAGGAGTATGAAGGCTCAACACTCCAACTCGCGAAGTCGTGAGTTGGAGAAGGAGTGCTAGCACTTAGCCCTAGACTATGGTCATGCGTAGTAGACGCTAGCAAGGAGGGAGCCATACCCACATTGCATGCAATTTGTAGAGCCGGACGAGAGCTCAGAAAACTTATTTGAATCGAAACATCTTTTGTTCTTGTTCGTAGTGGCTTATAAATGTTGTGCATTGTTCGTGAAGTTTTAATGGCCTGAAAAACTTCGAATTGAATTGCACAGTGCATGTGTAGAGTTAAATGAGCGTCAGAACTCTAGTTAACCAACGTTGAGTATGGAGTGCGAAAAGGTGCAGATTGCCCCCGAAACAGAGGACAAATGAGAAGGAAAGGATGTCAATGTGGAAGTGGAAGGATCGAACTCTAATGGGCATGGAAAAGAGACGGATAAGAAAGAACATATGATGAAACTCATCGAAAGATTTCAGAAAGATACCCAGGCTCACCTAGCTGATAGCTGAAAGCCCATGAAAATCAGGGATCGTCAGGGTGAATATAACTTAAAAAGGTTGAAGAGTCTGGAAACAATAGAAAAGAAATTGGAAAAAGAGAGTGACACAAGCAGATCAAGAAGTGTCAGAACCCCTAAGAGGAGAAGAAGATCGAGGAGTGGTAACAAACATTACCATCTCTCCCCGAAGCATTTTGGCAAGGAAACACATAGTAGTTCAATCTCGTCTCCTACCAGAAAACACCAAAAATCTGGAAAGGATGAATTGAAAGGGGAGATGAACAAGATTAAGCCTCCAACATTCTATGGAGAAGATAATAAGGAGGAAGATGTCGAGACATGGTTTCTTGGCATGAGGAAATACTTCCAACTGCAGAATTATCCTGCCCATGTAGAAGGAAGAATTGCAATGTATCAACTGAAAGGAAAAAAATCCATGTGGTGGGATCAGTTTGTGCTGGTGCAACACATCAGAGAGAAAGAGATCACTTGGAAGGAATTTAAGAGGTATTTCGAGAAGAAATACCTGACAAAAAGGTACTATGATAGAAATATGAAGGAGTTCTTCGAACTCAAGTTCGGTAGCATGACCATTGATGAGTATGAACAAAGTTTTCTGTAACTACTAAAGTATGTTTCGTTCATCAAAGACGAGGCTACCAAAATTTAGAGGTATCTAAGTGGACTACAACCTTCCATTGGTGACAAGATTCAGTATGACAATCCTAAGACATTGGAAGAAACCATAAGAAGGGAGAAATGCCTATACGAACAATAAAGAGAAAAGCATACCTTTAAGAAGGCTTGGGATGACTAGAAGAGGTTTAAGAAAGAACAGAGGCAGAAGGGAAATAGGCCTCCTTTTTTTAGAAACAGTCTTCAGGGACAACCATCATTTAGAGAGTCGATAATGACTGAAGAGGGAGCACAAAGACAGAGACAGACGCCCATTCAGTGTTGGGGATGTCAAGGAAACCACAAGTACAAGGATTGTCCCCATAAAAATGGTAAAGCGAGGACTGTTCATACTGTTCAGCTACCTGAAACAGTGGAATATATGGGCAGAAGAATGTTGAGGATCTACACAGCCCTGGACAACAAGAAAGAAGAATTTCAATTGCACATGATTGAAGTGGAAGGTATGATTAACAACCGACCACTTGTTATTTTAATTGATTCAGGGGCTAGCCATAGTTATGTAGATCCTAGAGTGGTGGACAGTTTTCATCTAACGAGAATCAAACATGAGAAGTCTTGGTTAGTGCAGTTAGCCATAGGGACCAAGAGGAAGGTCATTGAATTGGTTAAGTCCTGTTCAATAGACATGAAAGGAATGCGCACTAAGGCTGAATTGAACATTCTGCCTTTAGGCTCATACGATTTCTTAATTGGGATGGACTGTTTAGACCAGCACCATTCCCTTATGGAATGTCGTAACAAGAGGTTTACATTCCTAAACGAAGACATAAATCAGGTAACAGTCCAAGGAATTCCTAGAGCCATGGATGTTAGGGAAATCTTAGCCATGCAACTGAAGAAATGTTACCAGAAAGGCTGTCAATTATTTGGAGCTCGGGTGGAAGAAGAATCCTGAGATGTAGTCTCGAAACTGGAATACCACGAGGTACTCAAAGAGTTTAAGGACATATTTTAGGAGGTATCTGGACTACCTCCGAAGAGGGACATCGATTTTTCTATAAATTTGATGCCTGGGGCAGCTCTAGTTTCAAAGGCTCCTTATAGAATGATTACTCCAGAGCTGAAAGAGTTTCAATTGCAGCTCGAAGAGCTACTAAAGAAGGGATACATTCACCCCAATATGTCACCATGGGGTTCCCTGGTCGTATTCATGAAGAAGAAAGATGGGACGCTGAGACTGTGCATTGATTTCCAGCAGTTGAATAAGGTAACTGTCAAGAACAAGTATCCTCTGCCAAGGATCGATGATCTTTTTGATCAGTTGAAGGATGCGAAAATATTTTCAAAAATAGATCTCAGATCTGGGTATCACCAAGTGAGAATAAATGATGAGGACATCAGCAAGCTAGCCTTTAGAACAAGGTACAATCATTATGAGTTCACAGTGGTGCCATTTGGATTGACAAATGCACCTGTTGTTTTCATGTGCTTAATGAATGGAGTGTTCAGAGATTATTTGGACAAGTTTGTCATAGTCTTCCTAGATGATATCTTTGTGTATTCCAAGACAGAGGAAGAACATGAGAAACACCTGAGAATGGTGTTGCAGGTGTTGAGAGAACACTAGTTGTACACAAAACTGAGCAAGTGCTCATTTTATCAAAGGTAGATTCATTACTTGGGACACATTATATCAAAGAAAGGGATCGTTGTGGATCCTGAAAAGGTTGAGGCCATTCGAGAATGGTCAGCACCAAGGAATGTGGTAGAAGTTAGATCTTTTATGGGTCTGGTAGGCTACTACAGAAGGTTTATAGCCAGATTCTCAAAGATAGCTCACCCTATCACTTCCTTGCAAAGGAAGGAGAAGAAGTTTCAGTGGACTGAAGAATGTGAGAGAAGTTTCTAGTGATTGAAGCAACTGCTAACCAGTGCTCCAATCCTGAAGATTGCAGATCTAAATAAGGATTACATAGTTTGCACTGATGCATGTAAGGAGGGGCTGGGAGAAGTTCTCAAGCAAGAGGGATTTGTAATTTGTTATGAGTAATGAAAGCTAAAAGAGCATGAAAGGAATTATACCACTCATGATTTAGAGCTGGCAGCAATCGTCCACGCCTTGAGGAAATGGAGACATTACCTCATGGGAAAAATATTCGAGTTGAGATCAGACCATAACGGTCTGAAGTATTTATTTGATCAGCCAACTTTAAATGCCAGGTAGATCAGATGGTTGGAGTTCTTGTGTGAATATGACTTTGATATCAAGCATATAAAAGGGAAAGAAAATAAGGTAGTTGATGCACTCAGCAGAAAAGTGCACGAATTACATGCTACAACCATTAGCATGTATAGGAATGAGATTAAAGACAGAATTTTGGAAGCTGCAAATGTTGATTTCCAGTATAGAGGTTTAGTAGCAAAGCTACAACAGCATGAGAGGCCACAGACCAAGGAAAGTTACACCTTGGGAACTGATGGTTTACTTCTCTATAAAAATAGAGTGTATGTACCTAATGTCCAAGAATTGAAGCTGGCAATTCTAAAAGAAATGCATAATGTGGCTTATGATGGACATCCTGGATATCAGAAGACTATGGCAGCAGTCAAAAGCCATTATTTTTGGCCGGGTCTGAAGAAGGAAATCGTTGAATACATCACCAGATGTATGGAGTGCCAGAAGGTTAAGGCTGAGCATAGGCACCCAACAGGGTTGTTGCAGACTTCCCATTCCTGAATGGAAATGGGACGTGGTAACAATGGATTTTATCACAGGATTGCCCAGAACAAGAAAGCAGCTTGATTCAATCATGGTGGTGGTGGACAAGCTTACTAAAGCCGCCCATTTCATTCCACTAAAAACCACTCACAGAGCAACAGATGTTGTTGATATCTTTTTAAAATAAGTTGCACGCTTGCATGGAATTCCTAAGACAATTGTGTCTGATAGGGACTCAAAATTCACTTCAAATTTCTAGAAAGAAATATTCAAAGGATTCAGAATGAATTTGAACTTTAGTACAACATATCATCCTAAGTCTGATGGTCAGACAAAGAGGGTGAACAGGGTAATAGAATACATATTGAGAATGTATGTGATGGATAAACCATCAAGGTGGGAAGACTACCTGCATTTGGTAGAATTCACCTACAATAATGGGTATCATTCATCATTGAAGATGAGCCCATTAGAAGCACTATATGGACGAAAGAGCAACACACCAATAAGCTAGGATAATCCAGCTATTAGAGCAGTGATTAGGCCTGAGCTGCTCAAATAGATGGAAGATCAAATGATAAAAATTAAACGGAATCTGAAAGCTGCCCAGGATAGGCAGAAAAGTTACACTGACAGTAACAAAACCCAAAGAGAATTCAAAGTGGGTGACCATGTTTTCCTAAAAGTTAAAACTAACAGAAGTTCCCTGAGGTTGGGAAGTTGCGCCAAATTGGCAGCAAGATTTTGTGGGCCATTTGAGATCCTAGAAAGGACTGGGCCAGTTGCATACATGCTTGCACTACCTGCATCGATGACTGTACATAATGTGTTTCATGTTTCACTGCTTAAGAAATATGTACTTGATGTTAATCATGGTATCGATTGGAATGTGATTAAGGTGGAACCAGAAGGTGTCCTACAAGTGCATCCTATATGCATATTGGACAGGAAAAGCAAACAGCTCCGGAATTGAGCTATAGAGCTTGTAAAGGTCCAGTGGACCTGGTATCGTCCTGAGGACACAACATGGGAGCATGCAGATGTTATGCGGGAAGAGTACCCGCATCTTTTCAAAAAAATTTGAAAAGCTTGCAGATGTTGTGTAAAGTTGCACTGAGGACAATGCAAAAATAAGGGAGGGGGATTGTAATGTCCCCAAGGGCGAGTCTAGTTGTAAATATGATGTATGAAATGAATTGTAAATATGTGTTATAGGTTGGTGAGCCAAGTTTGTATAAGCCGGTGGGCTTATGTGATTGTTAGGCTAGACAACGTAAGGGTTGGAGGCCAAGGGCCTGATTTTGTACTTGTATGTATGCAGAACATTTAGTAAAATTGTAAATACCGCCAGGTGCAGACCGACCACGATGAATGAGTGAAGGGGCACTGAGCATCCATAGAGAGGGCAAGGAAGTAGGGGCCAAAAGGTGGAAAAGGGGCTAAGTGTTGAGCCCAGGGGATAAGCCTAGGGGGCCTAAGCATGGGAATAATATTTTAATATTATTCCAAAAAGACATATGGATTTTATGTTTTATCCTACGTTTGTGGCAAGGGAGGACGTACAAGGGTGATGCATGTGGGTGGAACACATGTAGTTCCATGGATAACAACTATCAACCCTCGTGCATGCGAATAATACAGCCAGGATGAGCCATGAGAAGGATTCCTCCTCCATTCTACCCGATTGCCTGAACACGTACAAAGCCCTTGATAGTACAACCAACCCAACACTTGCAGACAAATCCTTGTACATTCCTGAGAGTTGAAAATCCCTTGTTGTCTTTGATAGTCCGTGTGCATCCTCTGTCCGACTGATCGAACCCATGCGTGGAGGCTTTGTCTTGAAGCCGTGACCCTGAACCATTCCACCATTGTTGAACCAATTGGAAAGCCTACGTTTGGCTCTATAAATCCATGTACACCTCTATTCTATGAGCTGAGAAGCCTGTGTTTGTTTCTGAAGAGCCAGTTTCACCTCCGTTCTGAGCTGTGGAGTCTGTGTCGACCCCTACAGGAATTACTCATCATGCATTCCCGTGAACCATCACTGTGAGGCCTCGATCCATTGTTGAGCCTGTTTCAGAGGTTGTGTTTGTATTTTCAGTTGGCTATGGTGACCACGCAGAGCTGGACTGTGCATGGCTTGATGGCCAACACGAGTTGTGATTGAGCCTGTGTGTGATCTCTCTCTAGGTGAGGGAGGTGGTTTTTGTTGGAAGAGGTTTCTTCCAGAGAGTGTCCAACACCAACTTCGGGCTTTGAGACTTCCTAATCCGACCTGTTGCCAAGACCTAGAGAGGGAGGTTAGCACCGATGGACTGTGCTTATGAAGGTGTATACTCCTGGGTGAAACATGCATGTGGGGAATGACAGTCTGGTAGTAGTGGGCGTAAGATGGCATCTTGGGAAGAATCCTTCCATATTTTCTATTTTGTTTTCCCTGTAACGTCAACCTAGCCTAGGATTCCTTGCCTTGGGTGGAGCTTAGTACTAGCTCGGGGGTGACCCACTGCTGAGATGATGAGCAGTGAGGTCTAAGGCTGGGAGGTTCGTGGAAGACCTGCACTTGGTTGGTGTATTCTACCATTGTTAAAAGATAAGTGTCTGATTATGATTTAATCATGTTTTGCATGACTCTATTGCTTATGTTATCATGATTTCCGTTGTGTATATGAATTAATATGAAACGTTATTGATTGTTAATTATACCAGTAAATAATAAGTTTTACTCTGAGTTTAAATGTGTTTATTTGTTTAAATGCATGTGGATTATATAATACCTGTATGAGTTATGTACTAAGTGGTGTTATAGATTTCTTTTAAGAGCGTTTAAGCCTTGGTAGCCAGAAAAGGTGCGCTACAGTTTGGTATCAGAGCCAAGGTTTCGACACTGATCCTAGATGGGCTAGTGGAACGGGCTTTGGACCGAGAGTGCAAGGGAAATTGGGTTTGGAAAGCCAATTTTGGACCCTGGTTTGCTCCAAAGTGTCAAGGAGTTGCTTGACGAGTTTTTAAGCTCAGGAGGTTTAGTGGCATGTGAAACCGCAACTGGTGTGGTCTATGGCCATGGGGAGATAGGTCTCCACACCAATAGTGTTAGAACCTTAGAATCTGCTCAGGAGGGAAGGTGAACCCTCATGACCGTCAAATCTGGAGACTGTGCACAGGGTTTAAATCCTTTTTGAATTGCACAGGAGTGTGGGAATCGTGATACGCGAACTCCTGAAAACCCAAAAACAAAAACCGAGAGGATTTACACTGTAGATCGTAGGAAGGTAGTTGACCATCCGATTCGGCGGAGGAGTAAACCCTAAATTTTAGGATTTCAACAGATGGAGGTTCAAGATGTGGGGTGCATGAACTCTCGATGCCCGAAACCCCAAAATGCCGAAAAGATCTACACCATAGATCACGGGGAGAAGAACTTGACCGTTGGATCAAGTAGTTTAGTAAACAGTGATTTTAGGATTTTTGTAGATGGAGGTTCGAGATGTGGGGTGCATGAAATCCCGATTCCTGAAACCCTAAAATGCCTAAAAGATCTGCATCGTTGATCTGAGGAGGGGATCTGACCATTGGATTACTTGCTTGGAATGGACATGGGTGCATGAATGCGTACCACGTGCTAGTGAGTCACGAAGACAGGTGAGAGTGGTGGGACCCAATGATGTCACCGAAGGTGACATGGACCCTCCTGAATGTACCACGTGCCATGGTGGTGAAGGGTGACAGTTGTGCTGTGGGCCCGGAGAATAAAGTAATTCGCAATTTCAGAATTCGCAATGGAGGAGCACGAAGGCTCAACACTCCAACTTGCAAATTCGTGAGTTGGAAAAGGAGTGCTAGCACTTAGTCCTAGACTATGGTCATTCATAGGAGACTCTAGTGAGGAGGGAGACATACCCACATTGCATGGAATTTGCAGAGCCGAACGAGAGCTCAGAAAACTTATTTGAATTGAAAAGTCTTTTGTTCTTGTTCGTATTGGCTTATAAATGTTTTGGATTGTTCGTGAAGTTTTAATGGCCTAACAAACTTCGAATTGAATTGCATAGTGCATGTACAGAGTTCAATGAGAGTCAGAAGTCCAATTAACCAACACCGAGTATGAAGTGGGAAAAGGTGAAGATTTCCCTCGAAACAGAGGACGAACGAGAAGGAAAGGATATCAATGTAGAAGTGGAAGGATTGAACTCTAAGAGGCACGAAAAGAAACGGATAAGGAAGAACATATAATGAAACTCATTGAAAGAAAACATGAGAAGTTTTGGTTAGTGCAGTTAGCCATAGGGACCAAGAGGAAGGTCACTGAATTGGTTAAGTCCTATTTAGTACACATGAAAGGAATGAGCACTAAGGCTAAATTGAACATTATGCCTTTAGGCTGATACGATTGCTTAATTGGGATGGACTGGTTGGACCAGCACCATGCCCTTTTGGACTGTCGTAACAAGATGTTTACATGCCTGAACGAAGAGGAAAATCAGGTAACAGTCCAAGGAATTCCCAGAGTCGTGGCTATTAGGGAAATCTCAGCCATGCAGCTGAAGAAATTTTAACAGAAAGGCTGTCAATTATTTGCAGCTAGGGTGGAAGAAGCATCCCGAGATGTAGTCTCAAATATGGAAGACCACGAGGTACTCAAAGAGTTTAAGAACATATTTCAGGAGGTACCTGGACTATCTCCGAAGAGGGACATCGATTTTTCTATAAATTTGATGCCTGGAGCAGCTCCAGTTTCGAAGGCTCCTTATAGAATGAGTACGCCAGAGCTGAAAGAGTTGCAATTGCAGCTCGAAGAGATACTAAAGAAGGGATACATTTTCCCCAGCGTGTCACCATGGAGTTCCCTGGTCCTATTCGTGAAGAAGAAAGATGGGACACTGAAACTGTGCATTGATTTCCGACAGTTGAATAAGGTAACTGTCAAGAACAAGTATCCTCTTCCAAGGATCGATGATCTTTTTAATCAGTTGAAGGATGCGAAAATATTTTCAAAAATAGATCTCATATATAGATATCACCAAGTGAGAATAAATGATGAGGACATCAGAAAGACCGCCTTTAGAACAAGGTACGATCATTATGAGCTCAGAGTGGTGTCGTTTGGACTGACAAATGCACCTATTGTTTTCATGTGCTTAATGAATGGAGTGTTCAAAGATTATTTGGACAATTTTGTTATAGTCTTCCTGTATGATATCTTGGTGTATTCCAAGATAGAGGAAGAACATGAGAAACACCTGAGAATGGTGCTGCAGGTGTTGAGAGAACACCAACTGTACGCAAAACTGAGCAAGTGCTCATTTTATCAAAGGCAGATTCATTACTTGGGACACATTATATCAAAGGAAGGGATCGTTGTGGATCTTGAAAAGGTTGAGGCCATTTGAGAATGGTCAGTGCCAAGGAATGTGGCAGAAGTTAGATCTTTTATGGGTCTGGCAGGCTGCTACAGAAGGTTTATAGCCAGATTCTCAAAGATAGCTCACCCTATCACTTTCTTGCAAAGGAAGGAGAAGAAGTTTTAGTGGACTGAAGAATGTGAGAGCAGTTTCCAGCGATTGAAGCAACTGCTAACCAGTGCTCCAATCCTGAAGATTGCAGATCCAAATAAGGATTACGTAGTGTGCACCAATGCGTGTAAGGAGGGGTTGGGAGGAGTTCTTAGCCAAGAGGGATTTGTAATTTTTTATGAGTTCCAAAAGCTGAAAGAGCATGAAAGGAATTATGCCACTCATGATTTGGAGCTGGAAGCAATCGTCCACGCCTTGAGGAAATGGAGACATTACCTCATGGGAAAAATATTTGAGTTGAGAATAGACCATAACAGTCTGAAGCATTTATTTGATCAACCAACTTTAAATGCCAGGTAGATCAAATGGTTGGAGTTCCTGTGTGAATATGACTTTGATATCAAGCATATCAAAGGGAAAGAAAATAAGGTGGTTGATGCACTCAACAGAAAAGTGCACGACTTACATGCTACAACCATTAGCATGTACATGACTGAGATTAAAGACAGAATTTTGGACGCTGCAAATGTTGATTTGCAGTACAGAGGTTTAGTAGAAAATCTATAGCAGCGTTAGAGACCACGGACCAAGGAAAGTTACACCTTGGGAACTGATTGTTTACTTGTGTATAAAAATAGAGTGTATGTACCCAATGTCCAAGAATTGAAGCTGACAATTCTAAAAGAAATGCATAACATGGCTTATGCTGGACATCCTGGATATCAAAAGATTGTGGCAACAATCAAAAGCCATTATTTTTGGCTGGGTCTGAAGAAGGAAATCACTGAATACATCACCAGATGCATGGAGTGCTAGAAGGTTAAGGCTGACCATAGGCACCCAGCAGGGTTGCTGCAACCTTTACCCATTCCTAAATGGAAATGGGATGTGGTAACAATGGATTTTATCACAGGATTTCTCAGAACAAGCAAGCAACATGATTCAATAATGGTGTTGGTGGACAAGCTTACTAAATCTGCCCATTTCTTTCCACTGAAAACCACTCACAGAGAAGTAGATGTTGTTGATATATTTTTAAAAGAAGTTGCATGCTTGCATGGAATTCTTAAGACAATTGTGTCTGATAGGGACTCGAAATTCACTTCAAATTTCGGAACAAATCTGAACTTTAGTATAGCATATCATCCTGAGTCTGATGGTCAGACAGAGAGGGTGAACAAGGTAATAGAAGACATACTGAGAATGTATGTGATGGATAAACCATCAAGGTGGGAAGACTACCTGCATTTGGTAGAATTCGCCTACAATAATGGGTATCATGCATCATTAAAGATGAGCCCATTTGAATCACTTTATGGAAGAAAGTGCAACACACCAGTAAGTTGGGATAATCCAGCTGACAGAGCAGTGATTGGGCTTGAGCTGCTCAAAGAGATGGAAGATCAAATGATAAAAATTAAACAGAATTTGAAAGTTGCCCAGGATAGGAAGACAAGTTATGCTGACAGTAACAGAACCCATAGAGAATTCAAAGTGGGTGACCATGTTTTCCTGAAAGTGAAAACTAACAGAAGTTCCTTGAGGTTGGGAAGTTGCGCCAAATTGGAAGCAAGATTTTGTGGGCCATTTGAGATCCTGGAAAGGATTGGGCCAGTTGCATACATGCTTGCACTACCTGCATCTATGACTATACATAATGTGTTTCATGTTTCACTACTTAAGAAATATGTACCTGATGCTAATCATGTTATCAATTGGAATGTGATTCAGGTGGAACCAGAAGGTGTCCTGCAAGTGCATCCTATGCGCATATTGGACAGGAAAATAAAACAGCTCTAGAATCGAGCTATAGAGCTTGTAAAGATCCATTGTACCTGGTACGGTCCTGAGGACATGACATGGGAGCATGTAGATGTTAAGCAGGCAAAGTACCCGCATCTTTTTGAAAATTTTTGAAAAGTTTGTAGATGTTGTGTAAAGTTGCACTGAGGACAATGCAAAAATAAGGGAGGGGGATTGTAATGTCCCCAAGGCCGAGTCCAGTTGTAAATCTGATGTATGAAATGAATTGTAAATATGTGTTATAGGCTGGTGAGCCAAGTTTGTATAAGCCGTTGGGCTTATGCGATTGTTAGGCTAGAGAGCCTAAGGGTTGGAGGCCAAGGGCCTGATTTTGTACTTGTATGTATGCAGAACATTTAATAAAATTGTAAACACCACCACGTGTAGACCAACCACGATGAATGAGTGAAGGGGGACTGAGCATCCATAGAGAGGGAAAGGAATTAGGGGCTGGAAGGTGGGAAAGGGGCTAAGTGTTGAGTCTAGGGGATAAGCCTAGGGGGCTTAAGCCGGGAATAATATTTTAATATTATTCCAAAAAGACATGTGCATTTTATGTTTTATCCTAAGTTTATGGCAAGGGAGGACGTACAAGGGTGATGCGTGTGGGTGGAACGCATGCAGTTCCATGGGTGACAAGTGTCAACCCTGTTGCATGCGTATAATACGGCCAGGATGAGCCATGAGAAGGATTCCTCCTCCATTCTACTCGATTTCCTGAACGCGTATGGAGCCCTGGATAGTACGACCAACCCAACCTTTGTAGAGAAATCCTCGTACGTTCCTAAGAGTCGAAAATCTCATGTTGTCTTTGGTAGTCCGTGTGCATCCTCTGTCAGACTGATCGAACCCATGCATGGAGGCTCTATCCCGAAGCCGTGACCCTGTACCATTCCGCCATTGTTGAACCAGTTGGAAAGCCTGTGTTTGGCTCTGTAAATCCGTGTACACCTCTATTTCGTGAGCCGAGAAGCCTGTATTTTTTTCTGAAGAGCCGGTTTCACCTCCGTTTTGAGTTGCAGAATCTGTGTCGACCCCTGCGGGAATTACTCATCATGCATTCCCTTGAACCATCACTGTGAAGCCTCGAGCCATTGCTAAGCCTGTTTGAGAGGCTATATTTGTATTTTCGGTTGGCTATGGTGACCACGCAGAGCTGGACTGTGCCTGGCTTGATGGCCAGCGCAAGTTGTGATTGAGCCTGTGTGTGATCTCTCTCTAGGTGAGGGAGGTGGTTGTTGTTGGAAGAGGTTTCTTCCAGAGAGTGTCCAGCACCAGCTTCGGGCTCTGAGACTTCCTGATCTGACCTATTTCCGAGACCCATAGAGGGAGGTTAGCACTGATGGACTGTGCTTGTGAAGGTGTATACTCCCGGGCGAAACAAGCATGTGGGGAATGAGAGTCTGGTAGTAGTGGGCGTAAGATGGCATCTTGGGAAGAATCCTTCCATATTTTTTGTGTTGTTTTCCCTGTAACCTCAGCCTATCCTAGGATTCCCTTCCTTGGGGTGGAGCTTAGTCCCAGCTCGAGGGTGACCAACTGCTGAGCTGATGAGCAGTGCGGTCTAAGGCTAGGATGTTCGTGGAAGTCCTGCACTTGGTTGGTGGATTCTACCATTGTTAAAAGATAAGTATCTGATTATTCTTTAATCATTTTTTGCATGACGCTGTTGCTTATGTTATCATGATTTCCTCTGTGTATATGAATTAATATGAAATGTTATCGATTGTTAATATAGCAGTAAATAATAAGTTTTACTCTGAGTTTAAATGTGTTTATTTTTTTAAATGCATGTGGATTATATAATACCTGTATGAGTTATGTACTAAGTGGTGTTATAGATTTCTTTTAAGAGCGTTTAAGCCTTGGTAGCCAGAAAAGGTGCACTACAAGGATGAAGATATGTCAACACGTCAACATTGGAACCCACAATCATAGAAAGGAGACTAAGTATACAACTAGAAAGTGATAATACACAGGAAGAAGACAATGGGAAAAGAACTATAAATTGCAGATCAAGGAATTTCTTTGGGTGCAAGATGTATATGAGGGAACATGGGACATAGGTGTTGGATATCGCAAATCTAGGACCTGGTGATTACATAATTGGCTAAGTATCGAAAGGGACCATGGTTGGTCAGGCTCATGGTGTGAATATATAGATAAAGAGTTGCCAATTTGTGAATCCATAAGGCCATGATCATATAGTTGTGACTAAATATAGAACCAAAAAGGGATAATAGAGGGGGGGGGGAGAGAATTAAGAGTTTTTATACATTCGTGCGGAAAAATTGTATATTGCGGAAGTCCAGGCGCTCTTTGCAACTCGCCAAAAATTCAAAACACAATTTTGAGGCCAGCAATCCAATAACTTGCAATGGAAAAAGTGTGAAAATATGAAACACATAAATGCTCGACATGACTTGCTTTCACTAAGAACGATCTTCTTTGCGTGTTTCTGAACAATTTCTCTAAGGATGGTTGGTTGTCCCAACTTTTCCTTATTAATGAAGATTGTTTTGCGCTTTTTGCATGATGTCATTCTAGTATTAAAACTTTGGTGTTGCATAACTGGAAAGAAGTACGTGGATTGGCAGAATAGGAAACAATGACTAAGACTTGGAGTTTTCATCAACCTGCCAATGCGAGGATCCAAAATACGACCACAAGGTTTCTCTAGAGGATGTAAGGCCTCGACGAACAAATTGTATAATTCAGAGCATTTCAATGCTTAATTTGTAACACGGAAGAGGGGGGGATGTCGGAGTCCGGTTTTCAATTTGTATATAGCAGAGTAGTGGGTTCCAATTCGTCCATACCAGTGCATCTAGTTGTCACTAGTAAGAGCATAGTTGATGTATATCAGGAAGGATGTGAAGTTGGTGGGGATGGAAGGAAATGACAGATACTTTGAACGAAGTTAATGTATACAAGGAACCGACGGTGGAATTGTAGATCATAGATGTTTTGCGTTTAATATGTATATAACAGAACAATAAATAAGTGAGTTTGTAAGTGCCAATCCTACAACGACGACCATAAAATTGGCTAAGTATGGAAAGGAACATCGGTCGGTCGGATTCTTCATGTGAGGATATAGATGGAGATGAAGAAATGTCATCCTGCCAACCCTGGAATCAGATATCATAGAAAGATGACTAAGTATATATCCAGAAAGTGATAATAGGCGGGAAGAAGAAAAGGTGAGTTCGTATGCGCCAGCCCGACAACCGCGACCATACAATTGACTAAGTATGCAAACGAACAACGGTCGGTCAAATTCGTCATGTGAAGATAGAGATGGAGATGAAGATATGTCAGCTTGCAAACCCTTCAAGTGACGATCATAGAAAGACGACTAAGTATAAAACAAGAAAGAGATAATGGATGGGAAAACGAAAAGGGGAAAAGGGATAAGTACGTCACAATCGAAAAACCCTTTTTTTCTATTTATTAATGGAAATGTTTTCAAGCCCCTGGTGGGTTCTTACTAGTGAAAGCATAAACTACAGATCACTAAAGTTCTTTGGTTGGAATATGTATATGATGGAACAGGGGACATAGGTGATGGATACCATGAATCGAGGGCCTAGTGGCCAGATAATTGGCTAAGTATTGGCCAAGAGAAAGGTTTGATATCTATTTTAATAGTATTCATACTAATATGTATTATTGGATAAAGTTTTGATATTTATTTGAATAGTATCCATAGTAATATATATCAATGGATTGTTTCTGTTTCAAATGAAAATGATCTCTGAATTTGCAGGATGCTCTTTGGTTCAGAAATTTCGTTGAAACCATGAAAGTTTTGACTGCAAGATGTATAGAATGCAACAAGAAACGTGAATTTTCATTGTGGTTTCAATGAGATAAACTCCTTATCATCTATTCATATTGTATTCCTTGCAATGACATGAGAAAACGTCGACTCTCCATAAACATTAATATCTAAATTAAATTAAATGTAATGAAAATTTGGTGTGATTTAAGTAATTAAGGAAGCTTCAGTCGTTCCTTTATTAATGCGAAACTTTTCGAACCCCTGGTGAGTTATCACTAGTTAAAGCATAAATTGAAAATCATAGAAGCTCTTTGGTTGCAATATGTATATGACAGAACATTGAACATAATTGTTGAATACCGCAAACTCGGGACCTGGTGGCCAGATAATTGGCTAAGTTTTTCCCAAGAGGAAGTTTTTATATTTATTCCAACAGAATAAGCTACAACATATGCAGATATTGAATAGGAACATTGCGTCAACACTTGAGTTACCTTGTTGTAAGTCATTAATTCATTCTATTTATGGGACCCAAAGAATGAAAGCAGGTGGGGTCGTCCAATTTCTTTATTTATGTATAGGGCCCATGCCACATAAGTATGGCCTTTGAAAAATTATTCTTCAATGTAAAATGTAAGCAATGAACATAGTAGCCTTTTATTTAAATTGAAGTAGTGATGAGCAGAAAGAAAAGCTTGTCGTCCATGTTTAACAACACACAGGGAAAAAATGTACAAAATAAAATGAAAATCAATACCAAAGATTGGAAAATACTTAAAAAAAAAAAACGTAATGATTCTATATTAAAATAATATGGGTTACAAAATACAATTGAGATTATTTGACACAATGATTGTTATTTGGCCTGCCGCTGACCAGAAAAAATATGTACATTCAAAATATTCATAAAAAATGACTTGAATATCAATTTTCGGTCTTGGACATAATTGGTGCTGCCAACTAGATCTATCTTAATTTTTTGAATATCTTGTCTCTTCCAGATATGACTTGCTTGCAATGGTTGGTTATTCAACATTCCATTATTTGTCAAGTATTAATTTCCCTCTGCTATCGAAAACTTGGGGTTTAAGGTGCTTTCCTTGTAATGTTCCTGACCATTGACATCCGAGACAACTTAGAAATACGATCCAGGCCAAATTCAAAGTTAAGAGAGTCGTTTTATGTGACATTAGCTATGGGACAGGAAAACAATTCAAGTATGTTCTGACTATTATTCTCCCTGTATTCGATCATCTGTTTGGTTCAAAAGCATGCTTGAAGATTTGTATGTTGAACTTCTTTGTTTTATTACAGTAAATTGGAAGAAATGTGCAAGCCAGTTGCAAAATGTTATTATGTTGAAGTACATGGATTCTTCGGGCAACACAGGTCTAGCAAGTGTATCAAATGCTGCAGAATGCACCAAAACAGATCTAGAAAGTGTATCAAATGTTGCAGATCACATCAAAATATATCTTTCTTCATAGTGGTGGAAAATATGGTGGCCCACAGAAAGGTCTGGAATGTTCAGAGGTGACGCCAAATATGTGGAGTCTGCAACTACATACAGAGGAAGCCGAACAAACTTTGACAAAGAACATGGCTTTCTATCAAGTCGGTTACCACACCCAGAAGTAGCTCAACAAACTTTGAAATAGAAAATTTTGTAGTGATAATATGTCGTTTTATCCACCCAGACAGTTTATGTTGCCCGCCTCTGGTTATATTCGCAAATGGAGTAATATTGTGCATCATTTACGAACATCACATACCATTTTGCAAGCCATGGTAAGTGCAATGCCCCCGAGGAAGTGAAATTCTTGTGTGATCTGCAAAAAACAATACACTTGCCAAATCTATGTTGTTGGAAGAAACTGTATACTTCAATGAAGAAGTATTTTGAACGTGACCTAAAAATCCATTACAACTCCCAGCAAGAAAAAAAAAAGTTCAACAAACAAATCTCTAGGCAGCCTTTTTAACCAACCAAAGCATCGAATACAGGGAGAACACCAACCAGAAGATACTTGTTCTTTTTTTTCCCTCCTCTCTGAGTTTCTGTTGGATAACAGAGTTTTTTTTTATTCAAAGCTCATGTCACATAAAAACAGTCTCTCTTCTTTCATCTGGGCCTCAATCGCATCTCTAAGTTGTCTTACATGTCCATGACCAAGACCATTAGAAAGAAGGCATGCTAAAGCACAACTCTTTGATGATGGATACAAACAAAAACAAGTATTAATAATCAACGATGTATGATCTTTTGTATATTTTGTGTTAATTTGTTTTAATGATAGATGTTCTCGATATTTCGCTTATTAATGCCAAGCTTTTCGAATATGTATGCTAAATACTGACTAATATCACGTATTAACATTCCCATATCTGATTAGATTCTCAAATCTAACATGTAATATATGCACAATATTAAAGAGGGACATGACGTCAAGGCCTCTGTGGGTGACACGTTCATGCACTATGTCGAAGCCTTTCAAAAAACCAAAAGAGCCATTTTTTTTTTTTTTGCAAATTCAAAATATAGGCAAAAGAAATTACTAGATCACATAATATTTGCCTGTCTATTCATTTTAATGGGAGATGTCCTCGATCTTTCCTCTTATTAAATCCAAACTTTTCGAGCATGTCTAGCTAGTTGTGACTTTTCAGAGCATAATTAATGTCTATTGGGAAGGGAGGAATGTAGCGGGGATGGACGAGAGCGACAAATGATTTTAAATTTTCTAAACCCAAAAATGCATCAACCCGTGAAACTTTGAAAACTCGACTAAGTATGGAAAGGTAGGTAGGATAGACAAACTCATCGCAGGTAGAGGCACGGTTGTGACTTTGAGAAGTGTGGGGTCAAATTGTACAGAACGAAAGTTCTATGTGCAATATGTATACACCAAACACGAGCTTCCATAGTTCGATATCACCTATCCACGAAGCCGCTTCCATAAAACTAGTTAAGTATGCAACCGAACAAGGGTCGGTCGAAATGACTACAAAAATGTGAGAAACTATAGAACCAGAAACACAGTTTACAAGAGGGGAAAAAAAAGGAGAGAACAAATATATCGCTCACGCATCAAAACTTACTCTCATACTATGAAACCATAGTAAGACATAAACCATGGCAAAAAAATCACCAGCTATGAAATATAGTTTGAAGATGACAAACTCTGCTTCAACGCGTAAGAGATGCAATTTACATCGACTGCAAATTTTTTTGTATGTTATTTTGTCTTAATAGTATTTTATGGAGAGTCCACTACAAAACAATGTAACAACATATCTAACTGTAGATGCATCATCTCAACATTGCAAACCCTAGGCAAATAAGAACAAGAAGCAAATAACAACCCAGTTAAGAAGCACCAAAAGGCCCAACTGTAGCCGAAACACCTGAACCCTGCAAAGTCGAATCAAACAACAATAAACAACATACAATGAACAAGCAAGCAAGCAACAACCAACCCACTAGGAATGCCGCAGTTCCAATCGCAGTTGCAGAACCCCAAATGTGCAAATTGCAACAACACGAACAACCAAACAAGAATAACAACAACATGAAATTAAGAAATTAGTGGAGATGCAAAAAACAATCATGAACCAGTGAACTAGCAATGGTGTTAAAGCATATAAATGAATAAAATGGAAGAAAATGTATTGTACCAAGCCTACTAAGTAAACATTCAATGTTGCCAAGACTGTTAGGTAAACATTTAAGTCTGTCAGAAATGCTCTGTAAACATTTTAGAAAAAATTGCAATGTGGCAGGTCTCTGATGTCTCCCAAAAATTTATTACAATTTATCTAAGAATAGTTCAAACAATAGAGAATATATTCGAAGGCCAAACTTTAGATATGCCAGCATATCAAAAATTGCAATAAATTTACCTAGCAGAAAATGCTAAACCAAACATTCGAACTAATGCTAGCATTAATCCACCTTCGACTAGTGCATAAGAAAATATATGATTCAAAAAGACCATATATGATCAAATACTTTGGATATGCCAACATATATAGCATTGGGAATAGTGAAGCCGATAATAAGACCTCCATTCCATTGTCCAATCAAATCATGACAAATATGGTACTTTTTATTATATAAAAATCGAAGTTTTTAGTTCCCTCATTCCAACAATAGATAATATGCAAATATTTATGATCAAAAGACAAACTAATATGAAGTCAACAAATTATCGATCGCTATAGTCCCTCTATACCTACTAATAACAACAAAACGAGTATGTCAAACCTTTCTTTCTTCCTCAAAATTTAAATTATTGAAATCCCAAACATCACATCTATATAAAATAACAACAAAATAAATATATCAAAGCGTTATTTTTCTAAAAAACCAAAAAATTACCTCGATTTAATTGTTCTCAAGAGTAAAACATGTCAAATTTGAAATAATCGTATGAATTAAATTGCTTTAAATATTACACCATACACAAAACTAAATAAAGTAACTAGTACTCTTAAAGTGATGATTATAACATTTATCTTGAACTTTTAAAAATATCTTCAATATCCAAACACATAAAAATAAAGAAAATTTAATTATTTTAAAAAATATTAATTATTTTTAAACCAATTTATAATAATTTTTTAAACCAATTGTTACAACTGTTTTCTCCCAAAAGTTATATATATATAATTTTTATTATTAAATATATTTCAATTTTATAAATATGTTTTTAAAACATATCTAAACTGTATAAATTTTTTATTATTAAATATATTTCAATTTTACAAATATATTTGTAAATCATATCTAGACTATATCCTATACATTTAGAATTATAAAAGAAAAATAATACATTGCACTCTATCTACATTGCACTCTATCAATTAGGAATAGATTCATATAGTCATGAAGGATATAATATTATAAATGTTAAATAACTAGAACAAATCCACCTTTTAACTTCAATTGTATCAAATGAGATAACTCAATTTATATAAGTGAAACCTTATGTGAAAAAAGAAAAATGTGAAAAAAGTTTACCCTTTGAAAAAAAACATTTAATAAAATTGAAATTAAAAAGAATTTACACTAGTTTAGATAAGATTTATGTTAAAATGTTTTATTGAAAAATTGATGCTAGTATCATATTTAATTTTTACATTAGTTTAGATAAGATTTATGTTAAAATGTTTTACTGAAAAATTGACGCTGGTATCATATTTAATTTGCGATATCAAAGTTTAATTAAAATACTATTTTTATAAAATAAAATAAAACAATATAAAATTGATAATAAAATCTTTATAATAAGATTTTAATAATGATTTTAGTAAAAAATTTTAAGATATAACCTATAAACTTGATAATAAAATCTTTATAATAAGATTTTAATAATGATTTTAGTAAAAAAATTTAAGATATAACCTAGATAAAATTAAATTATGTTAAATAACTTAATATATAATTTTATAATTATTGTATTGTTAAATTTATGTTTAAAGTATATAAAAAACAAAATGATTAAATAACATAATAAATAATACTATTAATTTTTATTTCAAATGATTCATATATTCTTATTATGATTAATACTATTAATTTAATTTTAAATGATTAATATATTTTTATTATTAATAAAATATAATGATAATATATGTATTTTATTTCATTTATGTTTGATGAAAATAAATTAAGTATCCCTAAAGCTAAGTTCAAACTTAACACTCAACAATATTCAACATCATCTAACTCTCAACCCAATATCACAATATATTATTTGGGTTTTTACTTTTCCCATAAGTTTGGAATGACGGGTTAATGTCTTCCCTTTACGCAATGTCATGCTCCGACAACTCAAATCCATTGTCGTCGACTCTCAATTTACTAACCATATGGAGACTTCTTATGATCTTGTAGTTGATTGATGATTAAAAATTCATTTAGTTTGATACGCTACCGCCTTACAATGAGGAGATAAGGTTGTTGTTAGAAATATGACCAGTGTAGGATGATTATATATAAATGATTAATATAGAAATTTAAGTGAGATGTTATTTTTTTTTTTATAATATTTTAGTAACGATAATAAAAGATAAGATTTTATAAGCAGGAGGGGTCAGGGTCATTTATCATCCACAAAGAAACCAAGTTTATGTCTATGCATGAGGGTTGACAATTGCAGCAAATAACTAAGCAAAGTCATATGTTGTAATATAACAACTCTCCATCATTATCAATTTGAATTTGGAAATTAGAGAATTGATATTGATAGGGGATTCAAGGATGATCATTAAGTCACTAACACATAAATAATGATTGAAAGAGTCTCAACATTCCTTGACCCTCTCTAGAATCACAAAACATGTACATAAATTAGATACAATCTGATTTTATCATTTCTTGAGAGAGCATAATGGCAGGGCATATGGTATGGATAAGGAGGCATCTTCTATACCACAAAGAATAATTAAGAAAAATTGGGTGCTATATCACTCTTTCATTTCTTGAGCCCCCCTCTCCAGTTTCATTTGATAAAGATGAAAATTTCAAATTTGAAGAATGCATTAAGGATTGGAAGGTGCCAAGTGCATGGAATGGAGCTCTAAGTACAAATATCTCACAAAGCAACTCCTTTACATTCATTACCAAGATGTGTGAAGGGGCATTTTTAAGCGATTTGTGAAGGGTTTTGAATAAAAGTGGGAAGAAATATGGTGCATTGGGTGTTTCTGTCCACCTCTAGGTTCTAGCTTGGATGTTATTGCTTGAGCCAGTTGTGCAAGAGGATTTTTTGTTTATGACTGCAAGGTTCTATTACTCTATTTCTTGGGTATGTTTTCAACCCACCTAGTATAATTTTTATTGGTTTAATACAGTGAAGGTATTCACTCAATCCTCATTTTGTATCATTTTCTAGAGTTGGATGATTAGGAGATTAGTATCCTATTTTTATTTTTGGTGGAAGGGGACTGGGGAATAAATTTCCATTCTCATTCTCTAGCTTAAGGGTTCTAAAATTTGGGTTTCCTATCTTGTAATTGTGTTGTTTTTGGTTTGTTGTTTTGCAATTGCTATGTGGTGGATACCATGTTTTTTGTTTTTGTCCTTTGGGGAATCATGCTTTGGTTTATAGGAGATTTGAAGACTTTTCCTTCTACCATGTATTACAAATTGGATAGTAATTCTAGTGGAATTAAGATATTTCATCTTGAATCTAGTCTTTCCACTTAGTGAAGAGAGTTGGAGTTGGAAATTCTCCCATGGTTTGCATTTTCACTCTAGATCACCACATTCCTCCTCAGACTCTTTAAGATGGAAAATCTCTTCACATTTTGGAAAAGAATGAATCCCCAAGGGTTCAAAGACATATGTAGTATCTTGAAGAGACATCAAAAGTGTTTGAACAACAAGGAAATATTCCTCAAATATCTTTTTACAATTATAATACACAACATGGAAAAAAATAGGAGTATCATGATAAGATTTTGGACATCATGGGGGAGGGAGCAATATATGAAATTGAAATCCACTATTATATAAGTTAAAATTTCATGTCTAGTACACAAGTGAAGCTTCATTTTCCATTTGAACATCTCAAGAAAATTCTTTATGATAGGAAAAGGATAAATTAAAAGATGAAGAATCTAGAAAACAATGCAATGAAGAAAGGGAAGTGGGTAAAAGATATATTCCTTTGTACCCAAAACAATATAATTTAATCTTTTAAATGTTTTTTAAAATATATGCATTATGAAAGTAGTATATTATAGGTGTTGCATAATTTTTTTGATACAACATGCATGCTTTTTCCGTAACACTTTGGGAAGTGGATAAACCATATGGTTTCCTCTTTATCCAAAACAATGATATCTAATATTTTTATTTTTTTAAAAATCATATGCATTATGAAAGTAGTATATTATAAGTATTGCATAATTTTTTGAAACAACATGTATGTTTTTTCTATAACATTTTTGGATTTTATATTCACTATTAATACTAATTATCTTATCCATATATATATAATCTATTTTTTAAGGTCACCGCCAAGCCACACTAAATTGGTGTATGAGACCTCCTTGTTTGTGGGACAAGGGATCCCCCTCCGCCCAACGATTTGACTGATAAAATCTATGGAGGTATACATACCCTAACCCCTTCTAGATTTGAACTTGTGACCTCTTAAAAGGAAACACATGTTCTTAACCATTAAGCCCACTCATGCTATATATATATATATATATATATATATATATATAGAAATGTTTTATAATTTTACCCACCACCAAAACACATTTTTACTAATCCACCCAATTCTATATTCGAAATGTTTATCAATTATAACATCCATTGATTAAACAAATGATTTTGTCTATTTTCTATTAATACATATAAAAACAATCTTACAATTACTAATATATATAGCTACCATATATATTTATTATTATTTCCTTTTTTTCAATAAATAAAGGATCTTCGGATCGTATTTGATCTAGGTCTTTCTCCCGTGTCTGAAATCCTCAATGGTGGCTATCGTAGGCGGTGGCACCTCACCCTCCTACAACAATGTTGTGGATGGGAGTAGTTGCACTCCCCACCAGCGAAAATACCTCGCTGCCCACCCAAGCCCCCAAAATCCCCTACCCAATGGAAGAATAACAATCGACCAAAAGTCCTCCCATATTTACATACTTTCAAAGATCAGTACTCCAATATCGATGAGAAAAGAAGATCCTTGATCGTTATCCTGCAAATAGTAGAACCATTAGGGTTAGTAAAACCAACTCTGGGCCAAAGTGTTCAACACATGTGAGATCATGCCCTAATATGTAAAGTCATTGGAATTTGGCCATTATAAAGAGATATCCAATGGTGGATCAATACTTGCTGGAATCCCAAAGGTGACGTCGAGTTCAAAGTGGGATCCAAGGCATTCTTTACAACCATATTCAATCAAGTTGAAGATCGGGAAATGATCTTTCAGTTCGTATTTCTTCAATCATGTCGAACTCTACC
This sequence comes from Picea engelmannii, assembly GCA_009831015.1. Taxonomy (NCBI): domain Eukaryota; kingdom Viridiplantae; phylum Streptophyta; class Pinopsida; order Pinales; family Pinaceae; genus Picea; species Picea engelmannii. Next base: position 161,059 of record ML777837.1, read on the forward strand.
AGTGTCTATGGAAAGAAAACATCAGCCTTGAATTTATTTTTTATCACCGCCTCTGTTTGGATCCACCTATATTCTCTTCTGCGGGAATACCGACACCCAAAGATTTTAGAAGGAATTGGTAACATGTCGGGGTCATTCGTTTGGATCGTTGATGAAACTCAACAAGGTCGATATACCTCCTATGCTCATATTTCCTTGTACCTCAATGTCTCGAAGGCCTTTCCATTTTCCATCATCCTGAGATATCGGGAAACAAAATGGATTCAGAAAATTGATTAGGAGCACATCCCATTTTAATGGTTTAAGTGCCACGTCCACAGACATCTCTTCAGGATTTTCCCTTGAAAAAACCAGCGAAACAACCCAAACCTCAGCAAGCCAAGAACGAAGAGCGATATCTGAGAAAAATATCCCAACTTGCCAAATTCAAAAACACCTCGTACAAGCAACAATTTCGAAAAATTGGTGACCATATCTAAATATACTTAAAAAACAAAGAATGACGAGCAACAAAATCAACCATAGAAGATACAAAATAAATCAATAAGTTCATATCCCATTCCTCTTGAGAATATATATTAATTTATTCATAAAAGAAAACCCACAATAATCGATCAAGATGAAGAAATGGATCCAACATAAGAAAATAAAGAACATGTGGAAGATGGAGATGAAATGGAACTTCAAGAACTAGTTCTTGAAATCATATCCACAGTTCTTGAAATCATAACCACATCTTGTGAATGACAAGAAGCACATTCTATTCCAAAGAAATAGATTCATCTCTTAAAAACTCCTCTCCTCAAGTCAAAATCTAGGGATAAAGTAGCGTCATCTTAAAAAGGTAAGCATACTACCTCTTCCATTCTAGGAATAAATACTTTTATAGAAAAAGAAGCAACCAAATCCACTAAAGAAGAAAAAAAAGAGAGTTCAACCCACCAACAAATAGCTCCTTTAGGAGCTAAGGGAACTCCTAGTCAATTTGGGTCAAATTAAGAGCATGGTGGAAAAATTCTCACCCCAACCCCTCCCGTCCCAATGAAAATTATCTCCTCGAATATTAGAGGTATTAATGGCCCAAGCAAATAAAGAGCCATGAAGGCTCTAATTTATGAAGAAAGAGCCTCCATTATGATGATTCAAGAAACAAAATACACCTCTGAAACTCTTGAAAAAATATCCTTCAAATTTTGGTGATATTTTCAATCAATAGATATCGACGTTGATGGAGCCTAGAGAGGTATTTCGATCCTTTGGCATCCCTCTGAAACCATCATCAATAACTTCTTCACCAGATAGTGTTCAATTTCTACCAAATTACAAGCCATTGGATTAGACCAGGTAGGATTCATCATCGATTTCTACGCCCTTCAGACCCTCCCAAATAGATTAGCCTTCCTTAACTCTTTTCTCCACATAAAATCTTTGACCATCGACTCACCTTGGATCATCGGAGGGTATTTCAATCTTATCACCTCTCTTTTCGAAAATCAAGGGGGGGATAAATCACCTTGGGTAGGAATTTGACTTCCTTAAGGAGACCATCTATGATATTAGACTAGTATATTGGGAACAAACAATGGTATCTTCACCTATAATAATGACTGAAGAGGTTCCTACAAAATATCTTCTCATCTGGACCACTTCCTTGTGTCAGAATCCCTTCTATACACGAACTTTTCCACTGAAGCTTCCATCCTTCCTTTCCAAGGCTCTAATCATTGGCCAATTTGTATCGACCTACACATTCATTCCAACAAAAAAAATTGGCCCTTTAGATTTGAATAATTATGGCTTGATCATCCACCCTTCCAAGACAACACTGCTAACTATTGGAAAGTTGCAGAAATGCCCTCAAGATCTTCTATGTACATATTTAACAATGCCTAAAAAATATTAAACAACAACTAAAGACTTGGAATAAATAAGAATTCAGGGACATCTTCAAGGGAAAATGCCAACTCTATGTCAATATGAAACGACTCCATCAAATAATGATAATTGATGGTCGATCTGAAGAGATTATGGCTGTAGAAACCCACCTCAGAGCTAAGATATATATCAGGGAAAAGAAGGAGGAACAATTATGGCTACAAATATCCAGAGTATGATGAATAAAATTAGGAGATAAAAACACCCAATGTTTCCACAAATCAATGCTCCATCGCTGACATCAAAACATAATGAATTTGCTTCATCATGGGAAAGGAAACAAACTCTGCAACCACCAAGAAATAGAAACATGGTAAATTCAATACTACAGTACCTTGCTGAAAGAATGCTGAGATAAAAGGTAAATAGCCATCCAAAAAATAACTTAGCACATTCCAATATTGGTAAATAAAGAGAAAAATGAGTCTTTGATGAGGAAAATATCGATTGAGGAAGTTGAACAATTTGTAGTGGAAATGGATAAAGGTAAATCCCCTAGACCCGATGGTTATACTATTGAATTTTTCCATCCTTGTTGGTCTTTGTTAAAACAATATGTTCTAGATGTTGTAGAAGATTCTGAAAAGTTATTCAAGGTTCTCCCACCCTTCAACTTTACCTTACTCACCTTAATCCCAAAAGAGGAAAATGTCAAATTCCCCAACAAATTTAGACTTATATCTCTCTGTAATGTTATCTACCAAATCATTAACAAAATTATTGCTAACTTCCTCAAGCCTTTTGTTCCCTCACTTACCTCTCTGTAACAATATGGCTTTGTGGAAGAAAGACAAATTCTTGACAGTATTATTTTGGCCCATGAAATCATCTACTCTTTAAAATCAACCCCAAAACTAGGATTTCTTATCAAGATTGATATGTCTAAATCCTTTGACAACCTTAGCTAGGATTACATGTACGATAATTTCCTTTCTTTCAACTTCTCCCTACCTTGGACCAAATGGAATATGTCTCTCATTTTCACTTCTTTCTTCTCTATCATTTTCGATGGTTCCCCCTCGCCTACATTCTCCCCTACTTAGGGAATTCGACAAGGCGACCCCTTTTCACCCTTCCTCTTTGTCTTAATGGAAGAAGATCTTGGAAAGTCTATCAAAGAATTATCTAAGCAAGGAAAGTGGGAAGGCCTAAATATTAATGGAGAAGAGAAACCAACAACTCATAAACAATTTTGTGTTGACAAAATGCTTATCGAAAATCCTATAGTCAGAGAAGCTCATCGAATCAAACAATTTCTCAAAAGCTTCACAGAACTCTTAGTAATGGAGATAAACTATGGTAAATATAAAATATTATTTTTCAACACACCTTAAGCAATTCAATATCACCTAATCAAGATCCTATGTTATCAGTGTAGCATACTCCCCTATAAAAAAATGGGAGTCCCTATGGTGGAAAATTAATTAAAACATGATTCTTGGGATGGCCTCCTCTCCAGAATGGTCAAAAAATTAGATAGTTTGTCCTCCTGTTCCATAAATCTGGTAGAGAGTCTGGTCCTTGTCAAATATTTCCTTCAATAAATTCCCATATACCTCTTTTCGGTCTTAGAATCAACCAAGTATGTCCTCAAATTCATCGGAAACATGGATCGATCCTTCGCATGGGGCATATCTAAAGAGAGAAAGAAATGGGCATTACTTTCATGGACTATCCTCTTCTATCCAAAGCTAGTAGGAGGTGATAGAACGGGCGATCCAAAAACATTAGTCAAGGTTGTGGGAGCTAATATTTGTTGGATATGGTTAACCAACACATAATCCCAATGGCCTCACCTCTATAAGTACAAATATGCTAAGGAGGAACAAGAAATCCAACTAATTCACCCACGTAGTGCTCTGAGCGCCTCCAATTTTTGGAATACATCATGGAAGAATGAAGCCCTAATCCAGAAAAATGTCTTCTGGGAAATAAAAATGGCTAGGATTCCCTCTTTTGGGATGATGCTTGCAAACAACAACCCAAATGGTCGTATCAGGAACAACTACAAAGTATAAAAACTACAATGACTAGAAAAAACAAAACAACAATAACTCACTACTAGACCCCTGAGGAGGCTTGACATCAATGGTACCACTGGTTCCCCAAAGATCAATGGTCGAGATGACCAAAAAAAAAAAATATTGATACCCTATGTGAAGATATCACCAACAGGAAAATAAATATCTGCAATTAGGGAAATTGTCTTTGTTGGGTTCTCTCAACGAAAGGTACTTTCCCAATCAAAGAAGCATACTGGATAGCAACGGATAAACAAAACCACCCCAAGACAAGAATTTGGGAGTGTATTTGGAAGAAAAAACTCTAGCCAACATTCTCCACCTTTGTATGGTTCCTCAACCACAAAAAAACACTCACTTGGGACAACCTCTACAAAAACAAAATCTGGCCCCTCAAGCTTCCCTCTTTGTTAGTCTCAAAAAGAGTTCATTGAGAATTTATTCAACTCATTTTCCTTATTTGATTAACTCTAGGATCATATCAACCTCCTATTTCATATATCTTGATGTAAAACGCAAAAAATACAAGTCTCAATCGAGCACTAGCGTAACTGTGTCTCCCAAAACCCCATCTCCAACTGAGCATGGAAACTCCTCCATAGCTTCCTCTTATGGTAAATATGGAAGGATCGTAAGATGAAAATATTTAAATAGGAAATCCTTCCCTCTATAGCGATATGGAACAGAATTTCCAAGTCCATTCAATAAACTATTCTCACCCAACCTTGGCATGATGAGGATTGGAGGGGAAACCATTATAAAATATCTATCCTCCTCTCCCTAAGTCTGGACCAATATCTCACTTCCCTCGATCAAATCCATACCTCAAGTAGGATTCAATCCCTCTCAAGATAGATGCCTCCTCCTATAGGATTATTTAAACATAACATTGACAGTTACTCCAAAGGAAATCTAGGAAAGAGAGTGTATGGAGGCGTTTTCCACAATGAAGATGGACGTATTCTCAGAACTTACATAGGAAATCTAGGCATCGACAACAATAATTTTTTTTATCTTGTCTCCTTGGGAGAGGGGCTAACAATCGCCAGCACAAAAGGCTTCAACAAACTAATAGAAGAATGATACTCTCAATTAATTATCAATATGATAAAGTGAATCCAACAAGGTTCCCAAATATCCAATATATCCCACAGTTGGCACCTTGAATCCTCCAACCTCAAACGCATATCCCACATAATGAAATATATTCCTACCCTTATTCTAGTTCATATGAGACAATTGGCCAACAATCTAGTTGACTCGTGTCGTCACAAGGGCATACCCAAGGTTTAACTCTCAACAACACACCATAAAACCCTAACTATTGACCCTTTCGGCAACACTTGCAGAGTAGGCGAAGTCTCACCTGAGGTAGAAGAAGGGGGGGTTATAGGATGTAGGTGTCTATAACCAAGTTGGGACACAGATATGTTCACTAGCATTAGTTCACTAGCTCCATTAACATCGCAGAATATACAGAAGTATAGATCTAGTGCAGTAACCATAAATACATCCTGAGCACTTAACACCAAGTAGATCTAACATTCATTCATTCTTAACATAGTAAAGCACTAAGAAGCAAAAGATCTATATATCATACCTGATAATCAGGGCACTAAGCAAATAAATAAAATAAACAACAAAGCACAAAGCAAACCAAAGACACAATATATACGTGGTTCAATCCAATGTGGGGCTACTTCCACCAACCGCTTCGTCTTCTTTATTATTCGTCAATATCTTACATTCATCTGCTCCTGTGCACTAAGACACAGAGTGAAGCTTTGCACTAGACAAGATATCTGCGCACTGAGCAACAAATCCTCTTTCCCGAAACTAGTTCAAGGCACAGAGCCAACTTCTCTATCGAGCACATAGCCTTACATACACATTTTGTTGCACAAAGAAACTCTGAACTACTTTCACTTAGCCACTTTTCACTTTCGTCTCTATTTATAACATACATTCTTACTTATTATACTTTTACAATCCCTTATAGTAAGGCCTAATAATGGGAGAACCCATAGGATTACATCCCATAACCCATTACAAAACCCTAGAGAACCCCTTGCTAGGTCCACCTCGCCTGTTAAATAAGTGAGATTCACGATCTCAGTTCCGCTTGGGCACTCTTTCTTCAACCATCCTGTCAAAGTCCAAAAGTGGGTCAACTATGACCAAGGTTTCCTCAAAACTTGTTCGAGGTCCAGCATGCCCCCAACACTCACCTGTGACTCGTCCTGAGTCACTCAGGTCTGGTCAATGTTGCTTTGAAGTCCTCGAGCTTAACTCATGCTGCCTCAACTTGCTTTTTCTCCTAAGCCTCCTTCTCAGCGATATCCTGTATTGTTCATTATGTAACATGCCCTTCCAGGCATTGTTCCACTGATGAAACCACTTGGTCCAATTGCGAGCCCTATCCATCAATCTCTTCAAACACCTTGCAGGCTTCATCCTGCATAGGTTGTAGCTTCTTGCATGACTTCCATTACCCTGCCCTGGAGGGAAGTGATCTGTTGTTGCACTGCGTGCTACTCCTCATATATATTCAGTCTTTCAAATGTGGTGAGTAGCTTCATCTGTGCCTATACTTACAATGCCTATTGTTGCACCTCATGTAACCACGCTTCCATATTCCTTAGCTCTAGATCTTCTGCGAGATGTTCATATGTCTGCGCACTTCTATCGCTCAGATATTTGCATTCTGAGGAGAGGAATCTGATACTTACTATTGTATTCTTAGCATCATCCTCCCTTTGGTCATGCACCTCCTGTGGAGTTCTTGGTACTACTTGGACCTCCAACTCTGTTATCCTCACTTAAACCTGCTGGATGGTCTCAATGAGCTTCACTACTTGAGCCTCGACCGACTCTTGTTCCTTTTGTGCCAAGCCTGGAACAGAGTGACATGATTTACCCACTTCTTATTTGACTGTGGCCCGTTCTGCGAGAAATTGATCCTTTTCTCTTTGTAGTTCGGATTTTTCCTCCTGGATCATCGCCTTCAACTCTTCTTTCTCACTTTCATAGGTGGTTACACAGTACCGTGGTACATGTAATTGTTCTAAGGCTTCATCCTTCTCTTGTTTCAAGGTTTATGTAGCCTTCTCCTTTTCTTCTTGTATTCTCTAAATTCAATCTTATGTCGCATCCGAAAGTCTTCTCAATTGGGTTGGTTCATCCCCCAATTATATATTCTGTGACGAGGAGGGCGCAATGGGTACTGCGCGGACCAAACAAATAGCTTGCTATACTTCCTTCAATTCATTTTGGAGCCTTCCATATAGCTCTTCTTGATTCACGCCATATCTATGCAAGATGTCCTTGGAAGCGTCCTCCATAGCTCCGCAGACCAGACAGATATCGTCCTTCATGAGCGTTTCTTCTAACTAGGGTTTATTAGCACGCATCTTCTTCCTTGTGGAATGTTTCTTTAGATAAACCTTCCCCTTTTGTTGTGTAATTGTCCCAATAGGGGGATCCTCATGTGGAGGGGTGGTAGCTTCACCTCCTCCTTGTTCTTGTTCTTTATCCCCTTCTCCTTGTATGTCTGTTTCGTCTCCTCCTCCTCTGAGCAAGCCATACTCGTTATCTTAAGAAGAATTATCCTCCTCATTTCTCTCTATATCCTGGACTTTCTCCTATATTTTCTTCTTCTTCGTTCCAATGGATTTTTCAACATGCTTGACCTGGTTGACTAGGAGACTTCCTATGGTGTCAGTGTCAGAGAGTTTTGTATCAACAAAATGTACAAGGAACTCCTCCAGCCATTCCTTTGTGATCTACTCCATGTCTTTGTATATTAACTTATAGTATGATTGTAGTTCTTCCTTACTCTCATCTCTGTGCGCAGTGATATAGATGAAATGCGGATCTGCACAAAAATTTTCTAGTGGTCGGTACTGGTGTAGGGTGCATGGTGTAATGTGAAGAAATGACTCAATGGCAACCTTCAATTGTTGATAGTATGCATGAAACATAGCGTTGGATTGCCATTGCTTCGTCATATTGTTAGTGTACCACAAGGTCAAAAACCTAGTGGCCAACGACTCTAATGGTTCAATCTTCGGGAAGGTGTCTCCTTCAGGCATTTCCAAGTGACAAATGCGATCAAAATGATCAGCCAACTGAAGTGGAATTCATATCCTAAATCCTGGGATTCATGAAATTCCTTCTCTAGCTCATTGACAAGGTAGCTCGCCCAATTCATCTGGATGCTCGTCACACATTTTGCTGCAAGGTCCACCATGAACCCGGTGACCTGTGTGGGGCAGTTCTTCCTTACGATCTTTCCAGTTATGAATTGGAAAGCGAGGTGAACTGCGCCATCCTATATAGATGGTACCTTGTAACCTCACTTTCATTTTTTGACTTCATCGTAAGCTTCCTTGATGCACTATGTGAGGGAGCGGTCCAAGGTCTTCCCTAGATACAAATGTTGAGGGTCAGGTCCCTTCATGTTTAAGCCTTTAATCTGGTGGATCAATGTCGGATCCACAATAATCCTCCGACCGAGCCACGGGTATCCACCATGATAGCATGACAAGAGGAGTTTAACGCAAGTGTTAACCTCTTGGTGATGGCAAAAATGGAGAATCTTCATCACATTCAACACAGTGGACTATGCCAGTCTCTTAATCCATGGCTGTGAGACAAGTCGAGGCTTATTCCTATTTGAATTCATCAAGTAGCAGTGGGGTGCTAGCATAGTGTAGTTCTTCCTATCGCCTAGATTGAAATAGATGTTATTCAGTAGTGGGATCTATCCTAACTGGATTTTGACTATGCATATTCCTTTTAGGATATACACGATGATCAGGGTGTACTCATAATATCTTGGGATTTTGTCATGCTTAACAACACCAGCCAAAGGTGGAATATAATCTGGTAGGATCGACGGGATCTGCTTCACATTAGCCAGATTGTTGCGATGCTTACTTCATTGGTCAGTCGCGGGGTTAACACGACCATAATGATGTCTAGTCGACGGGGAATCCTATAGTACCCTAGACGACGACGCCTGGACACCTTCAGATAACGGTTTTTTAGCCATTATCTTCATGAAGATATCCTCAAAACACTTCTCTAATTCAGTAGGTTCTCCCGACATTCTCACTTTTAAACAAACAGATCGGGGTAGATGAATGGACTGGTGGGGTAGATAAATGGACACAAGGTCTAGCTTCAAATAACACAACTCAACACTTAGACAATTCTCTATTAGCTCAGTTAATCATGGGTGGAAAAAAGTGGTCCCGATGCAACAACCAACGAGTTAAATAGTGAGGCATCGTAACAGATTCTTCCAACAGCCATGAGTGCTTCCATCAATGTGAATATGTTCATTATGGCATGGTCTCAATGTCCCAAAAGTGGTCCATCATCCCATAAATGTGTTTTCTAGCCATTCTGGAGTGCCTTTCTAATGGTCAGGGGACCTCCAATGGTCATATAACTTCACCAAGGAGAAGTCCCATTCTGTGTAGTCCTGTTGTTCCAGCAAGGTTCAAATCCTGCGAACCTGCCTCCTACGAGGTTCCAGTTTGCAAAATATTCCATCTGTTCTTTGTATCTTCTTGTATCTTTTCCAACTTAGATTTCTTTTTATTGATCTTCCTTTCCTTCTTTCCTATGATATGAGTCTCTCTAATTGTTTCTGGAATCCTCTTTCAATTCTTATTCTTATCTTCTCCTAGCGTAGTGACTTCGCACTGTTGATGTGCCCTCAAAGGGTCTGAAGTTAATATCCCTTATCTTAATACTTCCTGGGTGGGAATACTTCTTTCTTTCATAGATAGATCCTTCAAGCTTTCTTGCATTCTTTCAATTTTGACAGCTAATTCTCTTACCTTATGTCCCTCCTACACTATTACTTTGTTCTGTTGCTTCGATTTATCCTCTTGTTCTTCTATTTCGATCTATTTTTCTAGCTATGAAATCCCTTAGTTCTTGATTTTTCTTTTTTGTAGCTTCTTCCTCTACTTTCCTTATGATATCATCTTTCTCAATCCAATTCTTACCTAACAAAAGTGGGAAAGGGGTGTTGTCCCCATTAAACTTAATGAATTCAAATTCCTCTTCGGTCGATGTTCCATGAACAATAATAGGTACATTAGTAACCATTCCACATAGGGTTATCATATTTCCTTTAAACAAGCCTATCCTTCCCAATTAAGGTACCACAGTAGCCTTTCCCAAAATTTTCCAAGTTTCTTCTATCATAATATTTACTTGTGTTTCCTCATCCAAGACACAGTTTATGTTGAAGTCTTCTATTCTTGCACTTATGCATTGTTTTACATTCAAGATCTCTGGTATACTGACATCTTTATGAACATCCATCATTTATTTCAACTCTAATAACATATTATGATCTTTCTCTGACTCTTTCTCTTTATGATTCTCTAACATGCCCTTAGTCTCTTGACTTTCTTCATAGTTTTTGTGTCTTACGTTCATCCTTTAAACTTTAGCAATCATTCTTGGACAATCCTCAACCTCGTGAACAACAATATTACAACAAAGACAAGTAGGACCTATGTCAAGGCATTCCTTAGCAAGATGTCTCAATCTTTTTCAATTATAACACAAAGTTAATCCTCTTTTTCTTTTATATGTTCCCCAACCTCTTATGTACTGCGTACTAGGATCACAGTGTTGGACCTGCAATCTGCAAAAATCTTTCCTAGGTTTCTGCATCCACTTATTAGTCCAAAAATTCTTTCTATGCATAGGAATAACATATCTTTTGTCATTCTATTAAATTTACTCAAATCAACTCTTTCTTCCAATTGCTCCCTACCCTTTAGACTAGGAAAAAATATATTAAACATACTTAAATTGATGTTTCTGAAACAAAAATTTTCACTTATCTTTCTCTCATCAAAGCACAAATATTACCTCTTTTCGGATCTTACCTCTTTTCTTCAAATCATATTTCCTTCTTATCATATATCTTCGCAATTCAAGCAGAGTATTGTGCACTTCAGCAATAGATCTACACATAGAGCTTCTATTTTCTTTACTTCAGTTCCCAACAATCACAGTTTCAAGTCCTAGCAATGAAACCATTTGTTGGCACCAACAAAACCCTAACTACCAACCCTTTCAACAACACCTACGGAGCAAGCAAAGTCTCACCCTAGGTAGAACCAGGGGGGGTTACAGGACGCAAGTGTCTCTAACCAATCTAGGACACAGATCTGTGATAATAAAACTTCACACAGTACTCTATTAACACTTAGGAACAACATGCATTAGTTCACTTTCTCCATTAACATCGCAGAACATACACAAGTATGGATCTAGCGCAGTAATCATAAATACATCCTGAGCACTTAGCACCAAGTAGATCTAACATTCATTCATCCTTAACATAGTAAATCACTAAATAGCAAAAGATCTATCTATCATACATGATAATCAGGGAACTAAGAAAATAAATAACCTAAAAAAAAAAGCACAAAGAAAACCAAAGACACAAGTTATACGTGGTTCACCCCAGTGTGGGGCTACATCCACCAACTTCTTCATCTTCTTTATTATTCATCAATCTCTTACATTCATCTTCTCTTGTGCACTAAGCCACAGAGTCAAGATTTGCACTAGACAGGAGATCTATGCACTGAGCGCCATATCCTCTTTCCCAAAACTAGGTCAAGGCACAAATCCAACTTCTCTATCGAGCATAGAACCTTGCATACACGTTATGTTGCACAAAGAAACTCTGAACTACTTGCACTTAGCCACTTCCAACTTTTCACTTTCTTCTCTATTTCTACCACACATTATTACTTATTTATACTTTTACAATCCCTTAAAATAATGCCTAAGTGTGGGAGAACCCATGGGTCGACATCCCATAACCCATTAAAACAACCCTAGAGAACTCCTTACTGGGTCCACCTCGCCCATAAAATAAGTGAGATCTGTGATCTCAGCTCCATCTGGGTTCTCCTTCTTCAATGATCCTGTTGAAGTCCAAAACTGGGTCAACTCTAACCAAGGTTTCATCAAAACTTGGTCGAGGGTGAACAACTGGCTAGAAAATGAAGGCATCCAACTAGACAGGGACAAGTGGGACATGCCCCAGGACCCCACTAATAAGGACATACTAACGACCAACTATGCAGTCATTGCCATAGAGGATTGTTGATCCCCATATGGGGTGTTTTGGATGAGCACCTTGGTGGGTTTATCCCCCAAGGATGAATCATCATCTATATTAGAGGGCCAAAGTACTAGGATGGATCTTGAACTTGATACATAATGCACGTCATAGTAGGTGGATTCACATGGCACATGTGTCCTTTTACATAGAGAAATAGGATGACAGGTCACTCCCCATAATACCAACATAAATGATAATAAATTCATGTACTCGAGACTCTATCCAAACCTTCTCTATCACTGTTAACATCGACTTGATGGATAGACATACAAAAATAATGAGAGTAAATAAGCTATTCATTTTGATGGATTACCCACAAAGACAACAAAAAGATCTTATCTATAATTTTTTCTTGGTGAGGGACTCGAGGGAACATCAACGTAGCAGGTAGACCACTACATCATTTTTCCATGTCCTCCATTCCAACTCATAAATCATTTTTCTGGGATTTGATGGCTCCATGCAAGGGATACCTCAGGGGTTATTTTCATGGAGGTGGTGCTCCAACGACTATTTCATCTTTCCAAGGAGGATATGACCCGTCAACTTCCACATTTTAGCACGACACATTTGAGGATGGTGCAACCTTCAATTCTGCAACTCCACTGCGATTTCAAGAGAACTTATAAGAGGTCAAATATGAGTTTCAAATGGAAATAACTATGACTACCAAGTAGGAGGTGGTTGAAGCTACCATTAGATGAGTTCCTGATCTAAAAATGAAGAAGACTTCTATTCTTGAAAATATTTGCAAGTTAAATTTATGTGGTAAAATGCAAATGGATCAAATTTGCAACAAAATTTTAATTGGATTTACTCATTCAAGATGCATATAAACAACAGCATAATAAATGAATAGAAAACAAATAACACAGCAAATGATAAAGGAGTTCACCCCTCTCTTGAGCTACATCTCCTGGTCCAACTTCCAATGGATCATTTGTATTATTTTCTCAAAGTTCTCATAATTGTTCTTTACAATGCTCAAAATGACAAATAGACTACTCCAATGGCTTCAAAACGTCCAAAAACCCCTAGCTAGGATTTTTCGGCACCTCGTTTGGTCAAAAATTGAAGTAGATAGGCTTCCTGGAAGTCCCCCCTTCAAGCTTGTTGTCTCTGCATCTACAAAACGCACCTCTCTTGGCTCAACCTAGCACACACACATTTTAAAGCGTAAAAACTTGGCACCAGGCGTAACCACACAATCGATCCAAACTGTCGAACAGTTACACACCAGCCTTAACTACCAAGGCCCGTGGGCACATGGTCACCACATGATCGCGTGCTATTACACAACAGGGCTTAAGTTTAAAACCGTTGATATAACCATAAGGTTTAAACCCATGCGCATACACATTGGTCACATGTCATATCAAATCACACACATTCATATGTTACGGTGGGTCTAAACCGCCGTAGCATCGGTCGTATGCAATACAATATATAACCATGGGTCGGGGCTTGGCCCCGACCCGGTTCACGCCCCGGTTCACGCCCCAACACACATTTATACAATGTTAAATATATTACAACGCATTTATATATCAAGTAACATGTGTGGGCGCACCGGTTGGGTGGCCTTTCCCAAAGCTTTACCCTGCCCCGGAGGTCATGGGGTCGACTCTTGCCAAGTGCAAATATTTTAACCAATAAACAAGTGACACGTGGTGACCATTGATTGGGCCATGTGTCGCCATCCCATTCACTGCCAATAAACCATGTCACATGCCAACTGTCCAAGAACTATCTGCCACATGTCATATGGCTTGTTGCATGTCGTACTACCTACGATGTCATCGTCCATATGGACTGTACGGAATGTACAGTCAGCATCCCTTTTTTTGCCTATTTGCCATTTTGAATAGAATGCAATATCTCTCGCTACCGACATCCGTTTGAACCCAAACGAGTTGTGATGGGTTCATAATGATGAGGCCTACACTCTTTCTTGATTTGACGCGATTCCAAGAACTTTGAATTTTTGAGCAAAATTTGATCCCATGATCACACCTCCCCATTGGAAAGATTTTGGACCTCCAAAAGACTATTTTCAGTCTATTTGAAGATGAGGGTATAGTTGCCTCACTCTTCCAACCTCAATCCACTTGGATTTTCTTGGATTTGTACCTTTAAGACAAACTCTAAGATACTCCACATTTCCTCGTTTTGAAGTTCGCATTCTCCTGTCAAGGATGGTGTCTTCATGCAGTTCTGTAAGATATTCTGGGGAAAAATCATCTATATAAGGAATCTAAATATGCTCTCCTTGATCATCAATCAATGGAGGCTCATACAATTTCAAATTCTCAACATCAACAACTACATACATTTTCATATAAGGAGGCAAATCTAAACGAAAGGCATTGTTACCAATCTTGTCGATAATCTTGAAAGGACCATATCGAATTGGTTTCAATTGTTTAGATTCTCCTTTAAGCCTCTCCTTACTGACATAAAGCCAAAATTCATCTCCAACTTGGAAACTGTGATCAACACGATGCTTGTCATGTCTCGTCTTGTACTTGGCTTGACTCTTTCCCAACTGCTCTTGCACCATTTGATGTATCGACTTAATTTGTTCAATGAACTTTTCTACCCTATCAATGTCATATTGACCATCGATAGAAATATCCTTCCCAAAGATAAAGTCTAAAGGAGATTTGGGCAAATAGCCAAAACATGCTTCAAATGGTGACGTTTGACTTGAAGAGTGCTTAGCTCGATTGTAAGCATGTTGAATGTAGTGTAAATGCTCATCCCAAAGTTTAGGATGCTTACTGCAATAAGCATGAATAAGATGTGCCACTCTTCGATTTACCACTTCTGTCTGACCATCTGTTTGCAGATGAAAATTTGTGCTCTTTTTAAGTTTGGAGTCCATGAGTGCCCATAAACTCGACCAAACACTTCCAACAAATCGAGAATCCCGATTAGAAATAATGGATTTAGGCAATCCAAAATGTACCCAAACATTTTGAAAGAATATTTGTGCCATTTGTTCAGCTGTAACCTACTTCGTACAAGGCATCAAAATACACATTTTTCTAAATCGATCAACCACAACATAAAGATAATCATGATTTTTTCTAGACATAGGTAAACCTCCTACAAAGTCCATGGAAATACTTTCTCAAGGATGAGAAGGAACCGGAAGTGGAGTATACAAACCCAAATTTCGATTGCTAGGTTTACTTGTGGCACATAACGAACATCCTCGAACATATCTTGAAACACTTTCATTCATTTTAGGCCAGTAGCAGTATCTTTGCAAATTAGCCACTGTCTTTCCTACACCAAAATGACTAGCAATAGGAGAAGAATGCGCTTCTCTTATAATGTTGATTCTTTCCCCCTGTGGAATACATAACTTGCCAAGATGATACAAAAGATTATCATGGACATGGTAATCCAATTCCTCAACATGGTTAGAATGACACAAAGTTTCATATACTTCTTTAAAATCAGTATCCAAAGCATATTGCTCAACATAAATTTCATGAATGATAGGACTATGCTTAAGAATAATTGAAGCACTAATAATAGGCCTTGAAAGCATATCAACAACTTTGTTATAAATTCCCTTCTTATACTTGATGACCAAGTGGAACTAATGAAGAAAACCCATCCATCTAAAGTGCCTAGCATGTTGAAGCTTTGTTTGTGATTGTAAGTATTGCAGTGGTTGATGATCGGTGTGAACAATAGTTTCTTTCCCCAACAAATAATGTTTCCATTTTTTCACACTTTGTACCAATGCATACAATTCCTTATCATAAGTAGGATAGTTAATCATGACACCATTAAAAGTCTCATAATGAAAACAAATGGGCTTACCATGCTGTAGCAA